>CAWUFW010012583.1:0-531821 GCA_963921515.1 Calotriton arnoldi | reverse complement strand
TTGTATTTGTTGTCAACGTACTCACTATAGAAGTCAAACTAGGAATGTTGATTTATATTTAAAAAGTGAAAAAGAAAACAATGATAAGTGGGAACAATTTTGAGTTTATTTGTTTGTAGAAAGTCAGTTTGACTTGGCTACTGAACAAGTTATTTGTAAGTACTGTTATAACAAATTAGAAGAAAACAAAATGCCAGGTAGAGCAGTACATGCCAACTTGGAGTTGGTTTCTATTCCTCAGGAACTAGCAGATTTAAATGTATATGAGTCTATTCTTATTCAATCTATACACCCATTTCAGGCCATAGTTTGTATGGAGCCTAAAACAGGTAAGCTGCCACCAACAGATTTACAAAAGGTCTCAAAGGAAGAGCTGTGTACTTACCTTAGGATTTTAAGAAAAATATTGAAACTGTTGGTGTTGAGAGAGAGGAAAATGAGCCAGTAGTATTTCTAGTAAATGGTGTACCAACAAAGAGTTGATAAATCTGGCAAGAGTTTGCAGATATTAATAAACTTAAAAAGGCTACATTATACCTGGTACAGAATAATATTTATTATAAGAACATAAATGTTGTTGAAGAAGTAATATGCTTAGAAGATGAAACAGTAATGTCAAGTGGCCGAATTGAAAAAGTGGGCAAGTCCAGGAGTGAAGAGATTTATGAACTTTATACAATACATGCTCTGCATTCAAAAGAAATCTTAGGAAATAGTATTGAATTATTTCAAATGAAACAAGCAAAGGGAACTCCAATGAGTGTATGGGAAAAAAGTTTAGAAGCTTGTTGTTTTCCACAGTTATTCCCTACTAGAGAAGGTGGACAATTTGATGAGCGATCTGTACGGATTCCAGCTTCAGAATACCGATCAACAAGAATGTATTGTGAAGATCCAAGATTTCGGCAGTGCATTCCATATATATTTCATCTTCTGTTTAAAAGCGATTTGTCAGCACTTTCATATGCAGTGAACCATATATTAAAAACAGCAGTTCATCTTCAACATGTTTCTGCAAAAGAGTTCACGGACAAAGTTCAACAAAGAGATGAAAATTTAGAATCTCCGTGGCGTGGCTTGGTCAGCCAACATGGCGGACGCAGCTTAAACAGCTCTGCGCGTCCACCTCAGTAATCCGCCGAGAATCCTGCTCATACTGCCTTGGTGCAGCCCATCCACAGCCCTAAGGACGACTGCTATGCCTGGAGTACCCGGCACGGTACCAAAATCCGACCGCCGGTGAAGGATTAAAGGAAGACGCCGGAGCGGTGCTGGGCACCGCGTGGGCCAGGCCGGAGGCCGTTGGCCTGTTACCAGATCTCTGGGATGGTGCAGCCGAGTCCAGGGCCATGGACCGCGCCCATCGGTAACGAGAGTTGGGACGCCGGGGGGATAGGGCGGGTGCGGGGGTCGTGCTGACTTTTGCTCCCCGTCGGGGCTTATTGTTGGGTGGCTGTGTCGGCCTCCGGCCGTGATCGGGGTCGTGGGGGGGCTCTGCAGGCCCTTCCAGTGTGCTGTGGGGCCGTGGGGTTCCCTTGGGCCCCGGTCTTGGCAGGGGGGAGGTAGTCATCCCGGGCCTCTGGCAGTGGGGGTGGGTGGCATGGCCCGCAGGGCTCGCAGGGCCTTTCCAGTGCTCTCCAAGACTGGGCGCTCCCCGGGTGTGGTGCGCTGCGGCTCGGCACCGGGACTTCGCCACCGGGTCCCGTGGTGCAGTGGTGCCGCATAGATCTGCTAGTTGGGCGCACTGTGAAATACCCTTGTGGCCGGGAAGAATACGGAGCACTCATCAATTCAACCACTGATCCATTCTCACATTCACCTGCCACACTGCCGTGCACACAAATTCTGCAATCAAAGGAAAAGCATTACAAATAGCCAGAACCATTGGCGTTGACATGGCTTGTTTCCTGTCAGTGACTGCCATGCACAGTACTGCAGAACTCTGAGATACACAAACAGTGTCATCTACAAAATTGGATAAAACTGCCCACATCAGGGGCATTGATTGTTCATTTTCCACAAGCCATCCCCCAGGGTTCATCTTTCAAAAATGAAAAGAATGCAGTGGTCCGTTGTCCATCCGTGGCATGGCTGACCATCCTGCTTTGCCGGATTTTGCAGCAAATGCGCTGCCAGGGCAGCAGAAGCCTTTCATGAAAAATAGCAGCAGCAGTGCCCCTACCACCATGACCGCTTGACTTGGTTTCCATCCGCATTGTGACGTGCCTTGGGGGCCGGCGTGCGCTGAATATGAGCCACATTCTGACCGCATCGACTCCATTTGGCTGCTGATACAGAGCTGCACTGCCAGGGCCGAGGTGTGGAGCGCTGCCCCCGAGCCAGTTGACGGGGTAGACACACCAAGACCCATAACGTGCCCTGCAGATACTGGGCCCGCGTGCCATCATTGACCAACTGAGCGCTTCAAGAAGCCAATTCTGCAGCACGGGGACGGCCGGGGGCGTGGGGCATGCTGGTGGTACGGCGAGCTAGGTCCAGTTAGTAGGGCCTGCTTGGCACACTGCTGTGGGCTGCGGAGGTGGCTGGGCTAGGCCTGGTGCAGCTTGTGGCTTGGCAGCGGGGGGATTCTGTGAGGACCGGCTCGCGGTGCGCTCCCTGGCGAACCCCCAGAGTCGCGCCTTGGTCTCATCGCAACACCAGAGTGCCACGCAGAATCCTGGACGGTATCCCCAGGCGCACTTTTGGTGTCGCACCTACAGGACGCGATGGGGAAAGACAAACCGGGCGCGTCTGGTCCAAAGCAGAGCACGATAGACCACTACGCTACGATAGCAAGCCGAGGATCCGCATCTGGCCCACTACCGGATAACTCAGCTCTCTTGGCTGCCATTACTGATGCTAAGGAGACACTTGAGGCCAAGATTGGCGTCATTGGCACCGACGTTTCCTTCCTGCACCAAGACCTGCGTAAAGCCATTGACCGCATCATGGAAGCCGAAACTCGGGTGTCCTCTGTGGAGGATAATGTAACGACCCTGCAGCAACAAGTCAATAAACTAATGGTCCTCTCTCAAGAGCTCGCATCCCGGGCTGAAGATGCTGAAGGCCGCGCTAGGTGCAATATTCTTCGATTTGTTGGTTTCCCGGAAGGTTGCGAGGGCAACTCGATGAACCACTTGCTCACTTCCTGGCTCAAAGACTTGCTCGCTGCCGATATGATCTTCACGTGTTTTGTGGTCAAGAGAGCCCACCGAGCACTCACACGGAAACCACCCCCCGGGGAAACCCCCAGGCCGGTCATCGCCAAGCTGCTCAATTACGCAGACAGGGACGCAGTGCTGCAGTTTGCTCGGACACACAAGGATAAACTTATCTTTGACTCCAGGCCTATAATGGTTTTTCCAGATTACACCTGACTAGTACAACAGCAGAGACAGTCCTTTACAGCGACGAAGCGAAGACTGCGAGATCTTAATATCTCCTACATGCTGCTTTATCCAGCCAGGCTACGCATTGTGTATAACTCTAAGACCCACTTCTTCGATTCGCCTGAAGCAGTCTTTGCCTGGTCTGATGAAAGAGCTCATTTGAAACCACACTCACCACCGCCATTGGAATCCGACTCCTCTAGGGGCTCACAGCATAATAGATCGCGCAGGACGAAATCAAAGACACAACATCGCTCCGGGTCCGACCGGCGCTCCTCCAGCCCTGAGCCGGCATCCTGACCACTCCATGGCTTGTGAAGCTTCCTTCTTGCTCGTATCTAAATGTCCATGGGCTGGAACTACTCCATCTACCCTGCACCAAGTAGAGGTGGATGCTATACAGAGTGGCTGACCTGACCTGGACACTTGCACCCCCATGTTAATGTTTTGTGGGATTGTTGGGATCCATTGGCAGGGGAGCTCTGGGATCCCCAGTTGGGGTTCCGGGGTGTCTCCTACCGTGACAGATGCTCCTAGTTCTTGGCAGTATCGGGGGTAGGGGGTTGGGAGGGGGTTTCTGGAGTTTACAGTTTCGTTGTTTTCAGTTTTCTTTCACACGCAGACGCTCATTCCAGCCTTTGTTTGGTAGGCCAGTATCATTAGACCCGGTGTCGCAGCATGGCCACACAGCACATTGACCCTCCCGTGGGCGACCTTACTGTAGTAATGTGGAACGTTTGTGGGCTGCTTAATAAAATTAAACGAGGGGCTGTCCTTCGTCAAGCTAAACGATATGGGGCTGACATTCTTCTCCTGCAGGAGACCCATCTCATGGGTAATAAAACTCCCTGCCTAGCCAGGTTTGGGTATCAGCAGGTCTATCATGCGGGTTTCGCTAGGGGCTTCCGGGGAACAGCTTTCCTCATTCATCGACGTGTCCCCTTCATCCATAGTAAACTTTGGGTGGACCCTGGGGGTAGATATGTCCTCCTGTCGGGCACACTTTATGGGGAACCACTTAACATAGGTAGTGTATACGCACCCCCACCCTTGGGGAACCCGTTTGTGGAGAGTATCTCTCGTAAGTGGAGCGAACTCCCAGAGGGCCTGTCTCTCCTGGGAGGCGATTGGAATGATACCATGTCTCCGCTTGATAGGCGACGGGGATCAGGCACATGCCCTCCCACTGGGGCCTCTAAGTTGTCATTGCTGGCTAGTACATTGGGGTGGGCTGATATATGGCGTGAATACCACCCCGCAGAGATAGGCTACACATATATGTCCATGGTTCACGGGTCCACGTCTCGTCTTGATTACATGTTTACACCACAAAATCATATCCACAGGTTCTCCCAAGTCTCCCATCTTCCCAGAGGGCTATCCGATCATTCCCCAGTCATGTTAACACTCCTCTTGCACTTCCGTAAGTCGCCCCTCAAGTGGCGAATGTCTCCTTGGCATCTTCGTGACCCAGAATATCAGGAGTGTCTGAACACGGCGCTCCAGGAGTATCTCACCCTGAATATAGACTCCGCTCCATCCAAAGAGACTCTCTGAGAGGCCTTGAAAGCCACAATCAGAGGGGTAGATATCAGCTACAGGACGAACGACAAATGTAAACGAGCCGCTCAGCGGACAGAGTTGGAAACCCAGTGTGCGCCCCTAGAGACACAGTACACGCAGGATCCCAGCCCGACCCTCCTGCGTAACCTCTCCCTCACGCACCAACAACTACACCAACACCTTATAGAGGAGGCGAAAGAGATCTGGTTGGTTTCTCAACATCGGATATACCAGTGGGGGATAAATCAAGCAAAATGTTACACAGGCTCTGTCAATCTGAGCGCGCCCGGCCACAGTCCCAATCATTCGCTCATCCCCGGCAGACGTGGTCTCGGAATTTGCACATCATTTCTCCACATTATACACTCGGAGGGAGCAGCTCTCAGGGACCTCATAGCTGAGTTCCTTTGGGACATTCCCCCAGAGACTAACGGATCAGTTAAGAGATCAACTAGATGCCCCCATTAGTGGATGAACTGACGGCGGCACTCAATGTGATGCGACCTGGCCGAGCCCTGGGCCCTAATGGGTTCCCCATTCAATTCCTTCGCTCTCACATGACCTCGTTGGGCCCACACCTACTGGACACCATACACGAAGCTCTTGAACGACAACTACTACCCCAGGACTGGCGTCAGGCCGAGATAGTTTTATTTTATCGCCCGCCGGAGGACCCCTCTTCATACCGCCCTATTTCCCTAATCAACTTTGAATCCAAGTTGCTTGGGAAGGTCCTTGCAGACTGACTGCATACCTGCATTCAGGATTTGATTCACCTCGACCAATCTGGCTTCATGCCGAACCGAGCCACGCGTCACAATATTCGCCGGGTCCATAATGCCATGGCATTGGCCCCAGAACTGGGGTGCCCTGCAGCGATACTTCTTGCAGACATAGTTAAGGCTTTTGACTCCCTGAGCTGGCAGTATTTATTCCAGCTTCTGGTGGCGGTTAATTTCGGCCCACGCTTCCTGGCCTACGTACATTTATTATATACGGAGCCTATGGCCTCAGTGCATATTGCTGGTCATTGTTTTACCCTCTTTCCCATTAGCCATGGCACACGGCAGGGCTGTCCCTTGTCCCCGTTCCTATTTGCTTTGGGGGTGGAACCCCTGGCGGTATGGGTTCGCCGAGACCCAGTGCTCCGCGGTTTTGAATGGCCAAGATCGCAATCGGATCTTATTGCCTTATACGCAGACAACGTCTTATTTTTCATGACGGATCCTTGGATCTCGGGTCCTAGAATCTTGCAGATTCTCTGTGTCTTTGGCCAGACCACCGGCCTCCACACTAACCCTTCTAAATCGGTGCTATTCCCAGTGTGCGGACAACAGGGCAGAGGTACATGGGCATCTCAGCTCCAACACGTCACTGACGGCTTCCAAATCTGGGTATATATATGCCCCCTGCCCTACGACCTCTTGGGTGTGCAATATTAACCCACTCCTGTCCGGCCTCCGGGGAGAGACGTCTGTGTGGTCCTCTCTGCCTCTCTCGTTATATGGGCGTTCTGCCATTTTTAAAATGATCTCTCTCCCCAGAGTGCTTTATCGACTTCAAAACTTCCCATACCATATACCAAGGTCTTGGTTCGCACAAATAAATGCTATTCTTAACAAATTCTTATGGGGCGGCGGGGCAATCCGGGTGGCGTTACAGACATGTGTGCAATCCACATACTGCGGAGGTATAGCGGCTGCAGACATGTATTCGTATTATGTGGCCTCTCACCTACTGGTTTTCAACGACTGGTGGTATAATACACCTACGGACCCGGCAATTGCTCTTGAACATGCAGCAATGGAAGGGGTTCCCCTCCTTCAGTGGCTGTACAGCGTGCGGTCTCTTGAACCTCTGCCTCACGCCAGCAGAACGACAATTCAGCTGTGGAGATATACTGTTCGGCGCATGGGGTGGCATGGATGTCTGACTCAGACAACGCCATTGTGGCATGGTACCTATATGCACCAGGTGGTGGCGTTGCAGGGGTTCCGCCAGTGGGATCAAATTGGCATCTCCACTTTAGGGGACATTGTTAGAGGCACTACCCTAAAATCATTCACGCAACTGCAAGAGGAGTTTCACCTTCATAAATACCAGTTTTACAAGTATCTTCAATTACGTCATGCTATTACCCCACTGCTTGCAAATTTAGATGACCTCCCGTAGTTTCACCCTTTGGAGGGTCGCCTTCTCATGGGCGATTTGGGCGCACATAAAATCCGGCAGATCTAACAAACACTGACTACACACTCCACCATGACCCTTCATAAGACTAGGAAGGCATGGCAAGATGATATTCCAGAGCTCACTGACGATGATTGGGCGGATGATTGGGCGGAGGCTATAGCTAGTCCCCGCGGGGTCGTCGTGTCCTCCAGGTACCGTCTTATCCAATTCAAATATGTTCATCGCGTGTACTATACACGCCTTCGGCTCTGGAGGATGGGGGCCATAGCATCTCTGCAGTGTCTCTGTTGTAATATTTTTATTCCTTTATATACAAATTATACTCAATGATATTGTCATATTTGGTCATCTGTCAGTATTGTGTTTCATAATGGTATATTTCGGGAGATTGCCCAAGTGGTACTGTAAAATCCCAATAAAATATGTTTTCAAAAAAAAAATTAGAATCTCGTTTAATTAATTTGATGACGTGCCAACGTGGTACCAATCAATACACTTAGCTCTGCTGAATATGCATGGGATGATTTACTTGAATTCCTTCGAGAAGCAAATTCAAATGTGAAAAACATTGAACTGAAGACAGCTGGAGAACTCTGTTGTTTGGATCCTGTAAATGTCTGCAGATATTTTAACCATAGGTTTCAAGCTATGATGTAATTTATCTGCAATAAAAGTGTTCCACCGCTTGGAGAGGTAACTGATTTCTTTTGGCGAAAAGAGTACCAAGCCAGAGGTGCTCCTCATATACACATGCTGTTATGGATAAAGAATGCATCAAAATTTGGAACAGATAGTGATAAAACTGGTTTGTCTTTTATCGAACAGTAAGTTACATGTCCCATTCCAAGAGAAGGAGGAGAAAACAGCTTGCGACAACAAGTTTTACGCTTTCATAGTCATGGATGTGGGAAATACTGCAGACGGAAATATAAATGTAAAGGAACATTTTATACAAAATGTCATTTTGGACTCCCACGTCCTATAATTTCTAAAGGAAGAGTAAATAGTTTTTTCTCAGGAGTACGATATACAATTACTTGAAAATCTCCCCAGAATACATACAACTTAAGAAGAGCAGAAGCTTCAAAGTACATTAATGACTACAATCCAGTTATTTTGAAAATGTGGAATGCAAACATGGATATTCAGTATGTTGCAGGTAATTCAATTGCTGTTGCTCGTTATGTTACATGATATATTACAAAATCTGAAAAGTCTGAGATAAAAGAAATGTGGGAAGAAATTTCGGCAGAATAGACTCTTAGCAAGAAATTGTACAGTTTCAGCTTGGAAATGCTTTACCATAGAGAGATTGGATCCTACGAATGTTTGGATCTCTTGAGGTCAGCCAGTTTATATTCAAAGTCAAGAGGAATCATTTGGATAAGTCTAGGTCTTGTCTACACACAAAATAGAGTATTGAAATCTTTACAAAAAATTGAATACAGTACTGATATTGTGAAAACTAATATGTTGGATAGATACAGTCCCAAAATGAGTCCACATCTTGAAAACCTATGTCTTTATGAAAGGTTTCAAAAGAATTTTAGAGAAATATAAAAGAAGAGAAATATGCAGTTATTGGATGTGATGGACGTTTTGTGAAACATTTCAAAGGGAATCTATTAATCACAGAAAACTGAGATGTGAAACTGCGGATAAGAGAGAATTGTTCTATTTAACACTTCTGCAACAGTTCAAGCCTTGGCGCAGTGAAACAGAATTACTTGGAGATTTTGACTGCTATGAAGATTCTTTTAATGCAACTAAAGACAGCATTCAGTGCACAATTTTTCCAACTTACTTACAAATGTTAAATGATGAGCTTGAACAAGAAGGTACTATTGCAGCTGAAATAGCTAGAAAAAGTTCACAAACCAGTCGAAGTTCTGGTCCACTGACTCAAGAGCCACTGGAACAGCCAATTATTGAAAATGAAGCAGCAATAGCCATGAAAGAGGTAGAAACTGCAATGCAGCAAGCACAGCTGGATATTATTCAGTTTGAAAAGTTAGAGGAACAAATAAATACTGAACAAAAAGAAATATACGTACAAGTCAAACAACAGGTAGAACATGGTTTGCTCCATGAAAAAGGAATGCCAATGATCATCATTTAAACCTATTATTTTGTACATTAGTGGTCAAGCTGGAACAGGAAAAGGTTTCTTAACTAAAGTTTTGACCAGTTATCTACACAAGACTACAGAATCACATTTATCTTGTGTCGTAACAGCTCCAACTGGATTAACAACGCACAACATTAAAGGTATCACTTTACATCGATTACTTATGCTACCTCTTGAACATGATAATAAATTGGAATATCAAAAGCTATCGGGAGAAGCTTGTTATGAAGTCTTGAGGGTACTGAAGAAACTAAGGGGGAGATTTACAAAAAAGTCACGCAACGCAGCCGCTTGCAAAGCTGCGCCGTGTTGAGCGACAGGGAGGGAGCAGGGGAGTGCCATATCTGCAAAGATATGGCTCTCTCCTCCCCTTTCCCATGCGCCGGCGCTGATTTCAGCAGCCCTGTGCCATGCACACACCTTAGCGCTGTAGCGCTAGGGTGTGCATGAGTGTAGCATAGGTTTTGTACAGTAAGGGTACCCTTCCTGTACAAAATACTATGCTAGACACGAAGGAAGCTTTTCCCACTTTGTATGCATGCTGCACAGTGCAGCATGCATGCAAAGTCGGAGAAAGAAAGGAGAAATGAAAGCATTTCTCCTTCCTTGCGCCTAGTTGAAAAGGGTGCTGTTTTCTCATGCTAAACACTAGCTACTGTTTTTAGTAAATTAGGTTTAGCATGAAAAACGTTGGGTGGTTGCATGGGAACGCCCATGCACCACCCTTGGCACGCCCCATGGCACAAACTAATGCAAAGCAGCACAATGCGCTGCTTCGCATTACTTTTACATTATTTCCAGCGCTAAACAAGTTTAGCACTGGAAAGTTAATTAGGAAAAAAGATTTTGCACAGTTTTGCGTCACTTTTGTGATGCAGACATGGCGCAAAATCTTAGTAAATCTCCCCTAAAACTTTTAATAATTGATGAGGTGAGCATGGTGTCAAACTTAAACAAAAGACACACAATTGAGGGACGGAATACAGAAAAAATCAAAACATTCACCCTAGTCAAAAGATCTGGGATAAATCCATCATTATTTTGCTCACCATGCCACCCCTGTTTAGACCTGGCCATTTGCAAATCAGTTTTGACCCTGTGCCTCATGGGAACAGTCCAGCCTGAACTGCCTAGCCAGGTCCTCCCTGGACCGGAAATAAGCATCCTAGGGCCAGTTTCAGGGTTTCACCCCTCATCTACCAGGATAGCTTAATTCCAGTGGGACTGTGAGCCCGGGACCCACGCCTGGGCATGCCCGGCGCACTTAGGGCGAGAAAGCAAAAGAAACACAATTGATGGACGGAATGCAGAACAAATCAAAACATTCACCCCCATTCAATAGATCTGGGTTAAATCCATCATTCTTTTGCTCACCATCTCACCACATTTTAGACCTGGCCATATGCAAATTAGTCTTGACCCTGTGCCTCATGGGAACAGTCCATCCCGAACTGCCAAGCCAAGTCCTCTGTGGACCGGAAACAAGCACCCTAGGACCAGTTTCGGGGTTTCACCGCTCATCAGCCAGGATAGCTTGAATCCAGTGGCATATTGACCCCAGACCCACGTCTGGGCATACCCGCCGCACTTAGGGCGAGAAAGCCAAAGACACACAATTGATGGACCGAATGCAGAACAAATCAAAAAATTGACCCCCAGTCAAGAGATGTGGGTTAAACCCATCATTCTTTTGCTCACCATGCAATCCCAGTTTAGACATGGCCATATACAAAGCAGTCTTGACCCTGTGCCTCATGGGAACAGTCCAGCCCAAACTGCAAAGCCAGGTCCTCCCTGAACAGGAAACAAGCATCCTAGGACCGGTTTTATAGTTTCACCCCTCGTCAGCCAGGATAGCTCGAATCCAGTGGCAGAGTGAGCCAGGGACCCACGTTGGGCATACTTTGGGCGAGAAAGCTAAAGACACACAATTGATGGACGGCATGTAGAACAAATCAAAACATTCACCCCAGTCAAGAGATCTGGGTTAAATCCATCATTCTTTTGATCAGCATGCCACCCATCTTTAGACCAGCCATATGCAAATCAGTCTTGACACTGTGCCTCATGGGAACAGTCCAGCCCGAACTGCCAAGCCAGGTCCTCCCTCGACTGGAAACAAGCATCCCAGGACCGGTTTTAGGGTTTCCACCTCATCAGTCAGGATAGCTTGAATCCTGTGGAACAGTGAGCCCGGGACCCACGTCTGGGCATACCCGCCACACTTAGGGCGAGAAAGCAAAAGGCACACAACTGATGGACAGAATGCAGAACAAATCAAACATTTACTCCCTTTCAAGAGATCTGGGTTAAATCTGTTATTCTTTTGCTCACCATGGAACCACAGTTAAGACCTGGCCATATTCAAATCAGTCTTGATCCTGTGCCTCATGGGAACAGTCCAGCCTGAACTGCCAAGCCAGGTCCTCCCTGGACAAGAAACAAGCATCCTAGGACCGGTTTCGGGATTTCACCCCTCATCAGCCAGGATAGCTTGAATCCCGTGGCACATTGAGCCCAGGAACAACTACTTGGCATACCCGGCACACTTAGGGCGAGAAAGCAAAAGACACACAATTGATGGACGGAATTCAGAACAAATCAAACATTCACTCCCTTTCAAGAGATCTGTGTTAAATCCGTTATTCTTTTGCTCACCATGCCACCCCAGTTTAGACCAGGCCATATGCAAATCAGTCTTGACCCTTTGCCTCATGGGAACAGTCCAGCCTGATCTGCCAAGCCAGTTCCTCCCTGGACCGGAAACAAGCATCCTAGTACCGGTTTTATAGTTTCACCTCTCATCAGCCAGGATAGCTTGAATCCAGTGGCAGAGTGAGCCTGGGACCCACGTCTGGGCATACCCGGTGCACTTTGGGGGAGAAAGCTAAAGACACACAATTGATGGATGGCATCAGGGAGGGCCCCCTTTAAACCTCCGGTGCAAAGCACCGGAGATTGGTTTTTTTAAAATTTCCCCTGGGAGAGACACGGAAGTCTTTCCGCGTCTCCCCCCGCCCCCCCTCCCGCCCATATGTGACATCAGCGCACCGCGAGGCGCTCTGACGTCACTGATTTCCCCACTGGAGCCGAGGACAGCCACAGGTAAGGCCGTGCTCGACTCCAATGGGGAAATCAGGCTGAAACGGCCTCCCCAGCTTCCAGGAGGCCTCGTTTGAAAGGAGAGTCTCCCTTTCAAACGAGGCCTTCCTGAGAGGGTTCCTGGCCGTGGATCGCAGCAGCGCTGTGATCCACGGCCAGGAAACCCCACTAGACACTAGGGATGTCTTTGGGGGGGGTCGGCCCTCGTGGTAATGGGTTGCCCCCCACCCGGGGGCATATTTTTTATTAAAGAACATTGACTTTCCTTGGGGGGCGCGATCGCCCCCCAAATGTAAAAAAAAACCAGAAAAATAAAAAATAAAAATGGCAGCGATATTGGCAGGGGGTCGGTCCTCCTGCTCAGTGGCCGACTGTTAGACCTGGCATCCTTGGCGTGGGTCTCCCTTCCATTTTTTCGTAATGCCTCCACTGTTGCCGATATGTTTTTGCTGGACTAGCAAAAGACACACAATTGATGGACGGAATGCAGAACAAATCAAAACATTCACCCCCAGTCAAGAGATCTGGGTTAAATCCATCATTCTTTTGCTCACCATGCCACCCCAGTTTAGACCTGGCCATATGCAAATCAGTCTTGACCCTGTGCCTCATGGGAACAGTCCAGCCCGAACTGCCAAGCCAGGTCCTCCCCTGGACCGGAAACAAGCATCCTAGGACCGGCTTCGGGGTTTCACCCTCTTCAGCCAGGATAGCTTGATTCCAGTGGCACAGTGAGCCCAGGACCCACGTCTGGGCATACCTGGCGCACTTAGGGCGAGAAAGCAAAAGACACACAATTGATGGACGGAATGCAGAACAAATCAAAACATTCACCCCCAGTCAAGAGATCTGGGTTAAATCCATCATTCTTTGCTCACCATGCCACCCCAGTTTAGACCTGGCCATATGCAAATCAGTCTTGACCCTGTGCCTCATGGGAACAGTCCAGCCCGAACTGCCAAGCCAGGTCCTCCCTGGATCGGAAACAAGCATCCTAGGACCGGCTTCGGGGTTTCACCCTCTTCAGCCAGGATAGCTTGATTCCAGTGGCACAGTGAGCCCAGGACCCACGTCTGGGCATACCTGGCGCACTTAGGGCGAGAAAGCAAAAGACACACAATTGATGGACGGAATGCAGAACAAATCAAAACATTCACCCCCAGTCAAGAGATCTGGGTTAAATCCATCATTCTTTTGCTCACCATGCCACCCCAGTTTAGACCTGGCCATATGCAAATCAGTCTTGACCCTGTGCCTCATGGGAACAGTCCAGCCCGAACTGCCAAGCCAGGTCCTCCCTGGACCGGAAACAAGCATCCTAGGACCGGTTTCGGGGTTTCACCCTCTTCAGCCAGGATAGCTTGATTCCAGTGGCACAGTGAGCCCAGGACCCACGTCTGGGCATACCTGGCGCACTTAGGGCGAGAAAGCAAAAGACACACAATTGATGGACGGAATGCAGAACAAATCAAAACATTCACCCCCAGTCAAGAGATCTGGGTTAAATCCATCATTCTTTTGCTCACCATGCCACCCCAGTTTAGACCTGGCCATATGCAAATCAGTCTTGACCCTGTGCCTCATGGGAACAGTCCAGCCCGAACTGCCAAGCCAGGTCCTCCCTGGACCGGAAACAAGCATCCTAGGACCGGTTTCCGGGGTTTCACCCCTCTTCAGCCAGGATAGCTTGATTCCAGTGGCACAGTGAGCCCAGGACCCACGTCTGGGCATACCTGGCGCACTTAGGGCGAGAAAGCAAAAGACACACAATTGATGGACGGAATGCAGAACAAATCAAAACATTCACCCCCAGTCAAGAGATCTGGGTTAAATCCATCATTCTTTGCTCACCATGCCACCCCAGTTTAGACCTGGCCATATGCAAATCAGTCTTGACCCTGTGCCTCATGGGAACAGTCCAGCCCGAACTGCCAAGCCAGGTCCTCCCTGGACCGGAAACAAGCATCCTAGGACCGGCTTCGGGTTTCACCCTCTTCAGCCAGGATAGCTTGATTCCAGTGGCACAGTGAGCCCAGGACCCACGTCTGGGCATACCTGGCGCACTTAGGGCGAGAAAGCAAAAGACACACAATTGATGGACGGAATGCAGAACAAATCAAAACATTCACCCCCAGTCAAGAGATCTGGGTTAAATCCATCATTCTTTGCTCACCATGCCACCCCAGTTTAGACCTGGCCATATGCAAATCAGTCTTGACCCTGTGCCTCATGGGAACAGTCCAGCCCGAACTGCCAAGCCAGGTCCTCCCTGGACCGGAAACAAGCATCCTAGGACCGGTTTCGGGTTTCACCCCTCTTCAGCCAGGATAGCTTGATTCCAGTGGCACAGTGAGCCCAGGACCCACGTCTGGGCATACCTGGCGCACTTAGGGCGAGAAAGCAAAAGACACACAATTGATGGACGGAATGCAGAACAAATCAAAACATTCACCCCCAGTCAAGAGATCTGGGTTAAATCCATCATTCTTTGCTCACCATGCCACCCCAGTTTAGACCTGGCCATATGCAAATCAGTCTTGACCCTGTGCCTCATGGGAACAGTCCAGCCCGAACTGCCAAGCCAGGTCCTCCCTGACCGGAAACAAGCATCCTAGGACCGGTTTCGGGTTTCACCCTCTTCAGCCAGGATAGCTTGATTCCAGTGGCACAGTGAGCCCAGGACCCACGTCTGGGCATACCTGGCGCACTTAGGGCGAGAAAGCAAAAGACACACAATTGATGGACGGAATGCAGAACAAATCAAAACATTCACCCCCAGTCAAGAGATCTGGGTTAAATCCATCATTCTTTTGCTCACCATGCCACCCCAGTTTAGACCTGGCCATATGCAAATCAGTCTTGACCCTGTGCCTCATGGGAACAGTCCAGCCCGAACTGCCAAGCCAGGTCCTCCCTGGACCGGAAACAAGCATCCTAGGACCGGTTTCGGGGTTTCACCCTCTTCAGCCAGGATAGCTTGATTCCAGTGGCACAGTGAGCCCAGGACCCACGTCTGGGCATACCTGGCGCACTTAGGGCGAGAAAGCAAAAGACACACAATTGATGGACGGAATGCAGAACAAATCAAAACATTCACCCCCAGTCAAGAGATCTGGGTTAAATCCATCATTCTTTTGCTCACCATGCCACCCCAGTTTAGACCTGGCCATATGCAAATCAGTCTTGACCCTGTGCCTCATGGGAACAGTCCAGCCCGAACTGCCAAGCCAGGTCCTCCCTGGACCGGAAACAAGCATCCTAGCACCGGTTTCGGGGTTTCACCCCTCTTCAGCCAGGATAGCTTGATTCCAGTGGCACAGTGAGCCCAGGACCCACGTCTGGCATACCTGGCGCACTTAGGGCGAGAAAGCAAAAGGCACACAATTGATGGACGGAATGCAGAACAAATCAAAACATTCACCCCCAATCAAGAGATCTGGGTTAAATCCATCATTCTTTTGCTCACCATGCCACCCACAGTTTAGACCTGGCCATATGCAAATCAGTCTTGACCCTGTGCCTCATGGGAACAGTCCAGCCCGAACTGCCAAGCCAGGTCCTCCCTGGACCGGAAACAAGCATCCTAGCACCGGTTTCGGGTTTCACCCTCTTCAGCCAGGATAGCTTGACTCCAGTGGCACAGTGAGCCCAGGACCCACGTCTGGGCATACCTGGCGCACTTAGGCGAGAAAGCAAAAGGCACACAATTGATGGACGGAATGCAGAACAAATCAAAACATTCACCCCCAGTCAAGAGATCTGGGTTAAATCCATCATTCTTTTGCTCACCATGCCACCCCAGTTTAGACCTGGCCATATGCAAATCAGTCTTGACCCTGTGCCTCATGGGAACAGTCCAGCCCAAACTGCCAAGCCAGGTCCTCCCTGGACCGGAAACAAGCATCCTAGGACCGGTTCTGGGGTTTCACCCTCTTCAGCCAGGATAGCTTGATTCCAGTGGCACAGTGAGCCCAGGACCCACGTCTGGGCATACCTGGCGCACTTAGGGCGAGAAAGCAAAAGACACACAATTGATGGACGGAATGCAGAACAAATCAAAACATTCACCCCCAGTCAAGAGATCTGGGTTAAATCCATCATTCTTTTGCTCACCATACCACCCCAGTTTAGACCTGGCCATATGCAAATCAGTCTTGACCCTGTGCCTCATGGGAACAGTCCAGCCCGAACTGCCAAGCCAGGTCCTCCCTGGACCGGAAACAAGCATCCTAGGACCGGTTTCGGGGTTTCACCCTCTTCAGCCAGGATAGCTTGATTCCAGTGGCACAGTGAGCCCAGGACCCACGTCTGGGCATACCTGGCGCACTTAGGGCGAGAAGCAAAAGACACACAATTGATGGACGGAATGCAGAACAAATCAAAACATTCACCCCCAGTCAAGAGATCTGGGTTAAATCCATCATTCTTTTGCTCACCATGCCACCCCAGTTTAGACCTGGCCATATGCAAATCAGTCTTGACCCTGTGCCTCATGGGAACAGTCCAGCCCGAACTGCCAAGCCAGGTCCTCCCTGGACCGGAAACAAGCATCCTAGGACCGGTTTCGGGGTTTCACCCTCTTCAGCCAGGATAGCTTGATTCCAGTGGCACAGTGAGCCCAGGACCCACGTCTGGGCATACCTGGCGCACTTAGGGCGAGAAAGCAAAAGACACACAATTGATGGACGGAATGCAGAACAAATCAAAACATTCACCCCCAGTCAAGAGATCTGGGTTAAATCCATCATTCTTTGCTCACCGTGCCACCCCAGTTTAGACCTGGCCATATGCAAATCAGTCTTGACCCTGTGCATCATGGGAACAGTCCAGCCCGAACTGCCAAGCCAGGTCCTCCCTGGACCGGAAACAAGCATCCTAGGACCAGTTTCGGGGTTTCACCCTCTTCAGCCAGGATAGCTTGATTCCAGTGGCACAGTGAGCCCAGGACCCACGTCTGGGCATACTTGGCGCACTTAGGGCGAGAAAGCAAAGACACACAATTGATGGACGGAATGCAGACCAAATCAAAACATTCACCCCCAGTCAAGAGATCTGGGTTAAATCCATCATTCTTTTGCTCACCATGCCACCCCAGTTTAGACCTGGACATATGCAAATCAGTCTTGCCCCTGTGCCTCATGGGAACAGTCCAGTCCGAACTGCAAAGCCAGGTCCTCCCTGGACCGGAAACAAGCATCCTAGGACCGGTTTCGGGGTTTCACCCCTCGTCAGCCAGGATAGCTTGATTCCAGTGGCACAGTGAGCCCAAGACCCACGTCTGAGCATCCCTGGCGCACTTAGGGCGAGAAAGCAAAAGACACAGAATTGATGGACGGAATGCAGAACAAATCAAAACATTCACCCCCAGTCAGTTGGCAGGGTATGCCCAGACGTGGGTCCCTTGCTCACTTTGCCACTGGATTCAAGCTAGCCTGGCTGATGAGGGCTGTTAGCCCGAAACCGGTCCCAGGATGCTTGTTTCCGGTCCAGGGAAAACATGGCTTGGCAGTTCGGTCTGGACTGTTCCCATGAGGCACATGGTCAAGACTGATTTGCATATAGCTGTGTCTGAACTGGGGTGGCAGAGTGAGCTAAAGAATGATGATGGATTCAACCCAGATCTGTGACTGGGTGTGAGTGTTTGAAAAGTTTCAGCACTCCGTCCATCATCTCCTTGTGTTTGCTTTGTTCGCCCTAAGTTGGCAGGGTATGCCCAGACGTGGGTCCCTTGCTCACTTTGCCACTGGATTCAAGCTAGCCTGGCTGATGAGGGCTGTTAGCCCGAAACCGGTCCCAGGATGCTTGTTTCCGGTCCAGGGAAAACATGGCTTGGCAGTTCGGTCTGGACTGTTCCCATGATGCACAGGGTCAAGACTGATTTGCATATAGCTGTGTCAGAACTGGAGTGGCAGAGTGAGCTAAAGAATGATGATGGATTCAACCCAGATCTGTGACTGGGGGTGAGTGTTTGAAAAGTTTCAGCACTCCGTCCATCATCTCCTTGTGTTTGCTTTGTTCGCCCTAAGTTGGCAGGGTATGCCCAGATGTGGGTCCCTTGCTCACTTTGCCACTGGATTCAAGCTAGCCTGGCTGATGAGGGCTGTTAGCCCGAAACCGGTCCCAGGATGCTTGTTTCCAGTCCAGGGAAAACATGGCTTGGCAGTTCGGTCTGGACTGTTCCCATGAGGCACAGGGTCAAGACTGATTTGCATATAGCTGTGTCTGAACTGGGGTGGCAGAGTAAGCTAAAGAATGATGATGGATTCAACCCAGATCTGTGACTGGGGGTGAGTGTTTGAAAAGTTTCAGCACTCCGTCCATCATCTCCTTGTGTTTGCTTTGTTCGCCCTAAGTTGGCAGGGTATGCCCAGACGTGGGTCCCTTGCTCACTTTGCCACTGGATTCAAGCTAGCCTGGCTGATGAGGGCTGTTAGCCCGAAACTGGTCCCAGGATGCTTGTTTCCGGTCCAGGGAAAACATGGCTTGGCAGTTCGGTCTGGACTGTTCCCATGAGGCACAGGGTCAACACTGATTTGCATATAGCTGTGTCTGAACTGGGGTGGCAGAGTGAGCTAAAGAATGATGATGGATTCAACCCAGATCTGTGACTGGGGGTGAGTGTTTGAAAGTTTCAGCACTCCGTCCATCATCTCCTTGTGTTTGCTTTGTTCGCCCTAAGTTGGCAGGGTATGCCCAGACGTGGGTCCCTTGCTCACTTTGCCACTGGATTCAAGCTAGCCTGGCTGATGAGGGCTGTTAGCCCGAAACCGGTCCCAGGATATTTGTTTCAGGTCCAGGGAAAACATGGCTTGGCAGTTCGGTCTGGACTGTTCCCATGAGGCACAGGGTCAAGACTGATTTGCATATAGCTGTGTCTGAACTGGGGTGGCAGAGTGAGCTAAAGAATGATGATGGATTCAACCCAGATCTGTGACTGGGGGTGAGTGTTTGAAAAGTTTCAGCACTCCGTCCATCATCTCCTTGTGTTTGCTTTGTTCGCCCTAAGTTGGCAGGGTATGCCCAGATGTGGGTCCCTTGCTCACTTTGCCACTGATTCAAGCTAGCCTGGCTGATGAGGGCTGTTAGCACGAAACCGGTCCCAGGATGCTTGTTTCCAGTCCAGGGAAAACATGGCTTGGCAGTTCGGTCTGGACTGTTCCCATGAGGCACAGGGTCAAGACTGATTTGCATATAGCTGTGTCTGAACTGGGGTGGCAGAGTAAGCTAAAGAATGATGATGGATTCAACCCAGATCTGTGACTGGGGGTGAGTGTTTGAAAAGTTTCAGCACTCCGTCCATCATCTCCTTGTGTTTGCTTTGTTCGCCCTAAGTTGGTAGGGTATGCCCAGACGTGGGTCCCTTGCTCACTTTGCCACTGGATTCAAGCTAGCCTGGCTGATGAGGGCTGTTAGCCCGAAACCTGTCCCAGGATGCTTGATTCCGGTCCAGGGAAAACATGGCTTGGCAGTTTGGTCTGGACTGTTCCCATGAGACACAGGGTCAAGACTGATTTGCATATAGCTGTGTCTGAACTGGGGAGGCAGAGTGAGCTAAAGAATGATGATGGATTCAACCCAGATCTGTGACTGGGGGTGAGTGTTTGAAAAGTTTCAGCACTCCGTCCATCATCTCCTTGTGTTTGCTTTGTTCGCCCTAAGTTGGCAGGGTATGCCCAGACGTGGGTCCCTTGCTCACTTTGCCACTGGATTCAAGCTAGCCTGGCTGATGAGGGCTGTTAGCCCGAAACCGGTCCCAGGATGCTTGTTTCCGGTCCAGGGAAAACATGGCTTGGCAGTTCGGTCTGGACTGTTCCCATGAGGCACAGGGTCAAGACTGATTTGCATATAGCTGTGTCTGAACTGGGGTGGCAGAGTGAGCTAAAGAATGATGATGGATTCAACCCAGATCTGTGACTGGGGTGAGTGTTTGAAAAGTTTCAGCACTCAGTCCATCATCTCCTTGTGTTTGCTTTGTTCGCCCTAAGTTGGCAGGGTATGCCCAGACGTGGGTCCCTTGCTCATTTTGCCACTGGATTCAAGCTAGCCTGGCTGATGAGGGCTGTTAGCCCGAAACTGGTCCCAGGATGCTTGTTTCCGGTCCAGGGAAAACATGGCTTGGCAGTTCGGTCTGGACTGTTCCCATGAGGCACAGGGTCAAGACTGATTTGCATATAGCTGTGTCTGAACTGGGGTGGCAGAGTCAGCTAAAGAATGATGATGGATTCAACCCAGATCTGTGACTGGGGGTGAGTGTTTGAAAAGTTTCAGCACTCCGTCCATCATCTCCTTGTGTTTGCTTTTTACCTTTAAAAAAGGGGCATGGCAGCTTATTTTCCTTTCTTGCATTAGGACCGAGGTGATGGTCCGTTATGGTGGGGAAGAGGTAAAAGATGCAGAGGAGATTGCATGCTAATCAGGACTGCAGTTATGATTAGTGCAGCAGGTGTAGTTGCAATGGGGTCCATGAGTTTGAGGGGCTCATAACCCCCCAATTATGGGGATAAGCATGTTTGGGGTAATACATGTTTTTGTTTGATGCATTTGCTGTTTTATAAATCTCATATTTAGTGCGGTTTATAAGCTATAGAAAAAATACTCCTGAAATCATCTCAATAGCCCCACCCCCTGCACGCAGCCATGTCCCTCCTGCTCCCCCAATCCTTGCCATAAAGTTTTGGAGGGGGGCTCTGAGCAAAAAAGTTTGAAGACCTCTGTTTTAAAGAGTGTTCCCTATTACAGAGGCAGAGCTACCTGCAGGAAACTAAAGAGATGAGTCGGATGGCTTTTGGTTTTTAATGACATCAGTGGAGGATGGAGAAATAGGGCAAACAGTGCTTTAAATGGGCAGGCACTCACCGGTACTGAGTACCAGCACTTCCTAATTTTCTTTCCTCAACTACTGTAACTTCTCATTAGCCAGGGAAAGTACCTGTACTCTGGGGGTGAGGGGAACAGCAGCTAGGCTCATGTTACATATGTGTAGCAACGCAGGGCAGGTGCTGCTCTACAGCTTCTGAGAAGGCCACCAGTGAAGCCCTATATGTCCGGTACTGACAGCCAATACCAGAGGCTTCAGAGGCATCCACTGCTGATTAGATCCTAAGCAAAACAAAACCTCTAGAGATTGTCTGTGCACCGGGCTTCTCTCACTCTTTTGCTGCGCCACCGGGGAGCAGAGTGTTTATCAAAAACATTTAACAATAGCATGAGGTACCTTATTATGGGTAAATAATTTGCACACCAAATACTAGACAGGAGCTTCAGAAGCTTTGAGTAATGAACAAAAACAATGTCTCCGGAAATCTCTTGGTCAGAGCTTGCTTTCTTTATTTGGGCAACAAGTTGGTAGCACTACCCTCCTGCTTGAAAATCCCAAATTAGTGGAATTTGAGAGAAGTCTTGGTGGCATTTACTCTCAAACGTACTGTGGTGGGAACCCATCAACTACGTTCCTAAAAACAAATGAGTGTGACCTTGTGTAATGTAAGTGGTGCTCGTTTAAGGCACTCCAATTCCCATCGACCGAGCTTGGGCTATATAACTTTTTTAAACTACTCTTTCATTTTGAAAGTGCTGAAATAGATTATTCAATATTTGATATGATTTTATGGCCATCCACACCTCAAACTACAATTATTAATTTTTATGCTACACTGAAGAACAAGTTTTGAGCCTCTGCTGAATTATTCTGTAGCGGCTCATTTGAATTACATCATCAGGGCTGTGGAGCCTGCACTTACCACCCAGAATGACAGTGCACAGTCAAGTCAGGCCCTGCTTTTTAAAATATACTATAAGCGTGTAAGGCAGGCCAAGGTGTCACAATGATATGAAGAGTGTCTATAGCCAGGTTGAGCAAGAAGGTGATGCCACTGACCATGAGACAGATGGAGAAAGTAAGTTCAAAGCATGACTAAAATGCTGCATTTGTAAAAACAAATGAGTTGCACCATATGATGTGCATATGTAGGAGAGAGAGAGAGAGAAAGAGGGAGAGAGAGAAAGAGAGAGAGAGTGTGTGTGTGTGTGTGCACATGCGTGTGTGTGTTTGTGTGTGTGTGTGTAAGGGTTTGTGGCAGATGTGCGTTATCAAGTGCTAGATTAAAAGTTATTCTATTTCAGCAAATCCTGATATATAGCCTATATGTTAATTCTTACACCCCAGGATAAACAATATCCCTTTAAGAAAACAAGGTAGCTACATGTTTTGTTAAAACAGACACCAGGTGCTGCATTAATGCAGCTGTGTAATCACAGGTCACATCCTTGCACACAAAGACTGCAACATCTATTTCCTCTGAAGAAAATGCATACTTATAAGTTTGCTGCTTTTTAGTTGCAGCCCTGTGTGTCTGAAAAAGTGGGTATTTAATGTGTACATGTGGAAGGATTTCATTATAAAAGCACTGACTGCAGTGGTGGTAAATATGTATTTCAGGTCAGAGACTAACTCAAGGTTGAGGTTAACTCAAGTGGTCGCTGTAGTGAGCAAGGCTCAAAAGACACACTTTCCAAAAAAGAAAAATAACTAGCACTGCTGGTCTGTCCTTGGAAGGTACTTTGAATTGCGATATATTACTAAAATTGTGTACTCTGTTCTTGGAAGGGCTAGGATGTAAGCCCATCCTTGATTCTTCAACCGAAGCCTGCAATCTCCCCCCTTATATGATATTTCTGTGCCAGTGTGGGAAGAATAGTACACACAGTATGTATCTATGCATCATCATACACAGATTAACATTAAGAATATCTTTTTCTCATTGGGTGCTTGCAACATACCATTCCCCTAGCTACGCCCATAGTCCACGGATCAATTTGATGAGTACCTGCACTTATTTTTCCCCATTTAAAGCACTGCTAGCAAGTATAACCTGCCCAGTTCATGTGAAATCATGTTTCGGAAATCCAGTCATACAAACGCAATTGTAATGGTGCAAAGCATGAGCCTGGACAGCAGGAGCAGTAGTGGACCAGCAAGGTGCACCATGGCTTGCATCTACTCATGAGAGTGGGGCTGATGAGAGAGGGGACCACAGGTTGCTCTCAACTAGAGGAACCTATCTACAAGGCCAGAGGGCGTCCCAATAAGCATGTTAGCATATGGGGCAAGTGGTGGGAATTTGTTCAGACTACGCAGGGTGGGGGGGGGGTGCAGTTGGGTGATGCGATACACAGCAATGTGGGATGGGCTACAGATGGGGGGATAGCTGCTGTCAGATACAGTTCTTCTGTACATGCCTGTCTGAATACAAAACAATAATAATTTGGTTATTAAAAAAATGTTTTGTCATACCTGGTGAGATCTATTTCTTTGTCGGATCTAGCTCCAGAGTTCTTTCACCTTTCTAGTGGGTGGAATACCTAGTTCTAGCTCCAATCTACACAGACAAAGAAATTGAGAATCTGGTTGGATAATTCACATAGGTGGTGAAGGAGACAGTCATGGACATAGAACAACACCATGTCTGGTTTATTTTTTTAAACTAAAAAATTGGAGGAGATGTGGGAAGTAAGAGATTTACTGTCCAAGGGCTGTATTATATTAAAAAAAAGTCCCAGGCACAACGCCTGTGTGGCCTGCTTTCTGTGCTCCCCAGGGCACTTTTGTATTGCAAAATCTACTACAGATACTTGTGCTGCCCATTCTGTAATAAAGAGCTG
This sequence comes from Calotriton arnoldi, assembly GCA_963921515.1. NCBI lineage: Eukaryota > Metazoa > Chordata > Amphibia > Caudata > Salamandridae > Calotriton > Calotriton arnoldi. Next base: position 507,785 of record CAWUFW010012583.1, on the reverse strand, counting down.
GTGCTATTCACTCAATTACTGGAGGGAGGGCATGGTCACATGCAAGTAAGGGTATCTTTACTTCAGCGCACATGCATATTATAGACACAAAACATTCAATTCTTGTGCAGGGGCTAACATACTCAATGGCCCTGGTATCACAATCAATGTGCTACAAAATCATGATTGATAGTTCATTGATAGTTCAATACCTTTAATTGATTGTACACACATATATATATATACCAACAACCAAAGTTACCCTTTAGTGAAGACGCCACCAGTTGAGAGGGAAATCCTTATTTATTGCAGAGAGCAGCGGCCACAGATCCCAACTGAAATCCATAACATACAGCCAAACGCGTTTCAGACAATTCAGTCCTTGTTCACTGGCTTCTTACAGCTCCATCAGCAATTGTGGGAGACTCGTTTTTAAACCATCAAGTCCCACCCCAGTGGGCGTGTGCCTGCATTGCATCTTGGTACTTGGTGTCTTCCTCACAGTTAATCCCTAGTGGGTGCTGCAATGTCTGTAATGGCAAATCAAACTTCCCAAGTGGGTTGAATAAAAGATGGGAAACTGCACCAAAGCCATTACCTCGCTCCACAATACTGGGCTCTCACTTCTCTCAGCGCTCGTACTTCAAGTGCTGCAGAACCGCGTACAAGCGGCGGGGCATCTTCGCGACTGGGGACAGCCGCTAAACATACCAACAACCAAAGTTACCCTTTAGTGAAGACGCCACCAGTTGAGAGGGAAATCCTTATTTATTGCAGAGAGCAGCGGCCACAGCTCCCAACTGAAATCCATAACATACAGCCAAACGCGTTTCAGACAATTCAGTCCTTGTTCACTGGCTTCTTACAGCTCCATCAGCAATTGTGGGAGACTCGTTTTAAACCATCAAGTCCCGCCCCAGTGGGCGTGTGCCTGCATTGCATCTTGGTACTTGGTGTCTTCCTCACAGTTAATCCCTAGTGGGTGCTGCAATGTCTGTAATGGCAAATCAAACTTCCCAAGTGGGTTGAATAAAAGATGGGAAACTGCACCAAAGCCATTACCTCGCTCCACAATACTGGGCTCTCACTTCTCTCAGCGCTCGTACTTCAAGTGCTGCAGAACCGCGTACAAGCGGCGGGGCATCTTCGCGACTGGGGCCAGCCGCTAAACATACCAACAACCAAAGTTACCCTTTAGTGAAGACGCCACCAGTTGAGAGGGAAATCCTTATTTATTGCAGAGAGCAGCGGCCACAGCTCCCAACTGAAATCCATAACATACAGCCAAACGCGTTTCAGACAATTCAGTCCTTGTTCACTGGCTTCTTACAGCTCCATCAGCAATTGTGGGAGACTCGCTTTTAAACCATCAAGTCCCGCCCCAGTGGGCGTGTGCCTGCATTGCATCTTGGTACTTGGTGTCTTCCTCACAGTTAATCCCTAGTGGGTGCTGCAATGTCTGTAATGGCAAATCAAACTTCCCAAGTGGGTTGAATAAAAGATGGGAAACTGCACCAAAGCCATTACCTCGCTCCACAATACTGGGCTCTCACTTCTCTCAGCGCTCGTACTTCACGTGCTGCAGAACCGCGTACAAGCGGCGGGGCATCTTCGCGACTGGAGCCAGCCGCTAAACATACCAACAACCAAAGTTACCCTTTAGTGAAGACGCCACCAGTTGAGAGGGAAATCCTTATTTATTGCAGAGAGCAGCGGCCACAGCTCCCAACTGAAATCCATAACATACAGCCAAACGCGTTTCAGACAATTCAGTCCTTGTTCACTGGCTTCTTACAGCTCCATCAGCAATTGTGGGAGACTCGTTTTTAAACCATCAAGTCCCGCCCCAGTGGGCGTGTGCCTGCATTGCATCTTGGTACTTGGTGTCTTCCTCACAGTTAATCCCTAGTGGGTGCTGCAATGTCTGTAATGGCAAATCAAACTTCCCAAGTAGGTTGAATAAAAGATGGGAAACTGCACCAAAGCCATTACCTCGCTCCACAATACTGGGCTCTCACTTCTCTCAGCGCTCGTACTTCAAGTGCTGCAGAACCGCGTACAAGCGGCGGGGCATCTTCGCGACTGGGGCCAGCCGCTAAACAGACCAACAACCAAAGTTACCCTTTAGTGAAGACGCCACCAGTTGAGAGGGAAATCCTTATTTATTGCAGAGAGCAGCGGCCACAGCTCCCAACTGAAATCCATAACATACAGCCAAACGCGTTTCAGACAATTCAGTCCTTGTTCACTGGCTTCTTACAGCTCCATCAGCAATTGTGGGAGACTCGTTTTTAAACCATCAAGTCCCGCCCCAGTGGGCGTGTGCCTGCATTGCATCTTGGTACTTGGTGTCTTCCTCACAGTTAATCCCTAGTGGGTGCTGCAATGTCTGTAATGGCAAATCAAACTTCCCAAGTGGGTTGAATAAAGATGGGAAACTGCACCAAAGCCATTACCTCGCTCCACAATACTGGGCTCTCACTTCTCTCAGCGCTCGTACTTCAGAGTGCTGCAGAACCGCGTACAAGCGGCGGGGCATCTTCGCGACTGGGGCCAGCCGCTAAACATACCAACAACCAAAGTTACCCTTTAGTGAAGACGCCACCAGTTGAGAGGAAATCCTTATTTATTGCAGAGAGCAGCGGCCACAGCTCCCAACTGAAATCCATAACATACAGCCAAACGCGTTTCAGACAATTCAGTCCTTGTTCACTGGCTTCTTACAGCTCCATCAGCAATTGTGGGAGACTCGCTTTAAACCATCAAGTCCCGCCCCAGTGGGCGTGTGCCTGCATTGCATCTTGGTACTTGGTGTCTTCCTCACAGTTAATCCCTAGTGGGTGCTGCAATGTCTGTAATGGCAAATCAAACTTCCCAAGTGGGTTGAATAAAGATGGAAACTGCACCAAAGCCATTACCTCGCTCCACAATACTGGGCTCTCACTTCTCTCAGCGCTCGCACTTCAAGTGCTGCAGAACCGCGTACAAGCGGCGGGGCATCTTCGCGACTGGGGCCAGCCGCTAAACATACCAACAACCAAAGTTACCCTTTAGTGAAGACGCCACCAGTTGAGAGGAAATCCTTATTTATTGCAAAGAGCAGCGGCCACAGCTCCCAACTGAAATCCATAACATACAGCCAAACGCGTTTCAGACAATTCAGTCCTTGTTCACTGGCTTCTACAGCTCCATCAGCAATTGTGGGAGACTCGTTTTTAAACCATCAAGTCCCGCCCCAGTGGGCGTGTGCCTGCATTGCATCTTGGTACTTGGTGTCTTCCTCACAGTTAATCCCTAGTGGGTGCTGCAATGTCTGTAATGGCAAATCAAACTTCCCAAGTGGGTTGAATAAAAGATGGGAAACTGCACCAAGCCATTACCTCGCTCCACAATACTGGGCTCTCATTTCTCTCAGCGCTCGTACTTCAAGTGCTGCAGAACCGCGTACAAGCGGCGGGGCATCTTCGCGACTGGGGCCAGCCGCTAAACATACCAACAACCAAAGTTACCCTTTAGTGAAGACGCCACCAGTTGAGAGGGAAATCCTTATTTATTGCAGAGAGCAGCGGCCACAGCTCCCAACTGAAATCCATAACATACAGCCAAACGCGTTTCAGACAAGAAGACACCAAGTACCAAGATGCAATGCAGGCACACGCCCACTGGGGCGGGACTTGATGGTTTAAAAACGAGTCTCCCACAATTGCTGATGGAGCTGTAAGAAGCCAGTGAACAAGGACTGAATTGTCTGAAACGCGTTTGGCTGTATGTTATGGATTTCAGTTGGGAGCTGTGGCCGCTGCTCTCTGCAATAAATAAGGATTTCCCTCTCAACTGGTGGCGTCTTCACTAAAGGGTAACTTTGGTTGTTGGTATGTTTAGCGGCTGGCCCCAGTCGCGAAGATGCCCCGCCGCTTGTACGCGGTTCTGCAGCACTTGAAGTACGAGCGCTGAGAGAAGTGAGAGCCCAGTATTGTGGAGCGAGGTAATGGCTTTGGTGCAGTTTCCCATCTTTTATTCAACCCACTTGGGAAGTTTGATTTGCCATTACATACATTGCAGCACCCACTAGGGATTAACTGTGAGGAAGACACCAAGTACCAAGATGCAATGCAGGCACACGCCCACTGGGGCGGGACTTGATGGTTTAAAAACGAGTCTCCCACAATTGCTGATGGAGCTGTAAGAAGCCAGTGAACAAGGACTGAATTGTCTGAAACGCGTTTGGCTGTATGTTATGGATTTCAGTTGGGAGCTGTGGCCGCTGCTCTCTGCAATAAATAAGGATTTCCTCTCAACTGGTGGCGTCTTCACTAAAGGGTAACTTTGGTTGTTGGTATGTTTAGCGGCTGGCCCCAGTCGCGAAGATGCCCCGCCGCTAGTACGCGAGTTCTGCAGCACTTGAAGTACGAGCGCTGAGAGAAGTGAGAGCCCAGTGATTGTGGAACGAGGTAATGGCTTTGGTGCAGTTTCCCATCTTTATTCAACCCACTTGGGAAGTTTGATTTGCCATTACAGACATTGCAGCACCCACTAGGGATTAACTGTGAGGAAGACACCAAGTACCAAGATGCAATGCAGGCACACGCCCACTGGGGCGGGACTTGATGGTTTAAAAACGAGTCTCCCACAATTGCTGATGGAGCTGTAAGAAGCCAGTGAACAAGGACTGAATTGTCTGAAACGCGTTTGGCTGTACGTTATGGATTTCAGTTGGGAGCTGTGGCCGCTGCTCTCTGCAATAAATAAGGATTTCCTCTCAACTGGTGGCGTCTTCACTAAAGGGTAACTTGGTTGTTGGTATGTTTAGCGGCTGGCCCCAGTCGCCAAGATGCCCCGCCGCTTGTACGCGGTTCTGCAGCACTTGAAGTACGAGCGCTGAGAGAAGTGAGAGCCCAGTATTGTGGAGCGAGGTAATGGCTTTGGTGCAGTTTCCCATCTTTATTCAACCCACTTGGGAAGTTTGATTTGCCATTACAGACATTGCAGCACCCACTAGGGATTAACTGTGAGGAAGACACCAAGTACCAAGATGCAATGCAGGCACACGCCCACTGGGGCGGGACTTGATGGTTTAAAAACGAGTCTCCCACAATTGCTGATGGAGCTGTAAGAAGCCAGTGAACAAGGACTGAATTGTCTGAAACGCGTTTGGTTGTATGTTATGGATTTCAGTTGGGAGCTGTGGCCGCTGCTCTCTGCAATAAATAAGGATTTCCCTCTCAACTGGTGGCGTCTTCACTAAAGGGTAACTTTGGTTGTTGGTATATATATATATATATATATATATATATATATGTATGTGTGTGTGTGTGATATATATATATATATATATATATATATATATATATATATATATATATATATATAAATATATATATATATATATACACTCATACATTACCTACTGGCGGTCACCAGTAGGTAGTTATAGTAAGGACCTAGATTCCATAGGAAAAGCGTTTTTCATTTTGCCAATAACTTTGGCACTGTTTGATGAATCTTCACAAATTTTTCAAAATTAGTACACCACTTACTTCAGCTGCTGTATTGAAAGTTTCAGGGTGATTCATCAAGTGGGGGCTGAGAAAAAGGGGGTCCCAAAACATGTTTTCCCCATGCAATTTCCCATAGGGATTTTGAACATGACTACAGCCGAACCATTAGATGGAATTACACCAAATTTGTCAGAAAGGCAGCTTTTGGCCCAGAAAGTGTGCTTTTTGGTATTTGGTGTAAATTCGTTCAGTTGTTTTCGAGATATTAAAATAATACCAAATTTGTATATCTTGAGACACAGAGCCTCTGCGGACCCACCCACAGTGCCTCCGCGAATCCATACGCCAAAACAAGGTCCTGACTAGCTGGGCGCAACTTGACAGAAAAGTTGCGGCTGCCATTTTATATATCGAGAAACCATCCCTTGGGCTGAAAAGTAGCATTTAAAATAAATGAAGGGGTCAGGTTAGAGCTTTCCTGAAACCATGTGTGTGTTATAGATGTGGGAAAAGCATGTACAATGGGCAGCAAAATCCCAGAAAATGTTTTTTTTTGTCAAGCGCGAGATCCATCTCAACACGGCCCTTGGTATAAATCTGCGACGGATCAGCAAATCTTGCCACAAATCAAAATATATATATATATATGACCTACTGGCGGTCACCAGTAGGTAGTTATAGTTAGGACCTTGTTTCCATTCAAAAAGCGTTTTTTCTTTTGCCAAGGTCTTTGGCGCCGTTTGACGAATCTTCGCGAAATTTTCAAAACTAATGGTTCGCTCAGGTCAGCTCCTGTCTTGAACGTTTTGGGGTGATTCGTCAAGCGGGGGCTGAGAAAAGAAGGGGGTCCCAAAACGCTTTTTCCTGATGTTAATTTCCTTAGAAATTTTAGACAAAGCTACAGCCTGAACTGCTGAACGGAATTACACCAAATTTGGCAAACATGTAGGCCTTGGTTCAGAAAGTGTGCTTTTTTAAAAATGGTGTAAATCCGTTCAGAAGTTCCTGAGATATTCAAAAAATAAAAATATTGATATCTGAGGGCCGAGGAGGATTCGCAAACCCTCCTGAGCACGAGCTTGATTCTGATTGGCTATCAACACTCCATACCAGGAAGTGTTGGCAGCCATCTTGTGACTCGGTACTGAGTCAGAAGCAAAAAGGTGAAAAAAGGATAAAAAACAAGAAAAGGGGGCAGGGTAGAAACACCCTGACCCCCTAGGCGTGCTCAGTGGGTCCCACAGGGACCCCCAGGGCCCAAAAAAGCATTTTGTTTTTTTGAAGCCCCCGGGTGGGCCAGGTCCCGGGGACAATGCTCAATTGTTGGGGGCCGTAAATACTGTACCACCTTGGCACGTTCGCTTCAATGCCTTGTCAGCGGTAGTGAATACAGTAAACACCTCGGCACGTTCACTTCAGCGTCTTGTCAAGGGTCGTACATAGGGTATTGAAAATATAAACACATACACCAGTCTTTGCAGTATGTACAGTAAAAGGTATCAAGCAGAGTGTGAGTATTCGAACTGCAAGAATACATTTATCAGCGAGGCGTGGCTGCGCCTGTGTTTTGAAAACAAGTGCTTTGCAGTGCGTTGAGGTGCTTGCGTGTCTGTCTTTAGTGAGGTCCGCAGGCCGCCGCTGCGTTTCACTTCACACAGCTTTAAATAGGCCCAGAGGCTGCAACCTGCCAGGACACTGAGATCTCATATGTCTCACGCCAGGGGAGAGTAGGAAGTACGGGTTCATTTGCATTCTTTTAGATTCTATTTTCCTATTATAGATGCAAAACTACAAATTCCAGAATGCACCGGGGTAAAAAAGCCTCGACCAGCTACTCACACCGGGCATACGGCAGTCTGCCATCTCTCAGGATGTGGGCCCCGGTCGACTGGGTACAGTTGTCTCATGTTAGTCAAAGTTTCAAGGGGACGATTCGTAGAGTTTTTTAAGCACTGGGGTTGAACTTAGGTGCACAAAAAAGTGATTAAGTGTTAAGTTCGGAACTCCTGATTCAAAGAGTTGGGCTCTGCGAAAGACAGGAATAAGTGCCTGGCATCCCCAGGTGAAAGTCGGAATGTCGGAACGCAACACAGCCATACTTCTGTGCTGGCAAAATACGTTCCCTATAGACAAAATGAAACAAAAACCAATGTGCGAAAGAACAGATCTTTCAAATAAATGTACCTGGTTGATCGACAGGAGTACGTTTAGCGGATGGGGAACACAAATGTAATCCTCCCATTTGCCTGGATTTCTACTCAATTCGATGGGTTTTGTGCCCCCTTCACCCGCCCCCTTAAAAAAACTGAACTCTGTGCAACTCTTAGGTGCAGACTGACAAGCGCAGATTTCCGATTTATCCCAAAAATATTTTAAGTGCATAAACAAGCAGCGCAGCTCTATTCTCACTGTGCTCATGCTTTAAAATAAAGCGCCTTAAGACTATTTGATTTGTAGAGCGGCGCTGCACCAGAACATTCATACAGCGATCCCTCTTGGATTGATCCTCTTCCGTCGAGTTTATTTCTTTAAATCAGACTCGAGGCCTCATGTAAAATCAGACAGAGGGGAGTGTGTGAAAGCAGCTCAGTGAAAACCGGTAAAATGTTTCATTCAGGTGGCATCCTTTTGAAAATTCCAACCAGTTAGCTAGCGATACATGTTTTAAACTGTATACACTTTCTGGTATGTGTGTTTTATCATTTCCTCTTCGCTGCGGCAGAAAACATTTTACTTTATTGTATATACATTGTGGAAGCAGTAATTATTGGCCATTTTACTGGCACGCGCTGCCCCCTCAATTGTCCTCAAAATGAAAGCTCTCACATCATAACTAAATCCGATGTTCCATATATCGCCCACAAAATGATGAAAGGAGGAGTCGGCATGGACGGTATTTGAGCCTGAAGCATACCCGCAGATGTCTCCTTTTGACCCATGTGGCCGCAGGAGGCACACAACTCAATGAGCTATCGCGCCATGAATTATACACATTCCATTTGTTCTTTACACTTATTTGGAATTGTTACCATTTGAGCAAAGGTCCAGTGCATAGCAGCAAATGTCATGCGACAACATTAGCAGTTTGGATGGACACGGAGATACATGAAGTACCGGTCGCTCAATGGACTAATGCACCTACAGCAGGAATCGGTATTTGACCCGCATGGTGACACAGTTGAATCTGGGAGGGCCCACTCCCCTTTTCATACTCAATAATGTGAGCACCGTTGAGTTGTGCAACAATGAACATCTGTTATTTAGTGCTAAGAAGCTGATGGAAGTAGAGCACTTTACAAATACATGCCACGTTACAAAATAGTTTAAATAGTGGCCCTGGGCACAGAGAGCACAGTTACAAGAGACAGCTAGTATATATGTTTACATTACAGGCAGTGTGTGTAGGATGTGCCCACTGGTTTGTCGCAATCCTGCTTTGATGATGTGTGCGGCAGAAGCCAGGAGACAATATAGCTGCTTTACAGTACAAGGGATGTGCACAGCCTTTCTTCTGGCACACATCACCCCAGGTTGGCTGCTATTTAACAACACTGGTGGTTGTTGCGAGCTGGTAAACAATATGTTGTGTAGATTTGTAGAGCGCCTGGAGGGTATCCTGGCGCTGAGCAAGTATGAGCCTAGCCAACCCTAGCATCCATTGGTACTACTCCAAAGCCAGGTCTTCAGCTTCTTGTGGAATTCAAGAAGCAAGGAGGCTCTTATGTGTAGCGGCAGGTCCTTCCACACTTCAGGAGCGATGTTGCTTCTTTCTGCACCCCTCTGGCCTCTTTCTCCACCCCTCTTCCCCCTTTCTGCATCTCTGTTGCTTCTTTCTGCACTTTTCTTGCTTCTTTCTGCACCTCTCTTGCTTCTTTCTGCACCCCTCTTGCCTCTTTTTCCACCCCTCTTACCTCTTTCTGCATCACTGTTGCCTCTTTCTGCTCCCCTCTTCCCTCTTTCTGCACCCCTCTTGCCTCTTATGCACCTCTGTTCCTTCTTTCTGCACTTCTTTTGTTTCTTTCTGCACCTCTCTTGCTTTTCTGCACCCCTCGTGCCTTCTTCTGCTCCCCTCTTCCCTCTTTCTGCACCCCTCTTGCCTCTTTATGCACCTCTGTTCCTTCTTTCTGCACTTCTGTTGCTTCTTTCTGCACCTCTCTTGCTTCTTTCTGCACCCCTCGTGCCTCTTTCTGCACCCCTCTTCCTTCTTTCTGCATCTCTGTTGCTTCTATCTGGACTTCTCTTGCCTCTTTATGCACCCCTCTTCCCTCTTTCTGCACCTCTGTTCCTTCTTTCTGCACTTCTTTTGTTTCTTTCTGCACTTCTCTTGCTTCTGTATGCACCCCTCTTGCCTCTTTTTCCACCCTTCTTTCCCCTTTCTGCATCTCTGTTGCTTCTTTCTGCACTTCTCTTGCCTCTTTCTCCACCCCTCTCTTCTCTTTCTGTACCTCTGTTGCTTCTTTCTGCACCTCTCTTGCTTCTTTCTGCACCCCTCGTGCCTCTTTCGCACCCCTCTTCCTTCTTTCTGCACCCCTCTTGCCTCTTGCTGCACCTCTGTTCCTTCTTCCTGCACTTCTTTTGTTTCTTTCTGCACCTCTCTTGCTTCTTTCTGTACCCCTCTTTATCCACCCCTCTTCCCTCTTTCTCCACCCCTCTTCCCTCTTTCTGCACCTCTGTTGTTTCTTTCTGTACTTCTCTTTCTTCGTTCTGCACCTCTCTTGCTTCTTTCTGTACCCCTCATGCCTGTTTCTGCATCCCTCTTCCTCCTTTCTGCCCCCTCTTTCCTCTTTCTGCAACTCTGTTGCTTCTTTCTGTACTTCTCTTTCTTCATTCGCCACCTCTCTTGCTTCTTTCTGTACCCCTCATGCCTGTTTCTGCATCCCTCTTCCTCCTTTCTGCCCCCTCTTTCCTTCTTTCTGCACTTCTTTTGTTTCTTTCTGCACCTCTCTTGCTTCTGTCTGCACCCCTCTTGCCTCTTTCTCCACCCCTCTTCCCCCTTTCTGACTCTCTGTTGCTTCTTTCTGCACTTCTCTTGCCTCTTTCTCCACCCCTCTTCCCTCTTTCTGCACCTCTGTTGCTTCTTTCTGCACTTCTTTTGTTTCTTTCTGCACCTCTCTTGCTTCTTTCTGCACCTCTCTTGCTTCTTTCTGCACCTCTGTTGCTTCTTTCTACATTTCTGTTGCTTCTTTCGGCACTTCTGTTGCCTCTTTCTACATTTTGTTGCTTCTTTTGCACTTCTCTTGCTTCTTTCTGCGCCTTTCTTCCTCTTTCTGCACATGTCCTACCTATGTAGGCTAAGTTAAAAATTAGCATTTAAAAACCTTTGAAATTCCCTGAAAAAACCATAGGTTTCAGGGACGGTATAGTTAGAAATTAGCATTTAAAAAACCTTTGAAATTCACTGAAAAACCATAGGTTTCAGGGACGTTATAGTTAGAAATTAGCATTTAAAAAACCTTACACCTATAACGGCCGAATTTCTCTGGTTTTGTACGAGTGAAATGTCCAACTAACTATAACGTCCCTGAAACCTGTGTTTTTTTCAGTGAATATATATACTCACACACCTACTCTGACACCCATACAGACACTCTCACACCCACTCTGACACCCAGACACTCTCACACCCAGTCACACACCCAGACAGATGCTCTTACACCCACTGTGACATCCAGGCACACAAAGACATACACTCTCACACCCATTCTGATGCCCATACAGACACCACTCTCACACCCACACACACACAGACAGACACTCTCACTCCCACTCTGATGCCCATACATACACTCTCACACCACGTTACATGCCTAGACAGACACCAATACAGACACTCTCACACCCAGTCACACACTAAGACAGATGCTCTTATACCCACTGTGACACTCAGACAGACACTCCCACATCCACTCTGACACCCATACAGACACTCGCACACCCACTCACACACCCAGAGAGATACTCTCACACCCACTGTGGTGCCCATACAAACACTCTCACACCCAGTGACACACACATACACTCTCACACCCACTCACACACTGGCAGATACTCTCACATCCATTCTGACACCCATACAGACACTCTCACACTCACTTACACACATAGACAGTCTCACACACACAGACAGACACTCTCACTCCCACTCTCTCACACTCAGTGACACACCCAGGCACTCTCACTTCCACTCTGATACCCATGCACTCTCACATCCCCGTGATACCCAAACAGACACTCTCGCACTCAATCACATACCCAGACAGATGTTCTTATACCCACTGTGACACCCAGACAGACGCTCCCACATTCACTCTGACACCAATACGGACACTCTCACACCCACTCACATACCCAGACAGACACTCTGATGCCCATACAAACACTTTTACACCCAGTGACACACACAGGCAGGCACTCTCACGCCCACTCTGGTGCCCATACAGACACTTTCACACCCAATCACACACACAGTCACTCTCATACCCACTGTGATGACTATACAGACACTCTCACACCCACTCACAGACACTCTCATGCCCACTCACACACACAGACAGACACTGTCAAACCCACTTACACACACAGGCACTCTCATTCTCACTCTGATGCCCATACAAACACTCTCACACCCAGATAGACACTCTCACACCCACTCTGATGCTCATACAAACACTTTCACACTCAGTGACACACCCAGACACTCTCAAACCCACTCTGAAAATAAGATTTAAAAAACCTGAGAAATTAACTGAAAAAACAAAGGTTAAATGGACGTTATAGTTAGGAAAATAGAAATTAAAAAACCTTAGAAATTCACTGAAAAAAATATAGGTTACAGGAACATTATAGTTAGCATCATATTTCACTCTTACAAAACTATTGGAATTCAGCAGTTCACCTGAGCTAACTGTAACTTATGCCCCGGCAATGCACTGCTTATGACCTCACATATCACATCACTGATGACATGGTCAGTGACATCACTGATGACATCTCAAATGACATCACTGATGACATCACTGATGGCATCATCCAGTAAGTGGGAGTATTTTCTAAATGTTTATGAGTGTTAAATAATTATAGTAAGCGACTATATAACTTAAATTAATATACTTTGTGTACTAGTATTGAGTGATACTATTTCTAACATATATTTTGTGATTGGCTGTGTGATTGTGTATACCCATGTGTAAGTGGGTGTCTAAGTGGCTGTATGTGTGTATGAGTGAGTGTGTGAGTGGCTATATGGGTGAGTGGCTGTGTGACCAGCTGTATGGGTGTGTGAGTGGCTATATTGGTGAGTTAGTGGGTGTGTGAGGCTGTATGGGTTAGTGAGTGAGTATGTGAGTAGCTGTATGGGTGGGTGAGTGGGTGTGGGAGTGGCTGTATGGGTGAGTGAGTTACTGCTTGAGTAGGTGTTTGGTTAACTGAGTGGGTATGTGAGTGGCTGTATTGGAGAGTGAGTGTCTATGTAAGTGGCTGTATGGGTGAGTGAGTAGACATGTGAGTGGTTGTATGGTTGTGTGAATGGTCATGTAAGTGGCTGTGTGGATGTCTGAGTTGCTCTGTTGAGAGGGTGTATGGGTGAGTGGCTGGGTGTGTGAGTAGCTGTATTGGTAAGTCAGTTGGTGTGTGAGTGGCTGTATGTGTGGGTGAATGGCTATGTGAGTGACTGAGTGGTTATGTGAGTGGGTATATGGGTAAGTGAGTGTCTGTGTGTGACTGAGTAGATGTGTGAGTGGCTCTGTGGATGAGTAAGTGGGTGCGTGAGTGATTGTATGTGTGTATGAGAGGTGTGATATGTAAGTGGGTGTGTGGATGATGTCATCACTGATGTCATTTGAGATGTCATCAGTGATATAATCTGTGATGTCACTAACCATGTCATGAGTGGTGTAATATGTGGGGGTATGAGCAGTGTATTGCAGTTAGCTCAACTAACTATAACTGCTGATTCTCAATGGTTTTATATGAGTGAAATCTGAGCTTAACTATAACGTTTCTGTAATCTATGGTTTTGAGTGGAAAAAAATGTATATATATATTTACATCACTGATAGAAACAAAGTTTACAGGGATATATATTTACATCACTGATAGAAACAAAGGTTACAGGAACGTTATAGTTAGGAAATAGAATTAACAAAACTTTAGAAATTGACTGAAAAAACAAAGGGTACAGGGATGTTACTCATACAAAACCAGTGAAATTCAGCAGTTATAGTTACCTGAGATCACTATAACTTACGCACCCAGCAATGCACTGCTTATGACCTCACATGTTACGTCACTCATGACATAGTCAGTGACATCACTGATGAAATCCTAGTCCTATGCTTAAAAACTTTGCTGTCGAAATGGCAATAGACTTTTCCCTTTCTATCTTGGCGTGGATGGCACTGTGCTAATCCTACTCTTAAAGACTTTGATAGAAAAGCAGACATTTGAGGTGAGCAAATTTAGAGTGTTGCTGGTGTTGAGGGTACTCTATACAGGAGCTGCATTCCACCTAAACTTGAGAACTACTCAGAGTTCTCTGCTTCTTTTTTGCATAATTTATGAGCCACTCTATACTATAAAATCATGCCAATTCCAATAGGTGAATAGGTGCTATATGTGATGTGATGGTGCAGTGCAAGTGCAGAATGTGTGATTAAACAGAACAAAGAAAAAGCATAATAGCATATAGATGCCATAACCATTCGGAAATAAATGCAAAGATAGAATCCAATCGAAATGAAATTTCAGATTCTCATTGTCCGACATCGAATGCAAACATGATTAAGACCAGTAAGTCGACGTTTTGGCCCCTAGGAGTTATTTGAACGGGGTCTTCCTCAAGACAAAATGGTAGCAACCCGACCTCGGGACTCATCCATCAATACAATATCTCAAGGGCAATAAAGGTCCTAAAAATATGATTAGATCCACAAATGATTGGTCATCTAGGCAATGGCTTCAAAATGAATCGTGCAGATAGTATTTTCTATGCATCAACGGTGACACATGCAGGAAACACGTGGTGGAAGGCAGCTTTATGGGAGCCTGCATCCCCGTCCCTCATGCCGCCCTGGTGACAGAGGGATCCCCAGGTGTTAGGGGCACAGGCACCCATGAATGGAGACAAAGGTTTGGCTCACAGGATGACTTTCAACAGATTGCAGCGAGGTAGCTGCTCTGCTAATTAAGAAAACCTGACCCAAAATCATGTCATCTACAAATGATTTAGCACTGGTAGCCCTCTGCACATGCTGCAATGAAAGCAGCCCCTTTCTGTTCATGCTGTGGTCCCCAAGTGAGCAGCTCTATGCATCAGTCTAGAGGTCGGCTATCCCAGGCCAACCGAGGCTCCACAGCTATGCAGTATTGTTACAATTTAGGGGGGATTCTGACTTAGAGGCATTCAGTCATAATCTCACAGATGGTAGCTTCACCCCACTGGCTCCTCGGCCAAGCACATACTCCAAATGTCTGAACCTGCAGTTCCTTTCGAACTGAGCAGCATTACTATTGCAACAACACATCATCAGTAGGGTAAAACTAACCTGTCTCATGACGGGCTAAACCCAGTTCATGTTCCCTATTAGTGGGTGAACAATCCAACACTTGGTGAATTCGGCTTCACAATGATAGGAAGAGCCAACATCGAAAGATCAAAAAGCGGCATTGCTATGAACGCTTGGATGCCACAAACTAGTTATTACTGTAGTAACTTTTCTGACACCTCCTGCTTGAAACCGAAAAAGTCAGAAGGCCCTGTTTTTATTGTCTGTATTCCTACTGAAAAACGTGATCAAGTGACCATTTTGCCCTTCTGCTCTGCGGAAGGTTTCTGTCCTCCCTGAACTTCCCTTAGGACACCTGCATTATTGTGTGACCGGTGTACCGCCCCAGTCAAACTCCCCACCGGCCACAGCCCCCAGAGTAGGTCACGCCCAGCTAGGGCTGGGCGCTTGGAGTTAGAAGCAAGAGCCACATGGCTTGTCTCTCACTTCACTGGGCGAGTAGTGGTATTTCATTGGTGGCCCGGGTGCCTCCCACTTATCATACATTTCTCATGATCTTCACAGTGCCTGACTAGAGTCAAGCTCAACAGGAACTTCTTTCTCCGCTGATTCTGCCACACCCGTTCCCTTAGCTGTGGTTTCACTAGATAGTAGGTAGGGACAGTGGGAATCTCATTTATCCATTCATGCGCATCACTAATTAGATGACAAGGCATTTTGCTATTCTTGTACCACCTTGCAGTGGCTCATTCTGGGTTATTATTGCTGTCAATCAGCGTCAAATAGGTCTTGCTTCCAATAACACAATGATTGTTCCGGAGTACAACTATGCTTGAAGTTGTCCTCACAGGAACATTAATCCCATATGAGTCACACAGACCCAAGCTTTGGATCCGACTCAATATGGCTTCAGAGGAGGTCATAGTACGGAGTCAGCTCTTATAAAAACAACAGATGAGATTAAGAAAGCAGTTGACCAAGGCGGAAAGGCTGCCTTGATCCTATTGGATTTATCCGCGGCCTTTGATACGGTCCATCATGATCTTTTGATGGACCGATTAAGGTCATGCGGACTCCAGGACAAGGCATGGAAACTCTTGCAATCCTTCCTTACGGATAGAGTGCAAGTGGTATCCCTGGGCGAATATCAATCAAAACCCTTTGCTCTGCCCTGCGGTGTTCCGCAGGGGTCATCATTGAGCCCTACTTTGTTCAATGTTTATGTGTCTTCCCTGGCCCCTATTATTAACACCTTTGGCTTTGATCTCACCTCCTATGCGGATGACACCCAAATTGTGGTGTCTCTGCTGCCAGGACAGGAGGTGGGCATGGACAATCGTTTCCATGACTGCATGGAAGCTGTGGGCCGTTGGGTGGCGAAAAACTGCCTAAAGCATAATTCAGGCAAAACAGAAGTTATATTATTCGGGAATGGTCCCAACTTCTGGAACCCAAGCTGGTGGCCGTCAACAATGGGATCACTTCCTGTTCCCATGAAGAAAGTAAAAAACCTTGGAGTATTAATAGACGACAAACTAAACTTGGGTGACCAAGTCAATGCAGTCTCATCCTCAACCGCCTTTATTCTCAAAACAGTGAAAAAAATACTGCCGTTCTTGCCAGCTGGGAGCCGGCAAACGGTGGTCACCGCACTTGTTTTGTCGAGGCTTGACTACTGCAACAGCCTTTACTTAAACATTCAGGAACGTTTTATAAATAAACTCCAAAGGATACAAAACGCGGCCGCCAGATTACTCACTGGGACGCCCAAGTTTGCGGCGATCTCCAACAAAATTAAAAAACTACATTGGCTGCCGGTGAGGAATCAAGTGCTTTTCAAATCTGTGTGTACTGTATTTAAAGCACTTCAAGGTACTGGACCTGATTACTTACAGAAACAGTTTAACTGGTACATACCCAAAGAAATCTGCGCTCGTCAGGAGCCAAAATGGTCATAGTCCCTTCCACAAAAAAAGTATCATGGGGAGGACGAAGATTTGTCTTCGGAGCTGCTAAGGCTTGGAATGACCTCCCGGCCCATCTCAGAAATGCCACAGATCTTCTGGCCTTCAGAAGGGCCTTGAAAACATGGCTGTTTAATAAGTAATTTGTTTCTCTGTTGGTGATAGCTGAAAGGGCAGGTAACTAGCGCCAGGACACCCTTGGGTAACCGTTGCGCTCTAGAAATAAACTTAACATAATACATATCGGCTTCAGACAGTACACCCTCCAGTACCTCTCTAACAATAATAAATTGTCTATATCCAATCACACGTCTGGATCATCCAGATACAAATGTCCTGTGCAAAGTAAGGTATGATTAGCATATGATTAACAAACATTGATGTGATCTGTACAAATTATGTGCATGCAGTTTCAAGAAATCTAGCCTAAATTCACACATACATCTAAGTATCAACATATGTATATAAATATATTATGTTTCAACTACCTTTACACATACAACTATTGTAATAGCACATCTAAGAGATAAACATGAACTATTTCTAATACTATGATTCAACTTCTAACATTATAACTATAATAGAATTTAGGTGTCGAACAAACATATACTAGAAGAAAATGTGTTATACAAAACAGTGTACATTAGAGTGTTAAACTAATCAATTAATTATCCATGAATACTAGGCACATTTTGAAAGTGTTCACTAAAGTAGTCAAGCAAATAGTCTTCTTGAATGGGAAAGACATTTGTAGCCCAAGATCAGCCAGAGCAACACCATTACATTGAGGCCAAATACCCCGGCATCCTCTAATGAAAACATGAAATTTTACAGTACAACAGTTGGTAAGGTTTTTTATTTCTTGTATTAAATCCTGGTAATAGTTTCCTTTACTTTCAAATGCTTGTTCAAGGGAATTTTGTGAGCTTTAATATTGGATTGAGGCATCAATTACCACAGCAGTACCATTTATGGTGAACTCTACATTGGGTTTCCTTGATTCACCTTGACTATTATTGATATGAGGTTCCCTTGTCATCCAACCACACCTTTTTGCTCTATCAATGAGAAGTTCTGGGATTTTATTGTGTCTTTTTATTCTTATGTCCTTTGCTTTAGCACATTTACCTAATACATGACCAATTGTTTTGCATACATCTTTACAGTATTTGCAATTAGCGAACGTTCGATTTCTTCTGGAGATGGTTTCTCTAGTGTATAAGACATTCACTCTCAGCATCAGTATAGCTATATATTGCTTTTCCTTCAATTTCATGCGCTTACTAATCCAGAGATTTGAAGTCGGATTGCTTTCTGGATATTTAATACCATCTCCTTGTATAGGGAGACCTGTCCGTTCCTCGAATTCTTCTTTTCTCCAGGCATATGATGCTAGACATTTGCAATGCTTAGGAATCTACTGCCCAATAGGTTTAGTTTTTGGAGGTTTGATGATATTATCAATTGTATTATTTATTATATCCACTGCATACATGTATGAGTGAGCAATGTACAGATCTGGAGTTTCTCTGAGATATAATAGATTGTTGTTTTTGTTGATTTCTATTATTGTACACAGCTTTGGAAATTGTGTCCCCATTTCATCTTTTTGATTAGAGGAGACCAAGTGTTTGCAGGAAGATGGAGGAAGTGTTTGACATATTTCTTTATTGTCTGGTCTAACTCAATGAGAGTCTATGCGTGTGTGCCTGCCATTTCTAGTTTAAATGACAGCTTATTAACCATGTATTGACATAATATTTCACATTTTAGTGTGAGCTTGAGTGGTAAACTGTCAGGTTTTTGAGCCCATCCTGTTAATACCTCGTTTATTTTGCTGTTTTGTGTAAGGCCTCTGTGAGGATCAAAGCTCAATCCGAGGTATCTCTCACTGTCACCTGGATGAATGTTTTCAATGTTCTGTTTCTCGAATCGCTGTGATCCGCAGTTATTCACCAGGACTTTGTCTTTGTGGTTACTTATGAAATAAACATGTGTCTTTTTCATACTCAGTTTTAGGCCTGCTGTTTTATTGAATTTTTCAATGATCTTAAAACTAGTACTCATTCCCTCCCATGTCCTACTGAGTACTACTATGTCGTCAGCAAAGGCCAGAGTGGTGATTTGCTCAATAAGTCCATCTGATCTAAATGTGAGGTCTCTGCCATTTTTCTGAAATTCACATATTAGAGGATCCATGGCAATACTAAACAACAGCAGGGATAGTGAGTTGCCTTGTTTTACCTCAGATTTCATTGTTATTTCTTGTGTATAGTCATTGTTTTTACCCTTGAAGAACGTTAATGAATCTAGGTATAAGACTTTTATTAGATCTTGGATGTATGACGGAACTCTTTGTCTTTTGAGATTCTGTATATGTGACCATGGCTGACAGAGTCAAATGCTTTTGAAATGTCTATGAACACCACTGCCCCTTTTATGATTTATGCAGCAGTCAGGTTTTTGAGATATCATCTCACTTTCATGAAGACCTTTTGTCTTCTATTCAAATAAACAAAGGCGGTAAGTCTTTTGATCAGTATTTTTGTATATAGTTTAATGAATGCTGTTCCAACTCTAGTGGGTCTCCAATTGCTTATTTTGTTTAGTTCATTGATTGGACCATTCTTTGGAATTAGAATTGAACGGTTCTTTTTTTATGCATTCTGGAACTCTTCTCATTACTAACCAAGTGGATAATATTTTGGGCAGCATTCTTGGTTCTTTTTTATGAACATTGTATACATCATTTAAGCCTATATTATCAGGCGCCACTGCTTTGTTTAAGTTAGAGCCTTCAAATGCTTATGTTATTTGAAGAAGTATAATTTCTTAACACAGACACTCTAAATCCCACTCTCCCGGTATTCTGTAAATAGGATGTGTTAAACCTGGCCCTTTATGCAGGGTCATCCCCAAACTTTTTGCCTTCCTCTGCCCTTTTTTCTGACCTCATTTTTGTTGGCTTTAGGATTCTGGGCACTTTCCCACTGCTAACCAGTGCTAAAGTGTATATGCTCTATACTCAAAACATGGTAAAATTGGCTTAGTCACAATTGGAATATTTAATTTACTTATAAGCCCCTAGTAGAGTGCACTATGTGCCTAGGGCCTGTAAATTAAATGCTACTAGTAGGCCTGCAGCACTGATTGTGCCACCCACTCAGTAGCCCTGTAAACATGGCTCAGGTCTGCCACTGCAGGGTCTGTGTGTGCAGTTTTGAACTGCCATTTCGACCTGGCAACTTAACCTACTTGCCAGGCCAAAACCTTCCCTTCTATTACATGTAAGTAATCCCTAAGGTAGGCCCTAGGCAGCCCTGTGGAGTGTATTTAAAAGGTAGGATATGTGCTTTTGAGTTTTACATATCCTGGTAGTTAAAAACTGCTAAATCCGTTTTTCACTACTGCAAGGCCTATCTCTCCCATAGGTTGACATTGGTATTGCGTTAAAACATCTTTTAAGTGGAATTTCCAATTGGGAAAAGATAGAGATTTAGAGTTTGGTATCTCTGGACTCACAGTTTAGAATCATAACTTATGGTAAAGTTGACTTTTAAATTTCAAGTCTGAAAATGCCACTTTTAGAAAGCTGGAACCAAACAACAGGAGACAACCCATATACCCAGTTGAGACCTGGGTGTAAATTGTATGTAACAAGTAACAATGTCTCAACAGGTAATATTAGGAAGACCATTAATAAAGCATGCGCATTTGTTGCAAAAAGGACAGACAGGGAGACTGAAGGGGTTGTTTGCATAATGCAGTAGTGGTCTATATTTCGAGCCAATTTAGGCCAAAAGAACAGTATCAGTACTATTTACATTAAATATGCGTAACCCAAAGGTACTTGTGCACATATTTTCTCGTGAAAAGGTAAACGGCGCAAGTGACAAGTGATACAGCGAAAGGCAGCGCAGAACAAACAGTAGTGACAATATTTACAAGAGATTTCTTGGTTCACAAACGTTAGGTTACAGAAAAAGAAGAAGGTTTGACAATGTAGGTGAACCATGGAGAAGCGCCAAAGATTGTGCTGGATAATCGACGAAGTTTCGACCTGTTATTAGTTCAGGTCATCTTCAGGACCAGGTTACAGTATTTTCGTGCTGTACATGAGAAAGTAAGAGAGCAAAGGGTAAGGAAAGGAATGGCCCAGCGACGAGGTCAATCTAAGGAAGAAGTGGAGGATAGATACCTGCCCGGAATGGGGGCCCGGGGTGGGAGGCAATCACTTGCCCCAAAAAAGGAGGTGCAATGTCAAGGGCGAGGAGGCCGAGGTAGCACCATCAGTCTTGGTGCACTGGAGCAATGCTGTGGGGAAAGAAAAGGGTATCAGGAAGTGGGCCAACATGGATTAGGAGACAAAGGTATTAATGGCCGGACCGGAGTCAACATGGTCCATAACTAGTCAGAAAATGTGAGGAAAGACTCACCGGGAGATCGGAGGAACGCGGTGCCCCGGGGGGGGTAGAAAGAATAGGCATCCAGCGGGAGCTACCGGTGTCAGGAGGAGGCCGTCCGGTATTCGTAGGTTTGTAAGGTAGCGGTCCGGCATTTTGTGGAGAACGTCCGGGGGCTGTGAAGAGGACAACGAGAATGCTCGTCATTACGACGCGAGCGGAATCTGAATGGTAGGGGAGAAAATGCGGGGTCAGGCACTCACCTAGGTAATGAATATGTCAGGAGTCTTAGTTATGATAGGAGGGTGTCCCTCATCGGCGTGAGTCCAAGCGGGTGAGGGAGTCCCCCGGGGTAACCAGGAAATAGTCGGCCGTCGACTGAAATTACGTCATGACGGCGAGCGTGTTCGTAGAATGCGGACCAGGATCAGGGCATATCATTAAAGGGCCAGTCTAAGGGAAAACAAAAGCGTGATGGAAAGGAAAGGTTTAAATAAAGTTGGTTGAAAATAACACAGTTGAAGGAAAGCGGTCGGACAGTAAATGACCAAAGGAAAAAGTGACAGTTAATGTTTACACATGCTATGAAGTGGAAAGACATGTTTAGGTGAATCAATGAACATGTTTAACAAGGTATATAAATAAATTAGGTAAAACTCGAATTGTTATACGAACAAGGTCGGACAGGGAAGGTCACCATAAGGGAGAGTGCCACGAAATCTGTGCATCTGATTTTAACTTATTGTCGAGATTTTAATTTGAGGCGAGAGGGGTAGGGGTGGGTCAGAAAAAGAGAGTGAAAATAAAACAGTTTATCATAACAGATGGAAAAACGTATTTCAGATGAGTCAAGACACAAGTAGCAAAGGTTAAAAAATGGAGAGTTAGAAAAGTACAGTCACAACTTAGTTGCACATTTAGGCAGGAGCTGAGCATCTCAATGGATGGAGCGGGAGAAGAACTAGGTTAAGATACATAACAGTATGGGCCTGATCCAGCGGTATACTAACAACAGATACTCCGCTACCATATACTCACCTGGGCCCATAAAACACAACACACTCTGAATCGAGTAGACCGCTGGAGTTTTTAGTTTATAATTTTCATATTTCAGGATTAGTTATTTCTTATTCCTAACTAACCTTTCACTGATCAAAAAGTTCTTTCCTCTGCTCGATGGACCATTAGTTGAACTAATTGATGGTGATAATGAACATAATTCTTAACTGTTCTTTAATTAAAGTAAATAGCCACAGACTCAGAAAGTTTTAAAATCTTTATCTAAATTAAATGAATGTGAACCATCTCAAAATTTCAGCACAAACACCCTCATTCATAAGAGTGTAAATTCAATCGAAATAATCATTAAACAAAAATACTTCAGACTCATGCCGTAACTATGCTCAGAAAAGAGAGGATAGAGAGAAAAGAACATCTACAAACGGACAAGAAATAATAATTACCAAGGATGGTGTGAAGACCAACCCCCTGGCCAAAGGGCTGGTGAGGGTCCCCCGAGATAGATCAGGAGACAAAGACTTCAGGACAGGAATCAGGACAGCATACTTGACCTCTCTAAATACCGACGGCTGCCTCGCACCCCTCTCTGACACTCTCTTCCTCCTCGAGTTTCTTCTGCGATCTTCTTATCTAACCCAATTAAATTAGGATAGAAGGTTCTGCATTCGGTTTCTTCATCAGCATCTCACAGCATCCCTCCCTGCGTCAGCATCTTAGCAACACGAACTCCCAGACAGCATCCTGAGCTCTGCTACCTAACTAACTAACTAAAGCTACCTCAATTATACCTTTTGTTCATCATGTACCACCCACTAAAGTTTCAATATCGTAAAATACGAAATCTAATTGGTCGGGCAAAGGGGATGATCATCACACCATGCTTAACATATTACTTTTATTCTATCATTCCATTGTTTGCAAAACCCATCCCCTTAAACTTTATTCATTTCTTTCGTTCCCATACATATCCAAACTTTATTAGCAACATTTATTTCAAAATCATGAATAAGAGTCTTCTTGGCTGAACTCTTCACCCTCCGTTCTCAGGGCACATCATTCTCGTCCTTGGACGGCTGTCAAAAACGTCTCTGGATGTGGCTCTATCTTTGAGCCATTAGGCAAGTATATAGATACCATGATAAAGGAATTTCTCCCTTGCACTGATACCTATGTTTGTGACAGTATGGATCTCATCAACCTCATCGACGACAGACCTTTTAACACTGACACCGAATTAATGGTTGGTCTGGACATTGAGTCCTTATATACCAACATCCCCCATGATGATGGCCTATGCATTATCCATAATCTTCTGGATACTATACCCAAACCAACACGCATCCCGACGGATTTTGTCATGGATTTACTCAGAAATGCGCTTAACAATAACTATTTTTTGTACAAAGACACCTTTTACTTGCAAGTCAAAGGTGTTTCCATGGGGGCCTGCTTTGCACCCAATTTTGCAATTCTGTACGTACATAACCTGGAGAAGACCCATATTTTGGCACCCAACAATCCTTTCTTTGACCACATATGTTTCTGGCGGAGATACATTGATGATATCCTCCTGCTATGGCAAGGCAATAACACAGCCTTGAATTTCTTCATAGAATGGCTCAATAACTCCCAACCCCATCTGAAGTTCACCTCAGAATCTAAGACAAATGATCTCCCATTCCTTGACATCACCCTCCATGCTAAAGCTGAAAAAATAGGCACCACATTATTCAGGAAACCCACTGAACGGAATACCCTTCTACTCAACTCCAGCTATCATCCGCGCGGCCTCCAGGATGGCCTGCCTTACGGACAGTTCCTGCGTATTCGGGGGAAATGCAAATGGAAAAAAGATTATTTTCGAGAGGCTTGCATTTCCACCAAAAAACTCACCCTACGTGGCTACCCATGTCGCTTGGTACTGTGAGGCGTAAATGCGCATGGAATTGCCATAGAGACATTTTGCTCACACCCAAAGAAAGAAATGAGAACAAACGTATCCCTTTTGTCTCTACCTTTTGCCCCTCTAGAAACAAATTGAGCAAAATCATCAAGAAAAACTGGCATATCCTGCGGACCCACCCACCATTCCAACAACCACCATTGTTCTCCTACAATAGAGGGAGTAATTTGGCCAACCATTTAGTACACGCTATCACATGGCCCAAGAAACCGAACACTACAGACTCCATTACATCGGCATGGGGTCTTCCACCAATCATTGGACACTATAAATGCCAGAACTGTGTGGCCTGTCCCCTCGCGATCAACACTAAAGAGTTCAAAGGGAACAACCATTCACATGAATTGAAGAACTTCACAAATTGTTTTTCTACGGACCTCATCTACGCGATAAGGTGCCCTTGCAAGTTGTTAGCATTTGTCAAACCACACAGATGATAAAACAACGTATCATCCAACATAAGAACCGCATCCGCTGCAAAGTGAAGAATGCACCCCTTGTTACACATTACCTAGAAAAACACCACAGTGAAACTGACATGACTTGGCAAGTCATTGATCAGCCTACGCTGCCCCTAAGGGGCGGCAATCTACAACAAATTCCGAACAGGGCTGAATGCAGATGGATAACACGCTGCGATTCTGTCCACCATGGGCTTAACCCCCTGGATGAATGGCACAACACCGTCCATGTCTAAACAGGGCTGCTGCCCTGCTTTGCAAGCTCCCCAGATCCTACTACCATACGCCTTATGTATTCAGAATGGGCTCTTGTGAATTACCTGAATGAGGTCTCCAATTATTTCCCTTATACAGGCCCATACTGTTGTGTATCTTAACCTGGTTCTTCTCCCGCTCCATCCATTGAAATGCTCAACTCCTGCCTAAATGCGCAACTAAGTCGTGACTGTACTTTTCTAACTCTCCATTTTTTAACCTTTGCTACTTGTGTCTTGACTCACCCGAAATACGTTTTTTCATCTGTTATGATACACTGTTTTATTTTCACTCTCCTTTTCTGACCCACCCCTACCCTTCTCGCCACAAATTAAAATCTTGACAATGTGTTAAAATCAGATGCACCAATGTCGTGGCACTCTTCCTCATGGGGACCTTCCCTGTCCAACCTTGTTCGTATAACAATTTGAGTTTTACCTATTTCATTTATATACCTTGTTGAACATGTTCTTTGATTCACCTAAACATGTCTTTCCATTTCATAGCATGTGTAAACATTAACTGTCACTTTTTCCCTTAGTCATTTACTGTCTGACCGCTTTCCTTCAACTGTGTTATTTTCAACCGACTTTATTTAAACCTTTCATTTCCATCACGCTTTCGTTTTCCCTTGGACTGGCCCTTTAATTGTATGCCCTGATCCTGGTCCGCCTTCTACGAACACGCTCACCGTCATGATATAATTCCAGTCGACGGACGAATATTTCCTGGTTACCCCGCGGGACTCCCTCACCCGCTCGGACTCACGCCGATGAGGGACACCCTCCTATCGTAAATCCCCCTGGACTAAGACTCCTGACATATTCATTACCTAGGTGAGTGCCTGACCCCGCGTTATTTTCCCTACCATTCGGATTCCGCTCGCGTCGTAATGACGAGCATTCTCATTGCCCTCTTCACAGCACTCGGACGTTCTCCACAAGATGCTGGACCGCTAGCTAACAGGCATATGAATACCGGATGGCCTCCTCCTGACGCCAGTAGCTCCCGCTGGATGCCTACTTCTTTCTCCCCCTCCACCCCCGGGCACTGCGCTCCTCCGATCTCCCGGTGAGTCTTTCACCACATTTTCTGACCAGTTATGGACCATGTTGGCTCCAGTCCGGTCATCAATACCTTTGTCTCCTAATCTATGTTGGCCCACTTCCTGATACCCTTTCCTTTCCTCACAGCATTGCTCCAGTGCACCAAGATTGATAATGCCTCCTCGCCCTTGATATTGCCCCTCCTTTTTTGGGACACGTGATTGCCTCCCACCCCGGACCGCCATTCCGGGCAGGTATCTATCCTCCACTTCTTTCTTAGACTGACCTTGTCGCTGGGCCATTCATTTCCTTACCCTTTCCTCTCTTACTTTCTCATGTACAGCACGAAAATACTGTAACATGGTCCTGAAGATGACCTAAACTAATAACAGGTTGAAACGTCGTCGACTGTCCAGCGCAATCTTTGCCGCATCTCCATGGTTTACCTAAATATTCAAACCTTCTTCATTTTCTGTAACCTAACATTTGTGAACCAAGAAATCTAATATTGTCACTACTGTTTGTTCTGCGCCGCCGTTCGCTGTATCACTTGTCACTGGTGCCGTTCACCTTTTCACAAGCACATATGTGCACAAGTACCTTTGGGTTATGCATATTTAATGTAAATAGTGCTGGCCTAAATTGGCTCGAAATATAGACTACTCCTGCATTATTCAAACAACACCTTCAGTCGTCCTGTCTTTCCTTTTTGCAACAAATGTGCATGTTTTTTTAATGGTCTTCCTAATATTACCTGTGACTTTTAGAAAGCTGGCATTGTCTTACTTCAACCGTTCTGTGCCTCTGCCTGTCTCTGAATACACATCTGGGTTGAGTGACAGCTGGGCTTTGTGCATTCCCTCTAAACAGTCACAGAAAGGAAGAAGGGGTATAACATTTGAATCCTGATGGCCCATCACCAGGCTGATGGGCCTTCCTGAAATAGATTGAGAGGGAGGAGCTGACACTTGCACCTGAATAGGGCTGTGCCTGTCCCCACACAAAGAGCTGCATACCTCCCTGCAGTGAGTCTGGAGCCAGAACAGGAAAGGCAGGGACCTTGTGATCTTCAAAGGCCTCTTTGATGACTCCCCCACTTCATAGGCACATTTGGGTATACTTATTGGATTCTTGCCTCCACCAAATCAGAACTTTGCTGGAACCTAGGACATTCTGCTTGGTAGAAGAGCTGCGGTGCTGCAGGAGAGACTGCCACTTTGCTACCTGCTCTACTGTGTTGGCCTGCTGCTTCTTGCCTGGGAGTGAGACAGACTGGACCTGCTCTCTGCATCCTTGAACCCCAGATTCTTCAAGGGCTTCCTGGCTTGCCTCCTATTTTCTGAAGTCTAGGGGACACAAAAGTCTTCTTGCAACTCTGCTGGTGCTGCTGGACTCTGCAATCTGTGAGTCCTACCCTTGCCTAAAGTGCCCCCTCCAGTCCTGGGCCTCAGAAGTGGGTTCTGCAGCTGTTTTCTTTGAAAATCGATGCAGTGGCCCCTTTGCGCCAATCATAACCGATGCAGTGTCCACAGATGCAGGGCCAAATCGACGATGACGCAGGTCCCGACTGCAAGGTTCGATGACAACACAGCACCGATCCTTTGACACTGTCTGCGAGGCTCGACGACGACGCAGCGCTGATCCTTTGACACCATCTGCGAGGCTGACTCTGACGCATCGACCCGACTACGTGGAAAAGACCGACCCATTGTGCGCTCAATGTCGACACTTTTCTCCACACAAGGTCTTTTTCCGGTGAACTGCGTGTGTTCTGTAGCCGGCCTGTACTCCATCACGGTCAGCCTAAACTTTGGATTTGTACTGGTCCTTTGCGAGCTCAAGTAACCTTTTGACTGCTAGTGACTTTTAAGCACTGTTTTTACATTTAATCTTTATAAAGTGATATCTCAAGTTCTACTTATTGGATTTTTGTCATTTGGGTCCTGTTTTACTCAGATAAATGTTCTCTATTTTTCTAAACTGGTGTAGAGTCTTTTTGCGATGTTTTCACTGTTTTACTGTAGTTTAAGTGTTGCACAAATTCTTTACACTTTGCCTCTTACGTTAAGCTTGACTGCTCTGTGCCAAGCTGCCAGAGGGTGAGCACAGGTTAATTTAAGGTGCGTATCTGACTGGCTCCTGCTTCGACAGGGTTTATACTCAGCCAACCAGAAACCTCAGTTTCTAACAGGATAAATTTTGGATTTTTCTTATTTTCTTTTTCAATAATGTCTTTGTAATATAGAATGATATCATCAGCATTGATCTGGCAAGTGGCATATTCTGCACCTTCTGTGATTATTCTGCAAATTTTCTTTTTGTCTTACTTGAACATTCCCTGATATTCCTTATAGCTGCCCTTTGCTTTTGCATATCTTTTCTTATGCGATTTATGAAGCCTTTCATTTTTCTTATCTTTAGTTGGTATGTTGCTTTGGACTGAGTCATTCTGATTCTCATCTTGAGCAGTGCTCTTAGGCTCATTATCAATTTCATTTGGATGTTCATTGCGATTGACTGCCTTTGGGTGTATATCACTGGTATTTACTGAGACATAAATCACAATTTCTTCCAATAAGGTCCATAGCAGCTTCATGATGCTTCAGATTTTTGGAGTATTTTTGAGGTTCTGATATTCTGTCATTTAGATCATGAAAGTTAGGGATTTTAGGCGCTTGCTCTCTGTTGAAAAAGTCTTTACGCCTTTCTTTTGTTATTTGCACTAATATTTCAGGTTCATCATCAGGTTCATCATTGGAGTCGCTTTCAGTATTGGTGTATGCTTGCTGTACGTCCTTTGCAGTTAATTTGCTTTTTTCTTATCTACACCTTCTTTTCTCTGCATTTTTTTCTGTTTTTATTGTCAGAGTGCAGAGCCATGAGCAAATTCATATTTTTTTGTTTTCATACACTTTATCCAATTCAGCTAGCAGCAATATTTCAGTATCGATGTACATTTTGGTGGACAGATTACTCTGCCACAATCAAAACCAACAACCTGTCTACTTCACCACAAATGTACTATATGCTATGGCACTTACTGTAAGGAAGAAGGGGCATACATCATGCTTGCGACAGAGCACCCATCCGCCATACTCTAAATCTGGCCCTCAATAGAGTCTACATCTACATGGTTACCGAAGTGAGGGACATTGACATGTGAGAAAGTCTGGTCATCCTTATGTACCATCAATATCTATGTATGTCCAAGCTTGGCTATCTATTTGGGAATCTGTTAAGAGGCATTTTATAGTATTTTATTACCATTAGAATGGGCTGACTGTGCTGTCAGGTTCAGATGCACTTTATTGTAGTCTACTTTAGCGCCATTTATATAGATCTTTATACCTCTTGCGAGGCATTAAAGAGCATTTGCAGACAGATAGGATGTTACTTTGCTGGAGCATCATGAATGGAAGAGCATGTGTTTGTCATGTGGCTTAAATGGGTAGAGTTTTCATGACATGCATCAGTACAAGAGTTGAGCATTTACTGTGCGGCTGTGCCTAGGTGTTAACTTAAAATAAAAAAGTGTGAGTCCTCTTGGACAATAAACACCACTGTATATATGCCACTGATGACATCTGCGTCATCGTGGACAAGGGCCACACAGCAGCACTCATTCTACTTGACCTTTTGGCCACTTTGAGACCTCTCCCGCCCTAGCCTCGTCCAGCACCTCCATGAGACCGGAATTTGGGGCCCGGCAGGCCAGCCCTAGGCAGGTCAACACTTCCCCTTTCCCAGGTACCAAGATACCCTCCCGGGAAATATGCATGCCCTGCAAATAGTAATTGCATAATATAATATAACATGGATACAAGTGTGAAAGCATAGTGTTTTGATGTTTTGTATTTATGGCAGAGATTACTGAAACCATGTCATGAAAAAATGTGTCCTGCACCTACACATACGGGTGTAAGAGAAAAGCGTGAGGCTAGATGCAGTTACTTATGCCAATACCTACCAACTTCGAGTAGCAGTGGTCTCATTTACAGTTCAAACCACATATACAGGCTGCAGAATATTTCCAGAGATGAAAGGTGGTACCCTCAGAGATGCAAGCTTACATCAACTTTACAGTTTATCCAAGCATGACAGAGAAGTCATTTTACAACCAGCTACACTATATGCTCTGAAATCCACACAGTAGCAGTACAGAGCAATGATCACTGCTATATGCTCCGCAGAGTCCAGTCAGATAGACTCCTTGAGCATATAGCATGTGTGGCAGGGATGCAGGGGGAAAAACATAGGATGAGTATTATACCATGGGTCATTCTAAATGAGCAGTGAAGTCCACCATGAGTGCTGATAACCTAAGCCATTGTGTTGATGGCTATAAGGAAACAGAAGAGAGAGGGTCAAAGAAGTGATTCAGTAGAAGAAATGCATTTAAGGTACCTCACAAGCGAGGGGGAGGCAGGAGGTATGATGCAAGGGAGGATGTGATAAGGAAGAAGCAGGGAAAAATTCTGTAATCTCTCTACTCTCAACCTGGAGACTCAGGCCCTTTATCTTGACTTCTTGGCTGAATACTCTGAGCGGAAAGGTTAAATTGTGCCAGGGTGTTATGAGGGGAAAACCTGTATGTTTTATAGAAAGGTTCAGAGCACCCACCATACACTTTGATTAAGTACATAATTTCAAGGGTGGAACCCAGGCACATGGGATCAGGGTACATGATGTGGTAGGACAGTGCAGAAACCAAACATCTATCCCCTTGTAAGGCCGATCTGAAGATGTTGTGCAGAAGAAACATAATTCTAACAGGTCAGAAAAGAGCTGGACTAGGATGGAACAAAATGAGAACTGCCAATTATGTGAAATTCAAGACGTGCCTGAGGGTGCCTCCCAATGTAAACTCAAAAGAGTAAGGATCTCTGGGATTTAACCCTTTCGCTGCTAGGCCTCCCTCCTCCTCCCCCCCCCCCCGTGCTAAGCCTTTTTTTGGCTATTTGGGGTAGTTCGCGATTAGGCCCCTGTAACTTTTTGTCCACATAAGGTATCCACACCAAATTTGCGTCCTTTTCTTCCACCATCATGGGAATTTTAAAGATACCCAGGGTTTGTGGATTCCCCTGGAGGCGACCCAGAAATTAGCCAAAATACAGCTACA
Source organism: Calotriton arnoldi (assembly GCA_963921515.1). NCBI lineage: Eukaryota > Metazoa > Chordata > Amphibia > Caudata > Salamandridae > Calotriton > Calotriton arnoldi. The sequence goes on along the minus strand of CAWUFW010012583.1, from coordinate 476,574 downwards.
TTTTTGTTTTTGAAAAATGAGGAAAAAGTGCTGCAGAAGAAAGCGTCTGTTTTTTTCCCTGCAAATGGTATCAACAAAGGGTTTGTGGTGCTAAAATCACCATCTTCCCAGCTTTCAGGAACAGGCAGACTATTGTCAGAAAACCAACATTTTCTACACAGTTTTGGCATTTTACTGGGACATAGCTTATTTTTGCTACTTTTTTGTGCTTTGAACCTCCTTCCACTTAGTGGTAGAAATGGGTCTGAAAGCAATAATGGATCCCAAAAAGCTATACATTTCTGAAAAGTAGATACAATTCTGAATTCAGCAAGGGGTCATTTGTGCAGATCCTTCAAAGTTGTTTATAGAAACTAACAATTGAAAGTAAGAAATATTGGAAATGTTTTGAAAAAAACAGCCATTTGTGTCAACATTTTCACCTGTAACTTCTTCTAAATATGACAGATTTTTTAAAGCAATATACCGCTACATTTGCTGGACCCTTCTGGTTGTGGGGATATATAGGACATGTAGGTTCACCAAGAACCCAAGGAACCCAGAGCCAATAACTGAGCTGCGTCTTGCAATGGTTTTTCATTGTGTACCGGGTATATAGCAATTCATTTGGTAAAATATAAAGAGTGAAAAATAGGTATCAAGGACACCTATGTATTTCCGAAATGGTAACAAAATATAGAGTTTAGAAGCAGTAGTTATTTGCACATCTCCGAAATTGTGTGTACCCATACTAGCATGTGAATTATAGGAAATTTTTCAAAGTGACTTCTTTTTTACACATTGTCTAACATTTGGAAGGCAGAAATGCATAGAAAGTCAATAGGTAATAACAGTTGCTCTACAATTCTGTGTTTCCCTTAGCCTTACGATAAAAATGGTACCTCACTTGTGTGGCAGTGCCACCGAAAGGAAACGGGCCAAAACGCAACATAGACACACCATATTTTTACAGTGAAAACTGACCCTTTTTTTGCAAAGTGCCTAGTTGTGGATTTTGAACGCTAGCTCTGCCGGAACATAGGGAAACCTAGCAAACCTACACATTTTTGAGGACTAGACAGCCAGGGGAATCCAGGATGGGGCGACTTGTGTGGCTGTCACCAGGTTCTGTTACCCAGAATCCTTTGCAAACCTCAAACTTTGTAAAAAAACACATTTTCCTCACATTTATGTGATGTAAAGTTCTGGAATCTGCGTGGATCCACAAACTTCCATCTACCCCGCATTCCCCAAAGTTTCCTGATAAAAATGGTACCTCACCTGTGTGGGAAGGCCTAGTGCCCGCGACAGGAAACGGTCCAAAACGCAACATGGACACACCACATTTTTACAGTGAAAAATGACCCTTTTTTTGCAAAGTGCCTAGCTGTGGATTTTGAACCCTAGCTCTAGCGGCACCCAGGGAAACCTAGCAAACCTATACATTTTTAAAAACTAGATACCCAGGGAAATCCAGGATGGGGTGACTTGTGTGGCTCTCACCAGTTTCTGTTACCCAGAATCCCTTGCACATCTCAAACATTGTAAAAAAAAAACACATTTTCCTCACATTTATGTGATGGAAAGTTCTGGAATCTGCATGGATCCACAAACTTCCACCCACCCCGCATTCTCCAAAGTCTCCCGATAAAAATGGTACCTCACTCGTGTGGGTGGGCCAAGGACCCGCGACAGGCAAGGGCCGAAAATGTATTGTGGAGACATCAAAATTACCTATCAAAAAACGACTTGGTTTTGCAAGGGGGGGCACCTGGGTTTTTGGCCCCAGGCTCGGCGGCAATCTAGGGAAACCTACCAAACCCACACATTTCTGAAAACTAGACACCCTGGGGAGTCCAGGGAGGTATGGCTTGCGTGGATCCCCCAACGTTTTCCTACCCAGAATCCCCTGCAAACCTAAAATTTAGCTGAAAAAAATCACTTTTTCCACACATTTTTGTGTGGGATCACCATGCCGGCACAATTGTCCTACCACCCAGCGTTCCCCTTGGGCTCCCGAGTAAAATGATACTTTCCACAAAAATGTGTAGAAATTGATTTTTCCTGCTAAATTTGAGGTTTGCAGGGGATTCTGGTTAGGAAAACGTTGGAGGATCCAAGCAAGTCATACCTCCCTGCACTCCCCAGGGTGTCTAGTTTTCAGAAATGTGTGGGTTTGGTAGGTTTCCCTAGAAGGCCGCCGAGCCCTGGCCAAAAAACCCAGGTGCCCCCCCTTGCAAAACCAGGTCGTTTGTGATAAGTAATTTTGATGTCTCCACAATATGTTTTGGGCCCTTGCCTGTCGCGGGTATTTGGCCCACCCACACGAGTGAGGTACCATGTTTATTGGGAGACCTGGGGGAACGCTGGGTGGTAGGAAATTCGTGTAAGCCTGGTGATCCCACAACTTTCCCACACAGAAATTTGAGAAAAATTTCATTTTTTCAGCTCAATTTGAGATTTGCAGGGGATTCTGGGTAGGAAAACATTGGGGGATCCATGCAACCCATACCTCCCTGGACTCCCCAGGATGTCTAGTTTTCAGAAATGTGTGGGTTTGGTAGGTTTTTTTGGGGGGGGCTAGGGGCATTGGCATGCCCATTTTGGGCAGCCCCCACCCCTATGTATAAAAAAAACAATCCCTAGTGCCTAGTAGGCTTTCTGACCCTCCGGGGGGCAGATCAGGGGCTAATGCCCCCATCTGTCTCCGGGGGGGGCAGAAAGACTGTGGAATTTTTTGGGGGGCGTGGGGGCATTGGCATGCCCATTTTGGGCAGCCCCAACCCCTATATACATTTTTAAAAAAATCCCTGGCCTTTAGTGGGGGGCAGAAAGACTGATTTTCCCCAATTTATTTTGGGGGGGAGCAAAGGACCTTGCCCAAGGGGCCGCTCCCTCCTTTCCCTGGTGTCCAGTGGGTGGATCCCTGTTTGGGGATCGCCCTCCTGGGGTGATCCCCAAGTAGCGATCCACTAGGGAGGGGTACCATTTGAAAGGGGAGATTCTCCCCTTTCCAATGATACCTCTCCTGTCTTTCTACGTGCTCGGGGGGGCTGAGATAGCCCCCTAGGCACGTAGAAAGTGAAACTGAAATAAAGCCTATCGACTCATTTCAGTTTCGGTTTCACTGAAATGACGTCAGCGTGACATGGGCGCTGATCGTCATCTCAGGGAAGCCACAGGAACAGCCTCAGGAGCTGGGGAAGCTCTTCCCCAGCTCCCAAGGCTGTTGGGGTGAAAAGGAAATCCCTCTGGTGCCTGCACCAGAGAGATTTACAGTGCCATGAAGTCGGATGGCCGGGAGCTGTCCGACGCACATGAGCACTGGTTTTCGGACGGCTCCTAGCCGTCCGACGCATCGATGGGGTTAAAGAAAAATAAATGGCTCACAACCTACTGAGCACTTCGTCTTCCAATCTCGCATGTGCAGGATGCCAGTCTGGCTGTGACAAGGGATCACCAACCTGATGTTTGTCTGCCTTTGGGAGCATGCATTTTGGCTTCCTTTGGCCTAGAATCAGTAGGTGGAAGCAGGCCCTTTAAAGACTGCAGTTTCTTCACAGATTGCCAACCTTGATTACTGTTCGACTTCTTCCTTGCTCATGAGCTGTATTTGAACAGCAATAGGCAGTGTCACTGCCTTGACAAAAGGAGCAAAGCTACTTCTCATGTCACCAACTCCCATTGTTCCACATTTTACATCATTTTACTCATTTGAAAGCATCTCTTATTTGTGCAAGTTGTGTTATGGATTACCGGGCTTTCTCTGATTGCCTCCTTCACACAAAATACTCCACTGCCCCTCTGGCTAGAAAGGTGCCAGATAGTCTACATGTGTAGTCCTAACTAAAACTAATAATTTTAGTGCTATTTCTTACACCTTCTCCTCAATCACACTCCTGGGCACTGTGCCCCAAGACAAGATAAAAGTACCACTATTGTGACTTGTACATGACACCCAAACCCTTCCCACATAGGATTGCAACAAATACAACATTCTGCCAACCGTACACTTCCCCCTGGTGTAGTGTGCTACCCATTCAAAAATGCACTTTGGCATTGCAGATAGGGATATGAAGCTACAATAGAATACAAATACAAACCTTAGCCCTTTTCCCATAACCCTTTGTCCATAACAGTGTATCCTTAGCCCTGCACACTTAACCCGTTGCTCTGAACTCTGTAGCCTTAGACATGCACACTTAGGCCTCTAGCCATACCCATAACCCTATGATCACAACCATGCACCCATAACCCTGCACCTTGTACCCATAAATCAATATCTAAAACCTTGCAGCCCTAACCCTGAATTCTCTATCTTCTCTTTCTGTTTTCCTGTATTCATAACCATTACACCTGCATATTTAGCACTCAACCAATTTAACCCTTTATCCTTATTCCTGCATCCATAACCAAAAGCTCTTTACCCATAATCCTTAGCCAGGAACATGCACAATACAGCAGTAGCCTTGTATCTTGAACTCTATATCCAGTATCCCTAGTCCTGTATTGTGTACACTTAACCATGCATCCATGCATTTTCTAGCCTAAATTATTATTATCGCTGTGCACATTACATTTACTTTTGTACAATTACAATCGTATCCTTACAAGACTTCTTGTCACATATTTTATAGTCTTGGCACCTCCTGGCCCCCTTTTCTCTAAGATACTTCTCTGTACCACACACTCCTCTCACCAACCCTCTCTTACATGCACACTAGCATACACTCTGTTGCAAACCTCTATACCACTAGCATGCACTTTCTTGCATCCTCCTCTCAATGAAATGCTATCCACCAGAGCTGGCCTTTCCTCAGATAGTGCCCTAGGAGAACTCAAATATGACGCCCCCTTCTAGCCCACTGTGTGTCAAACATTTGGAGGGCAAAGAGGAAGTGGAAAGGCTGACATTAAGAAATGCCATGAAATGCAAAAATCTGAAAATGCAGACACAGGTACTATCAGACTACAGAAAGTCTTTAAAAACATTTTTCTTTGGACCCAGGTCGGTGTGAGACTGCTGCAGGCAAATCCTGCGCTGTTCTGGAGATTGGTGCCCTCGGTGTAGACTTAGCTCGCACATACCATAGGCTGGTCCCGCTCTTCTCATGTATATGTTTATTGGCATTTAAAGTTATTGTCTGATATAGTACAGTTGCGATATTTAATCTGTGCACAGTATAGTTTTACCATTCCAGCCTCTATTAGCCACATATCTTATTGTACATTATCGCCAATCAGTGGGTAAAAAACATTGCAGCAATCAGTAACATAGATATACTTCGTTGAGATACAGAGTCATCATTCCTAGCAGGTCAGTTATTCTATAGTGTGTAACCTGTGAGTGCTTACCCCATGTCTTGTGGCTAGAGGGTTTTGGTGTGTCATTGAAAGGGGCAAAGAACATCACCAAATAGTACTTGTTAGAAGTCGTTCAGTTGGAGGCCAATTGTGAGGGGGCTGAACTGGGAGGAAATCATAATCATTTAAACTATAGAACTGAAATAGAATAGAGAAAACTAAGGGGGTGTCTCTGCTGCTATCCTGCTGGGGGTAGAGGGGGGCTGTGTCTCTATTATCTATAGGAGTGTGTGCTCATGAACATATGCCATCCGGCATCAGGCAGGTGTCTCAGGTCTTGCATTAATGTTGTCCAGCCTGTCAAGGTCCAGGGTGGGAGCCTCAGACGTCAGAGCTCATGCCATGGGTGTGATCAGTGAGGACTCCCTCTTAAAGATCGCGGGGTGACCAATGCCCATCTCTCAGGTGTCCTCATACTGGTACGGCCATCTACTCCTACGTGTCTGTTTGTGTCTTGTCTCTTGGGGTTCCTCTCTCCCCATTATCCGTGCCTTCCGGTTCTGTGTCTAAGTCTGTCCCCCGGGTGTATCCAGTTATTCAAGATCTCTTGCCATAATGCCGCCAGTGGGACTCTACATTGTCCCTGGGCATCTTCCCGCCTAAGGGCCTGTCCCTCCACCTACACCCAGATCATGACATCTCTCTCCCAGGTTTCAGTATTCGGCCCTTTGTCTGACTTCCACACCATTGCTATCCTTCGTCGTGCTAGGGCCAGGGTCAAGTCAAGAAATCGTAAACCCACCTTCCTCGCTTTAGGCCTTGGGAAGCTTCCCATGAGGCAAGTCTGTATCGTACAGGGAAGAGCACGGCCCAGGGTGGCCTGAAGTCGCTGCACCACGCAGTCCAGAAAGCCTGGAGCACTGGGCATCCCCAGGTCATATGACAGAATTCCGCGTCGAACACCCTACATCGTGGACTGCCCTGGGATTCGCCCCCATATGTAATCTGTAATCTATGCGGGGTGAGGTACGTCATATGTAAAAAGTTGAATTCTATGTATTTCAGCCTAGTGTTATGGGAGACCTTCTTGGGGTATGTCAGTACCCTCTACCATTCTTCGTCTGGGATTTCGTGCCCCAGAATAGTTTTCCATCTGGCTTTCAATGATGCTAATGTATCCCTCCCCATCTCATTCAGTGCCCGGTAGAACCATGTCACCAAGTGGCGAGCTGAGCCCATCGAAAGAAGAAGCTGAAGGACCGTGTGTGTTGGCAGTTCCTCTAGATACCTGGCCCACAGGTCTCTGAACGTCCGCACTAAAACTCCATATACTAGAAATTGACCCCTGGGTAGAGCATGGGTTTCGGCCAAGTCTTCGAAAGGTACAAGTGTTCCCTGCAGGAAGCAGTCCTCTGTCGTCACAATTCCCGCCTCTGTCCAGTCTGCGAGTTGGGTGATTGTGAAAAACACGACCGAGTCCCGCCAGCGGTAGTGCCTGTGTTTACAGTGGAGCCCTGTGGGTTCGTACAAGACAACGACACCAGCATTGTAAAGCCACATGGAGCAACACTTCTGGCTGTGGGATGGCTGCCCCCGGGTTCAACAAGTGCACCAACAGCAGTACCCTATAAGGGGTCAGCCCCACAAGGTCCGTGGGGTGTGTACAAACTGCATCCAGCCATTTAGCCACCCATTGAAGTTGTGTAGCCAGATAGTATAGTTCAAAATCTGGCACTCCCAGGCCCCCAACATCCGGCGGGCGCTTCATGATCGCCAGGGACACCCTATGGCTGCTTCCATCCCATATTAGGTCTCTGAGAAGGGCATCCAGCAGTCTGACCTACATTTGTGGGTATCTTCACTGGTAGGTTCGTAAAGAAATACAATAGGTGGGGGAGCATCACCATCTTTGCAAACAACACCCACCCCATGAACGGGAGGTGCAATGACCTCCAAAAGACCACACAGGTCCAAAGAGCCTGGAGTGCCTGCCTAGGATTCCCTTCTTGCACGTCCTCAAGGTCATGGTACACCCTCACTCATAAATATTTAAAGGATGAGGGGGACCAGACGAAACCTGGCAGCAAGTCCAGAGGCAGAGGGGTTTCCCCCCACCCAGGGGAATATACAGGTCTTGGTATGGTTAACCGCCAAGCCTGATAGGTGTCCAAAGTCTTCCAGGAGGTGTGAAGCCCTAAGTACTCCAGCCGCACCACCACGGAGGTACAAAAGGAGATCATCCGCGTACAGGGAGTTGATGTGTTCCCGACCATTTATTACTAACCCAGAACCCCTGCCTTCCGTCCGGGACAGTTCTGCCAATGGCTCCATGGCCAGGGGAAAAAGGAGAGGGGATAGTGGGCAGTCCTGTCTAGTACCCCGGAACACACTGTATGGAGCGGAAAAGGGGCACCAGTCTTCACCTGAGCCAATGGGTCTGTATAAAGGAGGGAACTCCATTTTCCCACTTCTCCCCCAATCCCATCTTTTGCTTGGTTGCCATGAGAAAGTCCCATCTAATAGAGTCAAAGGCTTTTTCCAGGTCTATTGACATGAGAAAGGCTTCCCGTATGGTTTGTACCTCAGGATGGTAAAGTATGTGAAAGAATCTCTGGAGGTTGAGTGATGTATTGCGGTTGGTGATGAAACCGTTCTGGTCTCTGTGTACCAGGGCCTACATATGAGGGAGCAATCTGGTTGCTAATATTTTGCTGAGGATTTTAAAATCCATGTTCAGCATGGACAGAGGGCGAAATGCTGTCGGGAGGGCCCCTCCTCATCCGTCTTTGGCAAGGGTACCACGGTGATGGTCCGCATGGACTCCGTAAGCCGTCCCTTCCGAAAGGAGTCAGAGTAGAGTGAAACCCATTTAGGGGCCAGTACGTGCATAAAGTCGGAGTAAACCTCCACCAGTATACCATCAGGACCTGGTGTCTTACCCATGGCCATGTCCTTTATTGCTGCACACTCTTCCTGAATTGTCACAGGGTCCCCCAGCTCCTCCCTAGTCACAGGGGGCAGTACCGGAAGGGTGATACGGTCCAAGAATCTGGTCTGTGCTCCCTCAGGTAGTATAATCAGTCTACCATATAACGACGCATAGTATCTGCGGAACTCGCCAATTATATCTCCTGGGGTGTATACGTGTGTCCCGGTACAGGAACTGAGGTGAGTGATAGGTGCACCCCTATTGTCTGGGTGGATCAGCCAGGTCTAACAGACTCCTGGATTTACCCTCCTCCGAGTGCACTCTTGTCATGTAACTTTTGTAGTCGTGGCAGGGCAGCCACTCAAGGGTAGCATTGTATCGCTCTTTTGTGTCTATCAGTTTTTTTTGGGCCTCCGGGTCTGTCCCAAGGGTACCTTCCATCATATGGAGCATGGCATCCAAGGTGTTCAGCTCTGCATGTAGTTCCCCACTGACTGGCTCATGCAGTGTCCACGAACCACCACCTTAAATGCCTCCCACTCTGTCAAAGAAGATGATGTCATGACCTGATTGTATGCGAAGTAGTCTGTGATGTGTGTTTGGAGGGATTCTCTATAACAGGCGTTGTTAGTGTCACTAGCTGGAGTCGCCATGTCGGGATGAGAGGTCTATTATCTAGGGGCTTAAATCCCAGTAGCCGGGACAGTGGTCTGAAAGGGTACGCCCGAGATATTCAGTAAAGGGGGCGTAGCCAGTCAGTCTGTCTGAGCAAACGAACATGTGAAGCCTGGTGTGTAGTGTGTATATAGGTGAAAAGTAGGAGTAGTTGCGCTCGTGACCATGCTGAGTGCGCAAAGATCTGATAGCCCCCAATGTTTAGTCCAGTCTCGTAAGCCAACCGTCACCGTATGGGCCGTGGCTCCCAACAAGGGGGGGGGGGTTTGAGCAGTCCAGGGTGACATCTGACACAGCAACACATCACCTACCTGCGTGTATCCCATCGGTGCTGAGAGTGAGTGGAAAAAAGCCCCCTGCTCATAGTTAGGTGTGTATATGCTCCCTAACGTAATCTGTTTGCCCAGCAGTCTACCCCTCACTAAGACGCAGCGGCCCTACTTGTCAATGAGGGTTTGCAAACACTCAAAACGGGTCCCAGCTCTCAGCCAGATCAACGTGTATCTTACATGTCCAGAGAATGACGTGGCGTACAATCGGCCCCGCCATCTACAGCGCAGTCGTTCCACTTCCACGCCCATAAGATACCTTTCTTGGAGCATAGCAATGTGCACTCCTCTATGTCTGATGTAAATGTGTATATTATGCCGTTTGGCAGCAAAACCCATCCCTTGGACATTCCATGTCAGACATTTAAAACCATGAGCAGTTGTGGCCATGACTGGAGTATAGGTAATGATGCCGCTTAACATGTGCATCGGATCCCACAGCCCATTCCGTCCCTCCCATTCGCCCAGCAGAGACTAACAAAAAAGAATAATAACACATTCCCCAAGCTTGAACTCCATCTCCCCAGGGCAGATCAGCAACGGCTGTCCATTCAAATGTCACACAACCTTGAAACATTGACATTAGCAAAGTTCCACCAGACTCCAAGTGGGCGTCAGGTGAAGGGGTAGGCAATCGCAATCCAGACCCAGTCCGCTTGCTCCTTCCCCAGCTAAGGCAGCCCAGAGGGAATGGAGGGGACCCCCAGCCCCAACCCACCACAACCTGATGTACAGTTCCGGTTCTGTAACAGTACGTGCCCATTCTATCTCTCAGATTCACTATGCATCCACATCAAGGAACCTCCACCCACTCACAAGTGGCCAGTCTACTAGGCAATGCCAGCCCCTTTACCATTGTACCAGTCCTATAGCAGCCGCTCCGAGGCCACTGGCGCCGCTCCCTTCCTGCTGCGTCACCTTCAGGCGCCTCCTGGAGAGACACCTTTGTTCACCCATAGGGTCGTAATCAGAAAGGGCCTCAAGCAGGATGCTCCTCAGGTAGCCGGTCTCCAGATCACCAAGCAGTGACCTGACTCAGGGTGTCCGCCATCGGTTGCACAGTCTGTCTACAGATTAAACCAAGTTGTCGATTGACTGAGGAGTAACCACCGGTTGGCCTTTCCCATCCACGAGTGAGCTCTCAAACTCCAAATCTGTGGCTTGCCCTCTCAAACGTGAGTCATTGCTAGAGTACGGCCCCGTCTGGGAGGCAATAACCGCAGCTGCCTGAATTGCCTCGGCTCTCTCCAGCTCTGTCTGTTCTTTTGTGGGTTTACTCAGCGTGCTTCTGCTCCTGGGTCCACATGTCCTTCTTCTGCGTTTCGGCACATCTTCCTGAGATCTTCCCGACCCGGTCTTCCGGGAGGCTCCGGTTTTGTAGGTCAGTCCCACACTTCCTGAGGATCTTCATAGAAATGTGTGTTGCCATCCAACATGATTTTCAACCTGGCCGGGAACATAAGCGAATATTGTACCCCCTCCTCTCTCAGTGCCTTTTTTCACTTCCATATAGGATACCCTCCTGGACTGCACAACAAGGGTATAATCAGGGAATAATGTGACCCTACCATTTCCAACCTCGTAAGGGCCCTTATTCCTGGCATTCTGCAGAAGCATATCGCATTCTCAAAAGTGGAGGAGTTTGGCCACCACTGGACGAGGTGGTCTGCCCAGGGCCGGAGGCTTCGCTGGGACCCTGTGCGCTCTGTCTAAGGCGAAGAAGGGAGTCAGTTGGTTTGGCACAACTACTGTCTTCATCCAGTCCTCCAGGTAGGCCACCATGTCGCCTCCCCCTGTTTTCTTCGGTAGGCCCACCACTCGAACATTGCTTCTTCTGTTACGGCCCTCTGCATCTTCAGCATGACTCTCCAGGACACGTACCTTGTTTGTTAGTGCTGGAACCTGCCAGGCCACGTGGAGATGCGCTGGTTGTAGTTCTTTGAGTCCTGATTCCCCCTCCGTAACCTTGTCTGACAATTTATTGTGGTCTGCCCGCAGCAGTCCAAGCCCCACCGAGACTGGACCAATCTCTTGTTGCAGTGTGCTTTTGGTGTCTGCTATGGCTGCCAGAATTCTATCAAATTGCAGCATCACAGGGGGTGGCATAGTGTCCGAGCTCTCGCTCCCTTCGTCAGCCATCATCGACTTCAGAAAGCACCCACCTGTGTGTTCATTTGTCGGGCCTTTAACTTTCCCATATTCTTCCAGGGCGTGAAGAGTGTGAGCGGGAGAGAGTAATTATAGAGCCCGAGGCAGGGTATTCAAATGTCAGATATCAGGCCTCCTCTTTCAGTTACATGGGAACGTAGTTTTCCCTCCACTAGCTCCACACTGCAGTTGCTGAAGCCCCCCAATGATGTGCAGGGAGGCCTCAGATGGTTGAGTGCCGCCAAACCAGCAACTAGGACTAGGAAGCACACCACGCACCGATCGTACTCTCATGTAAGTGCGGGCACCTAGTGTTTCGGAGGTACACCCCAAATCACCATCAGTCTAGCACGTGGCACCCCCTCATCAGTTGGTGTCCATTCAGGGCCTGTCTCCTCTTTGCCCCTGCGAGCTGGGCCACACCTCGAGCCCCCAACGGCTTAGCGCCATAACTCTACACCCCCGATGGGGCCTGTGTTTGCAACCAGGTGCATCTTCTTTGTGTTGGCAAGAAGATGATCAGCACCCACTAGTCTCAGACGATTTCAATATGGCATCATAGTTAGAATATCACATTTGAGTAGGTCACAATTAGTTCCATGGGGACGTTGTTTATAAGTTTTCAAATTCTTTATTCCTTTCAAAGATTAAGTCTTCCAAAAGTAGCCAACGCGTTTCATCCCGTCTTGGGACTTCTTCAGGGCTACAAAACATAGATGATAAATACATATTTAAAACCACAATATTTACAACGCTCCTTAACCCCTTCGGTGCTCATGACGGAATGGTTCCGTCATGAGCACCAGTGCTCCTGTGCTCATGACGGAACCATTCCATCATGAGAACAGGGGCACTAAATCCCTCGGCCTCTGGAGGTTGGGGAAGAGTTTCCCCAACCTCCCGAGGCCAATTAGCATTTTCATTCCAATGCCGATCGCGCGCATGGCGCGCTGACGTCATTTCAATGAAAATGAAACTTAGTTTCAGTTTCATTGTTTCGGGGCTCGTGGGGCTATCTCAGCCCCCCGAGCACCGAAAAAGATGGGAGAGGTATCGTTGGAAAGGGGAGAATCTCCCCTTTCCAATGGTACCCTTCCCTAGTGGATCCCTGCTTGGGGATCACCCCAGGAGGGCGATCCCCAAGCAGGGATCCACCCACTAGCACCAGGGGGGGGGAGCGGCCCTTTGGGCAAGGGCCTTTGTTCCCCTCATATTTGTTTGGGTGCAACAGTCTTTCTGCCCCCCCTGGGGGGGTGGAAAGCCCACTAGAAACCAGGGATTATTTTTGTTTATTGACGTTGGGGTGGGGCTGCCCAAAAAGGGCATGGCAATGCCCCCCCGGGAAAATGTCAGTCTTTCTGTCCCCCCAGGGGGCAGACGGGGGCAGAAGCCCCCAATCTGCTCCCCGGGGGGGGCAGAAAGCCCACTAGAAACCAGGGATTTTTTTTTTATTTGACGTTGGGGTGGGGGCTGCCCAGAAAGGGCATGGCAATGCCCCCCCCAGAGAAATGTCAGTCTTTCTGCTCCCCCAGGGGGAGATGGGGGCAGCAGCCCCCGATCTGCCCCCCCGGGGGGGCAGAAAGCCCACTAGAAACCAGGGATTTTTTTTATTGATCTTGGGGTGGGGGCTGCCCAAAAAGGGCATGGCAATGCCCCCACCCCCGCGAGAAATGTCAGTCTTTCTGCCCCCCTAGGGGGCAGACGGGGGCAGTAGCCGAAAGCCCACTAGAAACAAGGGATTTTTTTTATTGATGTTTGGGTGTGGGCTGCCCAAAATGGGCATGACAATGCCCCCACCCCCAGTGAAATGCCAGTCTTTCTGCCCCCCCGGGGGGGCATATGGGGGCAGTAGCCCCCAATCTGCCCCCGGGGGGGCAGAAAGCCCATTAGAAATCCCGGATTTTTTTTATTGATGTAGGGGTGGACACACCCATGCGAGTGAGGTATCATTGTTATCGGGAGACCTGCGGGAACGCTGGGTGGTAGGAAATTTGTGGATCCACGTGGATTCCAGAACTTTCCCACACAGAAATTTGAGAAAAAGTGATTTTTTTCAGCTAAATTTGAGGTTTGCAGGGCATTCTGGGTAGGAAAACATTGAGGGATCCACGCAAGCCATACCTCCCTGGTCTCCCCCGGGTGTCTAGTTTTCAGAAATGTGTGGGTTTGGTAGTTTTCCAAGATGGGCGCCGAGCCCGGGGCCAAAAACCCAGGTGACCCCCCTTGTAAAACCAGGTTGTTTTGTGATAGGTCATTTTGATGTCTCCTCAATACGTTTTGGGCCCTTGCCTGTCGCGGGTACTTGACCCACCCACGCGAGTGAGGTACCATTTTTATCGGGAGACCTGGGGGAACGCTGGGTGGTAGGAAATTTTGTGATGGGTAATTTTGATATCGCCTCAATAGGTTTTGGGAACTTTCCACCACAGAAATGTGAGGAAAATGTGTTTTTTTGGACAAATGTTTAGGTTTGCAAGGGATTCTGGGTAATAGAACTTGGTGAGAGCCAGTCAAGTCACCCCATCCTGGATTCCCCTGGCTGTCTAGTTTTCAAAAATGTATAAGTTTGCTAGGTTTCTCTAGGTGCCGGCAGAGCTAGGGTTCAAAATTTACAGCTAGGCACTTTGCAAAAAAAGGGTCCGTTTTCACTGTGAAAATGTGGTGTGTCCACGTTGCGTTTTTGGCCGTTTCCTGTCGCGGGCACTAGGCCTACCCACACAAGTGAGGTACCATTTTTCTCGGAAGACTTTGGGAAACGCTGGGTGGGGGGAATTTTGTAGATCCACGCAGATTCCAGAACTTTCCACCACAGAAATGTGAGGAAAATGTGTTTTTTTTTTTACAAATTTTTAGGTTTGCAAGGGATTCTGGGTAATAGAACCTGGTGAGAGCCAGTCAAGTCACCCCATCCTGGATTCCCCTGGGTGTCTAGTTTTCAAAAATGTATAGGTTTGCTTGGTTTCCCTAGGTGCCGGCAGAGCTAGAGTTCAAAATCTACAGCTAGGCACTTTACAAAAAAAGGGTCAGTTTTCACTGTAAAAATAAAGTGTGCCCACACGAGTGAGTTACCATTTTTATCGGGAGACTTAGGGTAACACAGAATTGTAGAGCAACTGTTATTACCTATTGACTTTCGATGCATTTCTGCCTTCCAAATGAAAGACAATGTGTAAAAAAGAAGTCATTTTGAAAAATGACCTATAATTCGCATGCTAGTATGGGTACTCACAATTTCGGAAATGTGCAAATATCTACTGTTTCTAAACTCTATATTTTGTTCCAATTTCAGAAATACATAGGTGTCTTTCATACCGATGTTTCCATGTATATATTTTCCCAAATTAATTGCTATATACCCGGTACATAATAAAAAACCATTGCAAGACGCTGCTCAGTTATTGGCTCTGGGTTCGTCGGGTTCTTGGTGAACCTACAAGTCCTATATATCCCCATAACCAGAAAGGTCCAGTGGATGTAACGGTATAGTGCTTTCAAACAGCTGTCATAATTAGAAGAAGTTAAAGGTGAAAACGTTGACACAAATGGCTGTTTTTTTCAACTAATTTTCAATTTTTCCTATATTCAAAGGTTAGTTTCTATAGAGAAACCTTGAAGGATCTACACAAATGACCCCTTGCTGAATTCAGAATTGTGTCTACTTTCTTAAAATGTATAGCTTTCCAGGATCCATTATTGCTTTCATACCCATTTCTACCATTAACTGGAAAGAGGTTTAAAGCACAAAAAATAGCAACAATAGGCTATGTCCCAGAAAAATGCCAAAACTGTCTAAAATTTTTTGGTTTTCTGACAAAAGTCTGCTTGTCCCTGAAAGCTGGGAAGATGGTGATTTCAGCACGACAACCCCTTTTTTGATACCATTTGCAGGGAAAAAACCAGACGCTTTCATCTGTAGCCCTTTTTTCCCATTTTTCCCCCCCCCAAAAAAATGTACCTGTATTTTGGCTAATTTCTGGGTCCCCTCCAGGGGAATCCACAAACCCTGGGTACCTTTAGAATCCCCATGATGTTGGAAAAAAAGGACGCAAATTTGGCGTGGATACCTTATGTGGTCAAAATGTTACAGGGGCCTAAGCGCGAACTACCCCAAATAGCCAAAAAAAGGCTTAGCACAGGGGGGGAAAAGGCCTAGCAGCGAAGGGGTTAAAAACACAAACAAATTTACAAATATCAATATACAGTGCTAAACATATACGAAACATTGAACAAATGATGTCCATTCTCTGACAGACTGTTAGAGTGAACGAATTATCTCAACTGCTCATATAATCTCTATTCATTTAATGAAATGCTTACTTAATAGGTAAAGGTGATATACTGTTGAAGATGATTGCTAGACATACATATCAGTATTTGGTGAGAACGCATGAATTGATAAATTCTGATAAAGCCTCATATTTGTTTTCTTCCATTCTATTCTAGGGTAAGTATTATCTAAGTATGTACTTCATGGACAAATATTTTCTAAGGTTGTACAGAGGGAGAGCGAAAAGAGAACACAAGTCAGAGTCATAGTTGTAGGAATATTGTCATACCAAGAATGAGGGACCTATTACCTTGATCTTATGTATGAAATTTCTTATCTATGATGCGCTGCGTCGTCTCTATAGGTCAGGTCATGACATTTTTAATCTGTAATAGAGGGGGCCACTTTCTGTTAATATATTTTATACTCCTTTAGTTCCACAGAAAACAATTTATATGTTAATAGACATAACTTCTTGGTAAAGATGTTGATTAGCAATCCATAGTTGCAATTCGATACGTCAGGAGTAATTACGGCCAATGTCGGCCACCGCATCTGGTTGATCATAATCCATAGTTAGATATGATTTATATTTTATGATTTTAAAAATTATATATATCTAACAAATACAATAATATATCATCACTGTATATCCTATTACTGAAAATTAACAAGTAGACACTCATCGTGTTAATGTACAGTATACAGCCGCTCTTCACATGTGGTCAATATCAAATTTTACATAATATTTATTTATGAGTGGGCCTATATAATTTAAAACATTCATCTTTTGAAAGTGTTTTGAGCAATATATTTACAGGCCAGTGAAACAGAATTGGTACATTATCCTAAAAGTTACGAACATGTAATGTAAACATATATTCAAATGAGAAACAATCAATTGTTTCAACTGTTACAGACCAAAGATATGATTACATGTATGAGTGGCCCAAGTAACATTATATTTTCACCATTTTATAATATCTCAGCCAATTTTATTTAAGCTCAAGTACAAAGAACTTTATTATTTTAAAGCAGTTAACACATGATGTGGACATAAGATTATGATGACCCCTATGGTGCGTTTATTAATAATAGTTATGAGCATGTTAGAGAGTCTTGATTGTCACAATATGTATTTTCTCGCTATATAGCCCAACACTACGACGAGAAGCAATATTCTCCACATATTGTGGACAGACATATGAACCACCAATATGTTTAATTCATTGTCCGCCACCTTTGAATGACTCTAATAGCTCCATGAGTATCGGACGAGCATTCTAAGATGTTCGATACGACTAAGTCCTGCATCGACACTAGAAGGCTGCTATTTTGTAATGTCCATGATGGTATGTGTCGGGCGTGGGGCAGCTTTCCCAGGCAGATGCACCCGTTCCCCAGGAGCGAAGAGGGAGCCCCTCCCTTCTCCAAAGACACAGTCTCCCCTGTGTCAATAACAGAACACACTAAGGGAAAACAAGTATCTCCAGAAAAGGAAGAGACCAAGGAGGACAATCTGAGAAAGTCCCAATGCCGCCAACACGGAGGAGACCCCGTCCAATTAGCCACAGGAATCCTAAGGTAAACGATAGAAAACAGACACAATTACTAAATGGTAGCTGAACAGTTTAAGCTAAGATTATGAGGTTGTGTACTATCCCACACTTACTTGATTTCAAGACTGGATGTGGCCTCTTATAGTAATTCTTGATTGTCGCCAGAAATAAAGTCTCGTGATATCCAAAAGGTCTTAGAAAAGGCTGGTGAGGATAGATGCTCCCAAATCCAGCTTCTTAATTAACAGAAGTAAAGAGTCCTTGAGCATACGTCTGCTCGTTCCCCAATGTTCAGTTCTTGAAGAAAAAATAAACTTGCACAAGTTCTCGGGTCATCAAGGGGTGGGGGTAATTATACCACACAATTTGGGAAGGTATTGCGTCCTTCACCGCTCACCACAGCGTGGAGAAAAATAACGCGTCCATGCGTTGAACAAAACTAAATCAGTTGCTCGTCAGGTAAGTATCCCATAATGCAGCGGCAGCGGGGAAGACACCAACGCGGGTTCGCGTTGACGAAAACACACAAAAGGCAGGTCTCCTAAGGCAGAAAATGAAAACAGAAAATGGAGGGAAGCCGCGCAATCTAGCGCTGATCCCTTTCTGGGCTCTCAAAGCAGCGGCAACAGGCGGGAGGAAAACCTCGCTGGGAGTTGTAGCACGTCCTCGTGCTCGAGTGCAGTCAACCAAAGGAAGCGGAGATTCCAAGACAGCAGGGTTTTAGCACAAACAATATTTCGAATCCAGGGGCAGGAGTCTCGGAGGTCATGAAACAACACGAACAGGGCAGGGTTCACACAAGGAAAGCCAAGCACTGAGGCACAGTAGCCTAAGGCTTAAGAACCTCCCCATCACCTGACCAGTCCTAAAGCAGTATGGGACAGCACACAACCCACCTCTCTCGCTGAGCATTCTGGGAGACGTAGTTTAAACACCATACAGGAAGCCTGACTCCTAACAGTTCTCCCTCCCAAAGGCCTCCTCACAGGTCTGGGTTTGGAGGGATGTAGTGCATGGAATCTTCTAATTTACAAAGGAGCATGCACGTTTTCAGCGGGTTCCCAAGTTCTGTCCTCGGGAGCGTATCCCACCCAGTCTATCAAATACTGCAGTCTACCCCTCTGTCTTCGCGAATCGATTATGCGTTTGACTTCATACTCCAACTCTCCTTGGACATTAACAGGAGGAGGCGGAGGTTCAGTGCTCAAGGGGGACTGTAGGGTTTTAGGAGAGAAGTATGAAAAACAGGGTGTATTTGCATTTCTGGTGGGAGTGCTAGTTTCATTGCTACTGGGTTGACTATTTGAGTGATGGTAAAGGGGCCTAAATATCTGGGTTGTAACTTGCGAGGTCCGGCTAGTCGGAGATTTCTGGAGGACAGCCAAACCTGATCACCTATATTGTAAATAGGAGCAGGGCGTCTGTGTTTATCAGCTTGACACTTCATGTTGTTTTTGGCTTCAAGCAATTCACTTCGGGCCTTTTCCCAAATAGACAGGAGGTGTGCATGATGCTCTGTGACGGCTGGTGTGTGTGAAACAGAAGGGGGTAGGTCTAAAGGGAGGAATTTGGGATGATACCCTGGGGTAAAGAAAAAGGGTGATATCTTGGATGCAGAGTGTGTGGTGTTATTATATGCGAACTCGGCTAATGGTAAGGCGTGAACCCAATTGCCAGTAATAGTACAAATCAAGCATCTGAGGAACTGCTCAAGGGTCTGATTTGTTCTCTCTGTTTGGCCGTCCGTTTGTGGATGATATGCCGTAGAAAGACGATGGTCTATGTGGAGGGCTTTGCATAGCCCTTGCCAGAACTTGGATATAAACTGGGGGCCCCTATCGGATACAATCATAGAGGGTAATCCATGAAGACGAACGATGTTTTGTATGAATGTATCTGTGAGTTCTAAGGCTGTGCTTAGCTTCTTAAGGGGAACGAAATGTGCCATCTTGGACAACATGTCAACCACCACCAATATAGTTGTGTCTCATCTTCATGGCGAATGATGGGGGCAGTGGAAAAACTGCCTTTTAGAGCTTGGAATGCCGCTTCGGCAGTTTGATCCCATTCATACACCACCCCTTTCTTCAGGAGTCTAGTGAGGGCCGTGATGAGTGCAGAAAAATGACTAATAAACCTTCTATAAAAGTTTGCAAATCCTAAGAATGATTGCAACTCTTTGACAGTGGTAGGGCCAGCCCAGTTGGTAATGGCAGACACATTGGCAGGATCCATGTGTATTCCTTCTGGAGAGATGATAAAACCCAGAAAAGCCACTTTGCGGGTATGGAAGAGGCACTTATCCAATTTGGCAAAGAGATGATTCTCTTGCAACCGACTCAATATCAAACTCACATGTTCCACATGTTCCTTCTCATTCTGGGAATAGATTAAGATATCGTCTATATAGACAATAACAAATACATCAAGATACTCTCTCAAGATTTCGTTTATAAAGAACTGAAAAGCCGCTGGAGCGTTACATAGTCCAAACGGCATAACGCAATACTCATAAAGGCCAAACTTGGTGCGGAAAGCCGTCTTCCACTCATCTCCTTTTCTGACTCTGATCAAATGGTATGCTCCTCTTAGGTCAAGTTTTGTAAAAATGGTGGCCTTTCGAACCTGATCCAAGAGATTGGCGATGAGAGGAAGAGGATATTTGTTCTTGATGGTCACCTTATTTAGGGCGCGATAATCCAGGCAGGCTCTCAGACCTCCTTCTCTCTTAGGAATAAAAAAAATAGGGGAGGAAACAGGGGAGGTGGAGTGTCTGATGAACCCCTTCTTTAACATATCTTGTAGGTAATCAGACAAATACTTGGTCTCTGGTTCCGTGAGGGAGTATACTCTACTAACAGGTAAGTCAGCCCCAGGCACCAAATCAATCCTGCAATCATAGGACCTATGGGGTGGCAAGGCTATTGCTTTGATTTCGTCAAAAACCTCTGAGAACTGTGTGTATTCATCGGGCAGCAGAGAGCGGTCATCTTGTGAAAGGGCACAACACACGGGAGAGTGCCAATGGGTGACCTCTCGATAGCAATGGTTCATGCAATAAGGAGAACGCAACGTTACCTTCCTGGAGACCCAGTCTATTTGTGGGTTATGACGTTGAAGCCACGGGACGCCTAGAATAGCTCCAAAATTGGGGGTATCAATCAAGTCAAAAGCAATAACCTCCGAATGTCCGTTATCACACATCATGATGATGTCTGGAGTTTGGTAGGTTAACATGCCAGAGGACAACTCAGATCCGTCCACTGTTCTTTTTTTTTCAGGGTGTCTTTTCGGTATAAATTCTAATCCCATAGCTCTAGCAACGGCTATGTCCAGAAAATTTCCGGTAGCTCCGGAATCTAACAAAATAGCCATGGTTTTTCTCAGCTGAGACGACAGGAGGAGCACCACCATGATAGAAAAATGTTTGGGTACCGGAGCTAAGGTATTAGCCAAATATTTAGAGGTCTTTGACACAGGAGGACTTGGAGGATCAACCTCAGCATTCCCCAAGTCAGTTAGTTTTCCGACTGCACCGCCAGGCCGGTTCGGCCTGTAGGTGTTCGGGGAGAGATCATGGGTTTAACTGGGCACTCTCTAGCAAAATGGCCTCCCTTACCACAATATAAACAAAGATTCAGTTTTCTGCGTTTTTCTCTTTCTTCCCTAGACAATGGTCCTCTAATCCCTCCTATCTGCATCGGTTCACTGGTGTCCTTTGTCTCTTTCTTTTCACTTTTAGCCAGAAATAGTCGAGAGTAATCCCCCTTGGTCTTTTCCCCTTTTCTCTCAGATAGGCGGTGATCTAACTTCACGACTAAATCCATAAAGGCAGAGCAGTCTTCAGGAGGGTCAACTATCTGGGAGAGAATGTCTTTAAGCTCGTCCTTAAGTCCCCTATAAAACAAGGAGGTCCTCTTATCTTCAGGCCAATGTGTTTCTGTGACCAAGCGATTAAAAGTGGTAATATAAGTCAGTAGATCCTTTGATCCTTGTTTGAGGTTTAATAGTTCGTTGTCGCTGGCCTGCATGTAAGAGTGTCTAGCAAAAAGACTCCTCATCCTATCCTTGAACAGAACCAAATCATACAAGATGGGGTCATCGTTTTCAACCAGAGGCACTGCCCAGAGCGCAGCATTCCCAGTCAGATAAGAAATAATGAAGGCAACTTTCGCTGCATCATCCGGAAATGAGGCTGCTCTACATAGGAATTGAAGGTGACACTGATTCATGAACACCCCATACTTGTCCCCATTAAGTCTTTCGGGCATTGCAAGAGGTGTCTGAGGAGGGGTGACCACGGTGACATTAACAGGAGAAGGGGTAGATACTGTGGGTGCAGAATTAGCGTCGGGTGTAGGGATTTGAAAATGTGCAGGTTGTATATAGCTACGTTTATGTTTGGGATTAGTGTCTGTTACCCTCACCTCTACTGGTTTCTGTGTCTTTAATATGTGTATCTCAGAGATAAGGCGTTGGTTTTCGCCTCTCACCATCTTAAGCTCAGTCTGGAGATTGACTACAGCTGCCGCTAAGTCTCTCATATTGATTTCTGTGGCCTCGACCGATATGGCCTCATTCATGATGGCTGCAACAGAAATCCCTCCTCGCTCAGGGGGAATAAATAACGTGGGCTTGGCTTTCTGTCGGGCGTGGGGCAGCTTTCCCAGGCAGATGCACCCGTTCCCCAAGAGCGAAGAGGGAGCCCCTCCCTTCTCCAAAGACACAGTCTCCCCTGTGTCAATAACAGAACACACTAAGGGAAAACAAGTATCTCCAGAAAAGGAAGAGACCAAGGAGGACAATCTGAGAAAGTCCCAATGCCGCCAACACGGAGGAGACCCCGTCCAATTAGCCACAGGAATCCTAAGGTAAACGATAGAAAACAGACACAATTACTAAATGGTAGCTGAACAGTTTAAGCTAAGATTATGAGGTTGTGTACTATCCCACACTTACTTGATTTCAAGACTGGATGTGGCCTCTTATAGTAATTCTTGATTGTCGCCAGAAATAAAGTCTCGTGATATCCAAAAGGTCTTAGAAAAGGCTGGTGAGGATAGATGCTCCAAAATCCAGCTTCTTAATTAACAGAAGTAAAGAGTCCTTGAGCATACGTCTGCTCGTTCCCCAATGTTCAGTTCTTGAAGAAAAAATAAACTTGCACCAGTTCTCGGGTCATCAAGGGGTGGGGGTAATTATACCACACAATTTGGGAAGGTATTGCGTCCTTCACCGCTCACCACAGCGTGGAGAAAAATAACGCGTCCATGCGTTGAACAAAACTAAATCAGTTGCTCGTCAGGTAAGTATCCCATAATGCAGCAGCAGCGGGGAAGACACCAACGCGGGTTCGCGTTGACGAAAACACACAAAAAGGCAGGTCTCCTAAGGCAGAAAAAGAAAACAGAAAATGGAGGGAAGCCGCGCAATCTAGCGCTGATCCCTTTCTGGGCTCTCAAAGCAGCGGCAACAGGCGGGAGGAAAACCTCGCTGGGAGTTGTAGCACGTCCTCGTGCTCGAGTGCAGTCAACCAAAGGAAGCGGAGATTCCAAGACAGCAGGGTTTTAGCACAAACAATATTTCGAATCCAGGGGCAGGAGTCTCGGAGGTCATGAAACAACACGAACAGGGCAGGGTTCACACAAGGAAAGCCAAGCACTGAGGCACAGTAGCCTAAGGCTTAAGAACCTCCCCATCACCTGACCAGTCCTAAAGCAGTATGGGACAGCACACAACCCACCTCTCTCGCTGAGCATTCTGGGAGACGTAGTTTAAACACCATACAGGAAGCCTGACTCCTAACAGTATGTCTTTAAGACCTAAGCGGGAAATGGTCATTAATTCTAAAACTCTCTGTCGCATAATATGGTCACAATGTTAATTCCAATTCAAAAAGCATTTGAATCCCTGTTACTATACAAAACTGTTCGAGATACGGTGATCGCCACTAAGCTTGCACTTTAGAAGAATTTGCGGCAATACCAACTAGCATGCCAAATCTATTCCATGTACCTACCTAGTATTTGCGTCAATCAATGGGCACAGTTAGTCTCCGTGTGTAGTCTCCGCGTTCGTTATCAAACGGGAGCCATTTTCCCGCGCGTCTTTTGTACACACTGGAATTGACTGCGCATGAGCAATGTGCACACGCGAACCTTCCATTTTAGCGGCCATCTTGTAATGGGTTTTATTAATATAAGGAGAGCAGCTAGTTTGTCTTTAATAAATGGACATTTTTTCGATCATGTATTATGAAATAGTTTATGCTTCTATCTTCTGTAACGCATCATAAAACTTAAGAAAATATATTGCAATATAGTCTTTTGTACAAACTGGAATTGACTGCGCATGCGCAATGTACATATGCGAGCCTTCCACTTTAGTGGCCATCTTGAAATGGATTTTATTCATATAAGGAGAACAGCTAGTTTGTCTATGATGAATGGACATATTTTTGATCATATATTGTGAAATGGTTTATGCTTCTATCTTCTATAACGTATCATGAAACTAGGATAATATATTACACTTCAGGCTTTAAAAGCGGATGTCTAATCTGACAGAGATTTAAATAGTCTGTGCATGCGCAATGCGTGCCGATAGATTTTCACCTTAGCGGCCATATTGTAATGGGTTCCATACTTATACAGAAATCAAATATTTTATCTGTAATGAGTGGACATATTCTTAGTATGATAATGTATTTAATCCACGGTCCCCTCTATTTAAAAATCCTTATGTCCTAATCACTTTTTACTATTCATAGATATTTAAGATCAGTTGTTTGTGACGATCATACGAGATGGAAACGCTATTATAGATATACAAAAAATACAGTGACAAACAATTCATCAAATAACAGGATGAAGATAGTTCATTAACAATCCTGTCATGCAGGAGGTGTCAACCAATTCACCAGGAGTTGTCTATCATAGTAGCTGCATTAGTAGGGTACATCCCAAATTTTTGGGGGATATGTTAATTGGGGTTCCTATTTTACTAGTTGGCCTTTATGGATACCCTTGCTCTTATTTTGCATTCATAGAAAGTAGTGAAGCTCCGAGTTGCTGTTGAGGCCCTGATGGACAGACCTCAATCGGCATATCCATCTTGCTTCAACTTGACGTAAAAACAATTTCCTACTGCCACCTCTTTCATAATTTTCAACTTGTTCAATTGCATGAAACCAGATTTCACTCCTATCTGGATGTTCCTGTCTGATATGCTTCGCAATAGGGTACCTTTCATCACAATGTTTGATGGCCCTTACATGCTCTTGTATTCTTATTTTTAGGCATTGTATACTGCTCCCTATGTACATTTTATTGCAGGCACATCCACCTATATATACCGTATGTGTTGTGTTACAGTTAATGAAAGACATGACCCGATGAGTGACATCGGTGTTGTACTTAAACTCTGTAACTTTGTTTCTGCCTAGCCGACAGACAGAGCAATTTCCGCATGTGTAAAATCCATTAGGTTTCTCAGGCAGCCAAGTAGCTACTCGATGCTCCTGATCTTTGGTTTTCACATAACTTGGGCATAGTCTCTGTTTGATGGTATTGCCCCTGTGGTATATTACTTTGGGTTTTTGTGAAATTATCCCTGCCGGTGTATTTTCTGATTTTAGGATGTGCCAGTACTTGCGCAGTATATTAAAGATGTGGCCACTATATAGATTGTATTGTGTGATGAATGGCACATCTTGCTTTGTTTTAACGTTATTTTTCTTTCTGTTTTGTCCATGATTACTTCTGTCCATCAGAGTCTGTTTTCTATCTAAACCTTTGGCCCTTATTTCAGCTTTTTCAAGACAGTGATTGTTATACCCACGTTCTTTAAAGTTCTCTTTGATGTCATTCAGATTATGAAAAAAGCATTCATCCTCGCTACAATTTCTACGTGCCCTTACCATCTCCCTAAATGGGATGGCATTTATTGTTGATTGAGGATGTGCACTTGAGGCATGTAGGACGCTGTTACATGCTGTTTGTTTTCTAAAAATGTCACTATGGATGATCCCCTATTTCACATAAAGCTTGAGATCCAAAAATTCCATTTCCTTTTTGTCATACTTCCTGGTAAGTTTGACATTAAATCTGTTGGTGTTAAGATAGGCATAATATGCCTCTAGATCTTTCACACTTCCATTCCAGATTATTAAAATGTCATCAATATAGCGACCATAAAAGATGATCTTGTCTATCCAGTTCTTTGATCCTCGGCCACAGGCATGCTCCACCTCATACAAACCCATGATTAGGTTTGCATAAGATGGAGCAAACCTCGAGCCCATGGCTGTCCCCTGTTTCTGTAGGTACAACATTCCATTGTGTAGAAAGGCATTGTTCGTCAGCACTATCTGAGCCATCTTGAGCAGCATTAGCGTGTGTTCCAGGTGACTGGCACTTCGCTTGTATAAAAAGAACTTGAGAGCTTCCAGTCCACATTCCATGTGTATACATGTGTACAGACTTTCCACATCCATAGTGACGAACAGTAGATCATCACTGTCCCAGTGGAAGTCCTCTAGTTTGCCAAGTACATCCCGACTATCTTACAAGTAGGATGGTAGATTCCTAGCATAAGGCTGTAGGAATCCATCTAGATATTACGCTATGTGTTCTGTTGGCCCTCCATTACCTGAGATTATTGGCCTCCCAGGAGGTTTCTGTAGAGTCTTGTGAATCTTCGGTAAGGCATAGATACATGGGTATCTGGAGTGTTGTGCCATCAGGTATTTATACTCTTGATCTGAGATCAAACAAATCTCATGCCATTCTCTTAGATGTGCATTGATGTGCTTCTCAATCTCTGGTATGGGGTTACCTTTAAGCTTTTTAAAATATGTCTTTTCATTCAGCTGTCTGTTGATTTCATCCAAATAGTCTTTCATGTCAAGTATAACAACGTTACCCCCTTGTCAGCCTCGCGTATTACTATGTTATCGTCCTTTTTTAGATTTAAGATAGCTTCCCTGTCTACCTTGGTGAGATTTTGATAATGATTACAAAATCCCATACCTGTATGAGTGTCTTCTAATTTGTATAACTCCATAGTTACCTTTTTATAAAATTCATCAATTGCAGTATCCTTCTGCATAGATGGGATTAATTTAGATGGTAATTTGAGGCCACTATCTAGTGTAAGATCTTCCTGAATATTCAATTCACTTGCAATTTCCCTACTATCACCACATTGTTCTTCCTCATCTAAAGAGGCAATGGTTTGTATAATATCTATATCAGTGATTGAAAGGGTAGATTTAGATACATTGTTTGATATATCACTTAAATCTAAAAAGGACAATAACATAGTAATACGCGAGGCTGACAAGGGGGGGACATTGCTATACTTGACATGAAAGACTATTTGGATGAAATCGACAGACAGCTGAATGACAAGACATGTTATAAAAAGCTTAAAGGTAACCCCATACCATAGGAAGAGGCAAGATGGCGGCCGCTGCGGTAGCTGAGTGAGCTGGCTCCTAACTACCTCCCTGCTAAACCTTGCCCTCCTTGATTCTGGACGCTCGTAATGGCAGAGAGCTACTAAAAAAAGGGAACTTACCATTTTTCATCTCCTTGGATGATTTGGCGCTCTTGGTCCTGGCTTCTGGGGTCCCGCTGCCTTGCAGATTGGTGGCGTGGAAAACCTCCAGTGCGTCCTCTCCGCTTGCTCGCTGTATTTACCCAGCTTTAAAAATGCCACCAAAGACCGGCACGAAAAACATTAAAGGACGGGGGATGCCGGCAGGCTCTGGAAGCTCTCAGCAACCCATTCCTGACCAAGACGGGGAAAATTACAACCAGAAAGGGCGTTGTTCTACTTCTGTGATGATGGCCGGACTGCCTGGCTCCGGGGACCAACAAAAGAAAAACGGATCAGTTCGGGGAAAACAGACGGTCCCTGCTCTGTTTAAAGCACAATCCGACAAGAGTAAACCGACGGGGGACACGGCAGCCAGCTGCAAACGGACCGGTAAGACTGACGCTCCACTATCCATGCCGGTGGCTGGCCCAATGCTGCAAGATGCTGCTGCTCAAGGTATGAAGTTGTCGCGGGGTGAGCCTCTCAATCAAGAAATAAATGGGGCGCCACCGGTACGTGTTGCTGAAATCCCAATTACGGATGTAGCCATTCTCCCTGGTGGCAGTGGGGAGTCTGGAAGTACAATAAGCTTGCCCCCCATAGGTGTTCCTCCAGTGGTTGTGGACGGTATGGGGATTCGACAGCAAGAGGGATGCATCATGGGAGTTGAAGTCCTCTCAAGTGAAGGCCAGGTAAAAGTGGTAATGGAACCGCCTTACCCAGCCAAGGGGGCTAGTCAAGTGGAAGATAAGCCATTAATCTCCAAGGAGGATGATGTTGTAGACAAATTCTATTTATTGTCAGACTATTCTAACTCTTCAGGCGATGATCATCCCGGCAATGATCGGGCCGCAGATGGAAGTGATAGCAGCAGCCTACACTGGGAAGAGGAGAGTGATAGAACGATGCTAAAACATGGTATAGAGCGCAGACCGCAAGACCCAGTCACTCTCTCGGACCAGGCTAAGGGTGCGGCGGGATCAATGACATGGGACTACTCCTTTTCACCCAACCTGGAGGGGAAGGAGGTTTCTGAAGAGATCCTATCGGCAGGTACGGCCGGTGGCAACGATAAAGACCCTGAAGGAATTACGCTTTCCACAATATATCAAACTATTATGGCCCTCCGGGAGGAAACCAGAGCAGAGAGCTCCCGGACTCAAGGAGCATATCGCAAACTTCAGAACTCTATCCGTAGGGTAGCTAAATCATGTTCTGACTTTGCGACGAGAATGGGGGAAGCTGAGATCCGAATTTCTCAGTTAGAAGACGAATTGACTGCGCAGAAAAATCTCACAGAATCTATAAAATCTTTGAAGGATGATACGGTATGGAAACTGACTGATATTGAAAATCGATCGAGGAGAAACAACCTTCGCATTTTGGGCGATCCCGAGGGCAAAGAAGGTGCAGATGTCCGACAGTTCGTTATTGAACTTTTCGAGGAGGCGTTCCCAGAACTCCAATATTGGGACTGGAAAATACAGCTCCAGAGGGCCCATCGATTTCCTTTTAATGCACGTAAGAAGACCGGAGGACAGGCTGATAGTCGGCCACGCGCTATTCTTATTTGCCTCAATAATTTTTTGGCTAGGGAGGCCCTTTACGATCTGGCTAGACCAGATAGGAAAAGGATGGGTAAGGGCTGTGACTTTTTTGTGAGGCCTGACTTCTGTCAAGCGACAGTCGAAAAGAGATGGCTACTGCGGCAATTAATGCCGGCATTTCAAGCAAAGGGAGCACAGGTCTTTTTACTTAACCCTGCTAACTTGAAGGTGATCTCCCAGGGGCAAATGCATTTCTTTCAATCTGAGATCCAAGCGAAGGAATTTTTGTCCTCATTATAGGTTTGCAAGGGGTAGCTAAAATGGATATGTTCTGTTCTGTTCTATGTTCTGTCTTGTATCTGCTAGGGGAGAATAAGCTGGATATTATAAGCTATGAGTTATGAGATTTAAATGTTTCTCTCTCTCATTGCTTTCTATTCCTTTTTCTTTGATTCTTTGCTCATTTAATATGTTTGTTTTGGTCCTTCTTTAAAACATATTGTATGTCATATGGAGGGGGAAGGGTTAGCTTAGCGGAGGGGGCGGTGGCTGGCTCAACCTCACCAGGGACAGTTGGTCCCTATGCTTCGAGAGATGGGGGGTTTGGGAGGGGAGGGTGGGGGTTTTGGGGGAAGAGGGAGGGGATTCACGGGGGAGTGGGGCATGGGTTGGGGGGTGGTGGAGGGCTGCACAAATGATGGTTAACTTGCATACTCAGTGTGTACATCTTCATTTGAATAGGAAAATACTGAATTGTATCGCTTCTAAGGCTTATCTGAAATATATGTATCATGCCATTAGCATAGGGAAGGAACTGGCACCCCACAAGGATAATGGTTAGGGATAAACTACGAATCTGCTCCATAAATATTTGTGGACTCAATGACCGCAAAAAAGGAATTTATTCGCCAAATTGATTAGGCATATGCAACTAGATGTTTTATGTGTACAGGAGACACAAATAGCCTGGAGTAAACGAAACTGGCTTAGAGATATGGGTCTTGATCTATTGGCATGCACACGTCAGGGCACTACTACACGGGGGGTAGGAATCTTAGCAAAACATGGAGTCATAATTTGCAAACGCAAGAAGGAGGATCAATTGGGGTGATGGGTGATTTTGGAAGCAATCATTAATGGTGCTCCTCTTACAATTTGCTCCTTGAATGGCTCAAATTTAGACGACCCCGAAATTTTGAACCACATCAGTATTGAACTAGCTGCGTGGTCATCTCCGCTGATCCTCTGCGGCGACTTTAATATTCATCTAGAGAGTAGCTTTAATCTCGCCGGTAATATCTTATATTCAGGTAGAAAGAGTAAGACCTTTAAAGCATTACAGGGGCTAGTCAGGGAATATGGACTAGTGGACGTATGGCATAGACACAGACCGGGGGATTCGGGTTTCACCTTTTTTTCTGCACCACACAACAAATTGGTTCGGTTGGATTACTTTTTTGGTTCATATCAAATAGCTGAAAATGCTGGAATCGAATTGTATCCAAGAATAATCTCAGATCATAATCCGCTAATAATGGAACTGCCATTAAGTGGGTTTTCCAGAACTCCACCGATATGGACGTTTGACAGGAAACTTTTATTAGATGAAGCCTACTGTAAACATATGGCCAAATGGGTTACTGATTTTTTCAATATAAATAAGGGTACTGCCCCTGAAATCATAGTGTGGGATGCGTTTAAAGCCGCTTTACGGGGGGAGACTCTCAGTTTTTCTCTGTATCGTCAAAAGATGTTTAAGGCAAAGATTAAGGGATGGACTGATGATTTAAGGCTTGCAGAGGTTGAGCTTATAAGGAAAATTAGTGCTGCCCAAGATATAGATGAGTGTCAACATCTTATTGCCGCCATTAAATCTAAAATACATCAATATTTTGCGGAAGAGCTCGCTGCTAAGTACATACAGCATAGATCCGATATTTATGAATTTGGGGGAAACACCGGGAAATTACTGGCCAAACGTATCCAACAGAGGGCGGCCGCGAACAGAATTAGTAGGATTTTAGATCCACAGGATCAGATACAAGACACTCTGTCGGGAATTCTAAGTGTTTTTCAAAACTTTTATTACCAGCTATACACTGCAGGAGGGGAAGCTACTATGAAAAGCATCAGGGAATTTCTAAGTGAACAAAATACGGAGAGAGTCACACCCGAACAAAATGAGGCTCTTAACGCCCCAATCACCTGGGAGGAGGTCGAGAAAGCAATAGTTTCCCTAGCCATGGGTAAAGC
The DNA here is from genome assembly GCA_963921515.1 of Calotriton arnoldi. Lineage (NCBI taxonomy): Eukaryota > Metazoa > Chordata > Amphibia > Caudata > Salamandridae > Calotriton > Calotriton arnoldi. The sequence continues at coordinate 445,984 of CAWUFW010012583.1, read as the reverse complement.
AGTTGGGCCAGACGGGATCCCCCTAGAGTTCTTCAGGACATTCCGGCAATTGCTTAACCCTATGCTGTTATCTTTATTCCAGCTTGCTCAACGGGGTCAGACCCCTAAATCATGGCAGAAGACTACTATTGTAGTGTTCAAGAAAAAGGGCAAACCTGAACTTAATCCGGCATCTTACAGACTGATTACTCTCATTACAGTGGATAGTAAGATCTACTCGAAAATAATCGCTTCTAGGTTGGGCTCAGTTATAACTCCTTTGGTATCTATCCGACAACACAGGTTTATCCCGGGTCGGGATACAACAGACCATGTCAAGAGAGCAATAGCCCTCTTTGATTGGGCGCAGGCCACTGGATCATCGCTCGGGATGATCCTGTTAGACGCAGAGAAAGCGTTTGACAGGGTCTCCTGGCGGTTCCTTTGGTCTGTTTTACACTGGAAGGGATTTGCTATAGAATTTATCCAAGCACTCTATGTAACACCGGAAGCTGCAATTCGAATATCAGGACAAGTATCATCAGCATTTAGTATTAGTAGAGGGAAAAGGCAGGGGTGACCCTGCTCCCCACTGCTATTTTCATTATACATCGATCCTTTTTTAAATAAGTTGGAAGTGGAAACTAACATCGAGCCGGTTAAGGTCAACAATATCAGCTATAAATCATTGGCATATGCCGATGATATTGCGATCTTCACAAGTAATCTAAGGTTAGCTTTTCCAGTAGTGGAAGATCTGGCGAAACAGTATGGGGCAGTATCCAGCTATAAATTAAATGTGGATAAGACTCAATGTCTACATTCAGACAGCTCTCGCCCGGCAGACATTCCAATTGTATCAGAGGCTACCTATTTGGGAGTTAGATTAACACCGGCAGTGGAACGTATCCCGGAACTTAATATCTTACCGGTGATCCATACAGTTAGCAAGTCTTTAGAGAGACTAGATCACTTACATTTAACACTATATGTCCGCTGCAATGTTATTAAAATGTCTATTTTTCCAAAATTCTTATATTTTTTGGGGACAATCCCATTGGCACTCTCAACACTCTGTATTACAAAAATTGAAAGGGCTTGTTTCAGGTTTCTATGGGGTTATCGGCGGCCCAGAAGGGCAATTAAGTGGATGACTATTCCCAGATTAAGGGGTGGATGGGGGGTGCCAAGCTTTCTATTATATCATTGGGCAGCACTATTGCAGCATATGGGAATACTAGTGACTGGAAACATGGCTAGGCCAGAGGCTGTTAGTCCTACCATATATGAGCTGCTTTTAGGAGACAAAGCTAGGCAAAGGTTAATTAAAATTCTGGAACCAAGTTATTATAAGAAGACGAAATTTAAAATAGTACAATCAGCTTATTCAGTCTGGAGGAAGATTCGACGGAGATTTATGATACCCAACATTAATGCATATACCCCCTTTTCAGCTAGTGGTCTTCTACCAACTATATTTCAGGATAAAATCCCATTTAGCTGGGGCAATGCAGGAATTACTGTCCTAGGGGACTTATGCCATGAAGGACAATTAGTCTAATTTATCTCTCTACAAGAGTAGTTTGGCCTCTCTAGGGGGGACTTTTTCAAGTTCTTACAGATTCGGAGTTTCCTGGGCTCTAGTCTGCAAGGGGCAAATGGTAACTTGGGCACCACTGGTCTAATAGAACTGCTGCGGAAACAATCACGGATTGGGGAAATTTACCAGGCATTATTGGCAGAGTTCCCTGATGATCTAAGATCTCAAAATGCTAGCTGGGGGAGGAGGCTGGGAAAACCAGGGATAAACATGGAGGCATCGTTGGAACTAGCCAATTCTGTGCTTATATCTGGAAGCCTGAAAACTCAGCATTTTATGTCTGTCTTCGATTTATACTATACCCCTGCCAAGACTTCTAAGTGGGCTAGTCCCCGGGGAAGCTCATGTAGTAGATGTGGGCTTTGGGGAGCAGACACTCTACACATGTTTTATACTTGTCCTGGGCTGGCACTTTTCTTGAAGGATATAAATCACTTTCTGTATTTGATTCTTGCTACACCCATAATACTCACTTCCGAATTGATACTCCTGGGGGTAGAAAGCGATGAGTTGGGAGAATCCTGTGGAAGGGCTGAGACTTGCTTTCTTTTCATTGCCATGGCCATCCTAAGACTATGCATAACATCTCAGTGGATTAGTCCAGATGCTCCGACATTCATTAACTGGAGATCTAGGATCCTAGCGCTATATAATATGGAATCTTCTGTTTATAAAATGCGGGGGCTAAGGAGACGAGTATGGGGGCTAAAAATCTGGTCTCCTATCACTAGCTGGCTAGAGAAGACTGTTTAGTTTGTAAAGGCATTCTTTATTATCTATCATTTATCTATTGCCTCTGCTCTCTCTGGCGAAGATTCTTTTTGTTTTTTTCCTTTTTTCTTTTTGATTACTGTTAAATAATGAACTGTAAATTACTAGCCTATTAAAGTCTAACGTATATTGCTGATATGTTAATGAAGATGTATTAACTGTGACAATCGTTTTTGAAAAATTAATTAAAACATTAAAAAAAAAAAAAAGGTAACCCCATACCAGAGATTGAGAAGCACATCAATGCACATCTAAGAGAATGGCATGAGATTTGTTTGAACTCAGATCAAGAGTATAAATACCTGATGGCACAACACTCCAGATACCCATGTATCTATGCCATACCGAAGATTCACAACACTCTACAAAAACCTCCTGGGAGGCCAATAATCTCAGGTAATGGAGGGCCAACAGAACACATAGCGGAATATCTAGATGGATTCCTACAGCCTTATGCTAGGAATCTACCATCCTACTTGTAAGATAGTCGGGATGTACTTGGCAAACTAGAGGACTTCCACTGGGACAGTGATGAACTACTGTTCGTCACTATGGATGTGGAAAGTCTGTACACATGTATACACATGGAATGTGGACTGGAAGCTCTCAAGTTCTTTCTATACAAGCGAAGTGCCAGTCACCTGGAGCACACGCTAATGCTGCTCAAGATGGCGGAGATAGTGCTGACGAACAATGCCTTTCTACACCATGGGATGTGGTACCTACAGAAACAAGGGACAGCCATGGGCACAAGGTTTGCTCCATCTTATGCAAACCTATTCATGGGTTTGTATGAGGTGGAGCATGCCTGTGGCCGAAGATCAAAGAACTGGATAGACAAGATCATCTTTTATGGTCGCTATATTGATGGCATTTTAATAATCTGGATTGGAAGTGTGAAAGATCTAGAGGCATATTATGCCTATCTTAACACCAACAGATTTAATGTCAAACTTACCAGGAAGTATGACAAAAAGGAAATGGAATTTTTGGATTGCAAGCTTTATGTGAAATAGGGGATCATCCATAGTGACATTTTTAGAAAACAAACAGCGTGTAACAGCGTCCTACATGCCTCAAGTGCACATCCTCAATCAACAATAAATGCCATCCCATTTAGGGAGATGGTAAGGGCAAGTAGAAATTGTAGCGAGGATGAATGCTTTTTTCATAATCTGAATGACATCAAAGAGAACTTTAAAAAACGTGGGTATAACAATCACTGTCTTGAAAAAGCTGAGATAAGGGCCAAAGGTCCAGATAGAAAACAGACTCTGATGGACAGAAGTAATCATGGACAAAACAGAAAGAAAAATAACGTTAAAACAAAGGAAGATGTGCCATTCATCAGACAATAAAATCTATATAGTGGCCACATCTTTAATATACTGCGCAAGAACTGGCACATCCTAAAATCAGAAAATACACCGGCAGGGATAATTTCACAAAAACCCAAAATAATATACCACAGGGGCAATACCATCAAACAGAGACTATGCCCAAGTTATGTGAAAACCAAAGATTGGGAGCATCGAGTAACTACTTGGCTGCCTGAGAAACCTAATGGATTTTACACATGCGGAAATTTCTCTGTCTGTCGGCCAGGCAGAAACAAAGTTACAGAGTTTAAGTACAACACGGATGTTACTCATCGGGTCATGTCTTTCATTAACTGTAACACAACGCATACGGTATATGTAGTTGGATGTGCCTGCAATAAAATATGCATAGGGAGCAGTATACGATGCCTAAAAATAAGAATACAAGAGCATGTAAGGGCCATCAAACAGTGCGATGAAAGGTACCCTATTGCGAAGCATATCAGACAGGAACATCCAGATAGGAGTGAAATCTGGTTTCATGCAATTGAACAAGTTGAAAATTATGAGGTGGCAGTAGGGAATTGTTTTTACGTCAAGCTGAAGCAAGATGGCTATGCTGATTGAGGACTGTCCATCAGGGCCTCAACAGCAACTCAGGGCTTCACTACTTTCTATGAATGCAAAATAAGAGCAAGGGTATGCATAAAGGCCAACTAGTAAAATAGGAGCCCCAATTAACATATCCCCAAAAAATGTGGGATGTACCCTACTAATGCAACTACTATGATAGACTACTCCTGGTGAATTGGTTGACACCTCCTGCATGACAGGATTGTTAATGAACTATCTTCATCCTGTTATTTGATGAATTGTCACTGTATTTTTTGTATATCTATAATAGGGATTCCATCTCGTATGATCGTCACAAACAACTGATCTTAAATATCTATGAATAGTAAAAAGTGATTAGGACATAAGGATTTTTAAATAGAGGGGACCGTGGATTAAATACATTATCATACTAAGAATATGTCCACTCATTACAGATAAAATATTTGATTTCTGTATATGTATGGAACCCATTACAATATGGCCACTAAGGTGAAAATCTATCGGCACGCATTGCCCATGCACAGACTATTTAAATCTCTGTCAGATTAGACATCCGCTTATAAAGCCTGAAGTGTAATATATTATCCTAGTTTTATGATACGTTATAGAAGATAGAAGCATAAACCATTTCACAATATATGATCAAAAATATGTCCATTCATCAAAGACAAACTAGCTGTTCTCCTTGTATGAATAAAATCCATTACAAGATGGCCACTAAAATGGAAGGTTCGCATGTGCACATTGCGCATGCGCAGTCAATTCCAGTGTGTACAAAAGACGGGTGGGAAAATGGCTCCCGTTTGATAACGAACGCGGATACTATGCGCGGAGACTAACTATGCCCATTGATTGACACAAATACTAGGTAAACATATGGAATAGATTTGACATGCTAGTTGGTATCGCCCCAAATTCTTCTAAAGTACAAGCTTAGTGGCGATCACCGTATGTCGAACCGTTTTGTATTTTCACATGGATTCAAATGCTTTTTGAATTGGAATTAACATTGTGACCATATTATGCAACCGAGAGTTTTAGAATTAATGACCATTTCCCGCTTAGGTCGTAAAGACACACCATCATGGACATTACAAAATGGCGGCCTTATAGTGTCGATGCAGGACTAAGTCGTATCGAACGTCTTAGAATACTCGTCCGATACTCATAGAGCTATTAGAGTCATTCAAAGATGGCCGACAATGAATGAAAAATATTGGTGGTTCATATGTCTGTCCACAATATGTGGAGAATATTGCTTCTCGTCCATAACGTTGGGCTATATAGCGAGAAAACACATATTGTGACAATCAAGACTCTCTAACATGATCATAACTATTATTAATAAACGCACCATAGGGGTCATTATAATCTTATGTCCACATCATGTGTTAACTGCTTTAAAATAATAAACTTCTTTGTACTTGAGCTTAAATAAAATTACTGAGATATTATAAAATTGTGACAATATAATGTTACTTGGGCCACTCATACACGTAATCATATCTTAGGTCTGTAACAGTTGAAACAATTGATTGTTTCTCATTTGAGTATATGTTTACATTACATGTTCGTAACTTTTAGGATAATGTACCAATTCTGTTACACGGGCCTGTAAATATATTGCTCAAAACACTTTTAAAAGATTAATGTTTTAAATTACATAGGCCCACTGATAAATAAATATTATGTCAAATGTTATATTGACTGCATGTTAAGAGCGGCTGTATACTGTATATTAACACAATGATGAGTGTCTACTTGTTAATTTTCAGTAATAGGATATACAGTGCTGATATATTATTGTATTTTTTAGATATATATAATTTTTAAAATTATAAAATATAAATCATATCTAACTATGGATTATGATAAACCAGATGCGGTTGCTGACATTGGCCGTAATTACTCCTGACGTATCGTATTGCAACTATGGATTGGTAATCAACATATTTACCAAGAAGGTATGTCTGTGAACATATAGATAGTTTTCTGTGGAACTAAAGGAGTATAAAATATATTAACAGAAAGTGGCCCCCTCTATTACAGATTAAAAATTCCATGACCTGACCTATAGAGACAACACAGCGCATCATAGATAAGAAATTAATACATAAGATCAAGGTAATAAATCCCTCATTCTTGGTATGACAATATTCCTACAACTATGACTCTGACTTGTGTTCTCTTTTCGCTCTCCCTCTGTACAACCTTAGAAAATATTTGTCCATGAAGTACATACTTAGATAATACTTACCCTGGAAATAGGATGGAAGAAAACAAATATGAGGCTTTATCAGAATTTATCAATTCATGCGTTCTCACCAAATACTGATATGTATGTCTAGCAATCATCTTAAACAGTATATCACTGTTACCTATTGAGTAAACATGGCATTAAATGAATAGAGATTATATAAGCAGTTGAGATAATCCGTTCACTCTAACAGTCTGTCAGAGAATGGACATCATTTGTTCAATGTTTTGTATATGTGTAGCACTTTATATTGATATTTGTAAATTTGTTTGTGTTTTTATGGAGAGTTATAAATATTGTGGTTTTAAATATGTATATATCATCTATGTTTTGTAGCCCTGAAGAAGTCCCAGGATGGGGCGAAACGCGTTGGCTACTTTTGGAAGACTTAATCTTTGAAAAGAATAAAGAATTTGAAAACTTATAAAAAATGCCTCCATGGAACTAATTGTGACCTACTCAAATGTGATATTCTAACTTTGATGCAATATTGAAATCGTCTGAGAATAGTGGGTGCTGATCATCTTCTTGCTAATATATGTGTGAACTCTTTTCACTACTTGGGGAATAGAATGCTTTTTCCCCTGATCTTTGCACCACTCAGACATTATCCCTACAGTGTAACAAGTGCGGTATTCTATGTCTACGGTTTCTTTGTAAATCTTTTGCAGCTTCTTTGTGTGCTTGTTCCTCCCAGTCCTTGGCTGACCTTCAGAGCATACAGCTAGCAGGCATTTCCCCCACAAGGTCATGCAGGCGTCCTCTCCGGTCAGTTTACACTGTCTGGTCGCGACAGCCCTTTCCAATTCAAATCAGGTCACTCCTAATCCACCCTTCTTTGACGGTCAGGCCCCCCCCCCCTTTTCGTTTTTCCCTTCTTTTTTCTTTTTATTGTCTTTTTTTTTCCTTTTTCCCAAGCAGGAGCAACGGGGTCGGTTAATTCCGGGCAGGCATACCAGATCCTACCAATTGCAGTATTCTGGTTGTTGGCATTGGGCCAGGCAACTCTCCACAGGTTACAGAGTCCCCCGCCGGGTGCCGTCTCCCAGGCAGGCTGCCCCGGAGCACCGGCCGATATGCCCAATTTGTGAGGCATCTCTGCCCTGTCCCTAAGTAGATCCACTGAGGCCCTCAGCCGGCCGCAGCTTCAATGGGCAGCGGGGCTTAGAGAGCGGCCCCACCTCCATCACCGAGGGAAGCCATCTGCCTGCGGAGACCCTCAGGTGCTCTGTGCAGTCGCCAGGAGGGTTTGAGGCGGCCCCTGCTCGAACGTGTTCTTTGCGGCCTTGGACTCCACGCAGCCGGTGCGTCCTGGTTATATCCAACATTCGGCAGCTCTGGGTGGGGTTGCTCTCTGGCATTGCTCTCTGTGCTGCCCCCTCTTCTTACGCTCCGGGGCACTCATCGGATCGCCTCTAACTGTTGCACGCTACTCTGACTCCTTTCGGAAAAGACGGGTTCCAGAGTCCATGCGGACCGTCAACGTAGTACCCTTGCCAAAGACGGATTCGTGCCCCCCACCCCTGACAGCATTTCGCCCTCTGTCCATGCTGAACATGGATTTTAAAATCCTCAGCAAAATGTTGGGCCCATGCCCTGTCTCATTCGGTAGTGGGCCGTTATCGCAGCGGGGCATCAGGGTTCATCTGGGTGACTTCCGGCGCTCCTGGAGGCTCGAGCTGGCCTCCAGGTAGGGTTGGATTGGGATCAAAAATCGGCCCGGGCACACCAAAAAAAAGTGGCCCACATTTGGGGATTGCCTTCCCGCAAAACACTGCTTCAGCGAAGTTTTATGAAAAGAAAGGGGGTGGGCGGCATGTTTTATTAACTTCACTTAGATTAAAAAAAATAATCACAGATTAGTTCACACTGCTGAGCCAAACATGAATGCAAGTGAGACCACTTCTGCTCAGGCCCCCTGCCCCCGCTCAATCAGCATCCAATAATGGGCCGGCCCAGCGAAAGAAAGGGAGTGATACCTCCGCCCATCTGCCTCTAGAAAGGCCAGTCAGGCACCCACTGGGCCGCTGGCGGCATCCTAACAGCACAGACAGCCCCCAGGCTGCCCAAAAAAGCAGGCCACAGCTAGAACTCGGCTACCGGCCCTTCGGCCATTTCCCGAGTGCCCGCGTTACCAATACTACCCTGCCTCCAGGTGAAGTCTGACTGGCAATTCAGCGTAGGCCATCTTTTGGGGGTTGTACGGGGCACCCTCAAGCCACGATGCTACAGGATAATTGATTGGGGGAGCGGAGCGATGCAATCACGCGTCTGCCATGTTTGGCGAGTTAGCCATGCCCATCCACACATACCTAATCATAGTGCTTTTTTTTCTTTTAAGACATGTTGCAAAGCAGTGCAGTGCAACATGACTTACAAGGGGAAAAAAGGACTATGAAGCGGTCAACGCAGGCCACGTCATAGCTGTTTTCTGTTTAACTTTAAGCCATGTTGCACAACAGCTCGTACTGCTTTGCAACATGTCTAAAATACATTGACAAGACCAATAGATTTTGCAGAAGTGAAAACAAAGCTGTATTCCACAATTAGGCAATATCGATTTAGAGGGCCTGCTACTGACATCTGAAGACCCCTAATAAGGATTGCAGAGTTAAGTCGGTGCTGTGATGATTTCAGAGTACACCTGTGTAATTTGAAATCGGAGCAAGATAAAGGTTTAGGACCATTTACAAACTGCTGGACTTCGTCGTTTTGAGTCCTTGGTTTACACGAATTGAGAAAAAAAGTAACTGTAGCCTTTTGAGGCCAGTGTTATTTGTAGCATGCCAGCAACCTCTTAATGAATTACGCTCAGGCCTGCAAACCTGCTCGAAAAGGCCTTGCATGCACACGCACCGGGCGCCTTCCAACCAAGGCTCACTGTTGCACCTGTTCAAACTGTTTTGAGCCGCAGCTGCGACCCTCCTTTGCCGAGATCCACGTCAGTTAGCTCCTGCAGAAGAATGATAGACAGTGAGTGAGGTATCGATCTCTGGGCACGGCTCTTCTCCCCGCTACCTCGGTGGCTGCATACAGAGAGCGGCCCCGTGCATTGCCGAGTCCAGGCACGCTGAACATGGCGGCTCCGCCCCCGGCCCGCCTCCTCCCGCCTGCTTCGCAGCTCTTCGGCTCGCTCACCCCCGGCGGCGGCAAAGGGAGGCTCGTCTCTTCCAGAGTACTCTTAGCGCCGCGGAGGTCGCCATCTTCACCGCGTAGCCCTCTTCAAAGTCGGTGACAAGGTCTGCTGCGTCCTGGGGGGCTTGCTATCGAGTAAGAACCCGAGGATCGCTTGCCACCTCCAGCGGCAAAGCATCAGGCAGAAGCGGTCGCTGCCCTGGGAGCAGGAGGTGGTCCAGCCATTCAGAGAGCCGACTGAGGGAGGAGAGCCGGGTGCACTATCGCTTGTTTTCAAGCAGGCTCTGCTTGCAGACGCCCTGCTGCGGCTGGGAGCTCCGGCAGGACAGCCGCTGAGACTCGGAGGGAGTGGACCCGAGGGACAAAGGCGCTCACATGAATCTGATGGGTGAGTGAGGGTGGCATCGCAGCCTGGCACTCCGATGCAGCCCACCTGCGGGTATGTTTGTGTATTACATGCAGACTTGTGTGCAGTCAGATTCACCCCACGACGGAAGGGCGGTGTATTGATGGTGCCAACACGGGCAGGTAGGGCCCCATCCTAGAGCCATAGTACTCTGCCCCATGCTGGTTCTGTTGGTGTTCAGGTGACCTCGGCTACGTACGTTGACCCACCAGATCCATATGGCGTGGCAAGTGGCATCGTCGTGCCTGGGTGCATTGCTTCTACAGATGACTGTTTCATGCAGTATGTTGTTGTGTTTGTGTGAATGTATTTAATATTCAAACAAGGCTTACTCAATGCACAGTTTCCTTTTGGCATCTTCTCGTTTCCGCATTTCATCTTCATATACAGAGGATTTTGGGGCATCGTCTGCAGTGCCACCTGTTAGTTGGGCTCGCGGTGTATTTAGGGCACTACGTGCACTGATTACCCCCTTGCCTGCGCTGGGCTCCATTCACTGCTCTGTGTAGGGAAAGGACTTTCGTGACACTGCAGATGGCTGCGCTCCCATGCATGCTAAATTCGCTCACTGAATGAGGATATTATGTTGGACGTTGAATCTCCCTCACTGGAACTCTGGGGGTAGCATATTCCCTTACGGATTTCTCTTTTAGGGGCGTTGTGGCGAAATATGTGTCCATGGCACCAGGGTCCTGCTGTTTGTCTCTGTCGGCAGCGGCATGCAAATGATTCGTGCTTAGCCTTGCTCAGGTGCGAAAAGATGTCGCTGGTAGATTGCTCTCTGTTATTACTTCTGTGGTTTCTTTGCACAGGTGTTGGTTTAGCGATGCAAGGGTGTAATGAGAATTCACGCACTGACTGAATGTGAATGCCGCACTGACGCTTCTGCGTGGAAATGGCCTGTACAGTGCCGCGGCTTTAGCGAGAACTGCCCCTTCTTGAACCAAGCTCCTTGAGTGAAAGCTGGCATCGCACCTCGTTCCTGGAAGGAGGCAGTTCAGTCTGAGCCCATCTCAAGGGATGGTCCTAAACCGACAATATTGGTTTAAGTGGCGGTCACTAAAAAGCAGGCCTACTTTCCATTTCATACCTTTATTTTGCGTTCCTTTAAATGCTGTATCAGGAAAAGTATGCCAGCGTGTGTTTCTTAAAATATTGATATCTTACCCGTGGGGGGAAATCTCTCAGGCGTATAAGTAGAACATGTTGACAGAAGCAGAATCATGGCACACCTGGCACTTACCAGGCGAATGATTTAAGTGGTTACAAAATTAAACATCACATTCACAAGTTACATCTGGTTCGTAAATATTATCATAAAAGTATTTTCATATTACAGCCGTTGTTGACAATGTATGTATACGACAGAATTCACGTTCCTAGGGGTCTGGATATTTGCCCTTCTTAAAGAAAACGTCTTATCTAGTCATTGAATGCTTACCATATCAAACTCTGACTTAGGTTGTGAGTCACCCACCCTACGGTCATCACAAGGCAGGGCCGAGAAATGCATATCTACAAACTTAAGGGAAACAACCTGGACGTCTTTAGGACGAGAGGGCGTGCTGGCATATTCAGAATAAACAGCAGTGGGACCAGGACATGCTCATGCTTGCCCTCACTGACTGTGTATGTGAGCCCTGAGAGGGCCCTTTCACTTGCCACCCATAGCCTAACCCATGTGTGTGTGTGTGTGTGTGTATGTATGTATGTGTGTGTGTGTGTGTATATATATATATATATCCATATCCATCCATCCTACTGGCGGTCGCCAGTAGGTAGTTCTAGTTAAGACCGTGTTTCTATTCAAAAAGCATTTTTTGTTTTGCTAATAACTTTGGCACCGGTTGACGAATCTTTGCGAAATTTCAATTCACTCAGGTCAGCTCCTGTCTTAAAAGTTTTGGGGTGATTCGTCAAGCGGGGGCCAAGGAAAAGGGGGGTCCCAAAACGTGTTTTCTCCATGTTAATTTCCGTAGGAAACTTTAGACACGGCTACAGCCTGAACTGCTGAACGGAACTACACCAAATTTGACACAAAGGTCGCTTTTGGTGTAGAAACCACGCTTTTTTTTAAATGGTGTAAGTCGGATCAGTAGTTCCTGAGATATTAATATTTGAAAAAATATGTATATCTGAGGACCGCGAACCTTCCCGATCACGTGCTTCACTGTGATTGGCTGCCAACAATCCAAAGCAAAAAGTGTTGGCAGCCATCTTGTTTCTCCCAACCGAGGGAGAAGGAAAAAGGTAAAACAAAGATTAAAAAAAAAGAAAAGTGGGCAGGGTAGAAACACCCTGACCCCCCAGGCCTGCTCAGGGGGTCCCATAGGGACCCCCAGGCCCAAAAAAAGCATTTTTTTTTTTTACATTTTCGGCTGGGTTGCGCTGGGTGCGCGAACCTGGTCTAAAATGGAAAAAAAAAAACGAAGTGCGGGCTCCCGTGCTTCGTTTTTTTAAAGCACCCTGGTGGGCCAGTTCCCGGGGGCTATGCTTATTTATGTAGCAGGGGCCCCCGCAGCCCCGGGGACCGCCACCTCCCCGGGGCTTAATTGGTTATGCGCGGGGGCACGCGCCGCAGCCCCGGGGACCGCCCCCTTGCCGGGGCTTATATTTAAAATGTGTGGACGGGCTCCCCCCCCCCCCCACGCTGCCCCGGGGACCGCCACCTCCCCAGGGCACTCTTTAATTAAATGCGCGGGTCCGTTGCGGGGCCCTGGGGACCACCACCTCCCCGGGGCTTTAAACAGTATGGGAGGGGGGGGCGCGCGGCCCCCCTCCTGGAGCCCTTGATGGCCCTGGGGACTGCCACCCCCCAGGGCCAGCTCCTGCAATGTCTTGGAGTGCCCACCCCGGGACATTGCAGTTTGCTATGACAGGGCGGGAGCACGGCTCCCGCCCTGTCATAGCAAACTCTGCTTTGCTTCGTTGAAGCGAGAGCAGGGAAACCAACGAAGCAAAGCAGGATTGCTTTTGGGCAAGGGGAGCTGCATGTCAGCAGCCCCCCTTGCTCAAAAGCAATGACGGTTCCCGCAGGAGGCGGGGAGCCGGCTGGGACTGTGGGGGCATTGGGGCTCCCCCCACGGTCCCCAACAGTGAGGCCAGGCCCCGGGGATGGGGTCCCCCGGGGCCAAAAGTGGCCCTGGAGGGGGGCCACGCACCCTTCATCCCCAATGTAATTGGTTTTTATTTTTTAAAAAGATGCCAGGCCCGGGGTCCCCGGGGCCAATAGTGGCCTAGGGAAGGGGGGGCCACGCTGCCCCCTTCCCAATTAATACATTTAAAAAAGGAGGCCATGCCCCGGGGGATGGGGTCCCCGGGGCTGAAATTGGCCTTGGGAGGGGGGGGCCACGCGGCCCCCTTCCTGTTTTTTTTTGTTTCTTTAAAAAAAAAAGGGGTCAAGCCCTGGGGGATGGGGTCCCCAGGGCCCCAAAAATAGTAAAAGAAGCGGGGCCACACAGCCCCCTTCTAAAAAAAATATATATATATAAAACAAAAAAAAGCCGGCATCTCGCCGGAGGCCCCGCCCCCTCCCTGCAACACTCTGCAAACGCACCCCCTGGCGCGTTCTAAGTTGGGGAATTAAGTCCCCTTGAATACTGAGGGTCCCTGGGGGCCAACTGGCCCACCAGGTACCCCCAGTAAGCACCAGAGAGCTGGATTGCAGAGAGGTGGTCCGAGGCCACACCCCTTTTTACACCACTCTGCAAACGCGCCTCTTGGCGCACTGCTGGTGGGGTGATGAGGTCCTCTTGTGTCCTGAGGACCTCAGGACACAAGTGGACTTCATCCCCTGAGCAGCAGTGCGCCAGGAGGCGCGTTTGCAGAGTGGTGTAAAAAGGGGGCGTGGCCTCGGACCACTCTCAGCAATCCAGCTGTGTGGGGCTTACTGGAGGTACCTGGTGCACTAGTTGGCCCCCAGGGACTCTCAGGATTCAAGGGGACTTAATCCCCAACGCAGAACGCGCCAGGAGGCGCGTCTGCAGAGTGGTGGAGAAAGGGGGCGTGGCCTGGTATGAGAAGTTAGCAATCCTACTGTGTGGGACTTACTGGAGGTAATAGGAGGGGTAGTTGGCCCCCAAGGTTGACGTTTGGGGCTAACTACCCCTCCTGTTACCTCCAGTAAATCCCACACAGTGAGATTGCTAAGAGGTGTTCGGAGGCCACGCTCACCTTTCTACACCACTCTGCAAACGCGACTGCTATGTTATAGTTAGAAATTAGCATTTAAAAAACCTTAAAAATTCACTAAAAAAAAACCATAGGTTTCAGGGACGTTATCGTTGGAAATTAGAATTTAAAAAACCTTAGAAATTCACTGAAAAAACCATAGGTTTTAGGGACGTTATAGTTAGTTGGACACTTCACACGTATAAAACCAGAGAAATTCCGGCCGTTATAGTTAGTAGAGCTAACTATAACTCGCGCCCCCACAATGCACTTCTGATGACGTCACATATTACATCACTCATGACATGGTCAGTGAAATCACTGAACTATAACGTCCCTGAAACCTATGGTTTTTTTCAGTGAATATATATATATATATATATATGTATATGTGTATGTATGTATGTATATGTATATATGTATATGTATATATATGTATATGTCTGAATCATTGTTGGAATACCTACGCAAAATCCCACTTATCTTACTTTTAGCTGGAGCTTAGTACAACAAACATGTCGTTCATCAGAACATTGGTACAAGCTGTGTGGATGATATATATTCACTTCCTCTGTGCCTTATAGGAAGGACGAGCAGACGGTTCAATGGTACAAATATCTCTTTTCCAATTGTGCCTTTCCTCTTGTAAATCATTGGTAGAGTATAGGCTAGTGGTTCTTAAACTCTGGCCCCGGGACCCCTGGAAGTCAGCGACGCCTACTTCGGGGGGGGCGCGATTTCTTAGAAAATTAAATAACAGATTAATAAGTTGTATAGAAGCAAAATTAAAATTTTAAAAATGGTCTGTTAATGCGTAGGAATTTGAAATTGGAGGCTAAAAATGAAGTTGGTAACCTAAGATTGATTTGTAGGAGGAGCTAAACAAAATATAGTATGGACTATATAGGTGGTCTCAATTGATTTTAGATAAATTCCAACCTTCCCAAAGAATTATATTTGTGAATTAAATAAAATATTTCCTCATTTGTGTATTTGTTTGAATACTTGTGTCTTTATTTTTGTGTATTGTTTTGCGGTCCAAATCAGCAAAATTGCTTACGTTAGGGTCCCTGGCTTCCAATAATAATTCAGTGGGGTTCTCCTGAGTCCAGTAATTATGAAATGGCGGTCCACAGAAGTCAAAAGGTTAAGTGCCACTGGTATAGGGTTTAGTTGGATCCAGTGGCGGCTCCTCCGCAAAGGCGGAGGAGCGTCGCCCCACTTCTATTTCAGCAGTGCAAAAAAGAAAATGATAATAACATGATGTTATTATCATTTTCTTTTTCTATGTAGGAGTCTGGGTGGGGCTGGCTCTGTGACGCCAGAGCAGGGGAGGAGTGGTTTGCACTCTGCTAAGTGCACATGACAGTTTGGCCGGCCCTCTAGGGCTGGCCAAACCGTCATGCGCACATGGCATGTTCTCCATTGGGCTGTGTTGCATAGCCCAGTGGAGAACGTCCCCAGCCTCCCCAGGCATTGCCTGAGCATCCAAAGAGGATCCTCGGATCAATCACGACGCTGCTCTTGTAGCGTCATATTGGCTAGGAGAGTCCAGAATCCTGGGTGCTTCTAGCAGAGGGAGGAGTGGGGTGCAGCGGCTGGAGAGGCGTGCAGCGGACAAGGTAAGTTCATTAAAAAAAAAAAAATAATAATAATAACCCCCCCCCACACCATCCCTGTTCTGAGCGAGCCGCTACTGGTTGTATTTTGTTGAAGCAAGACTACAAATCCCAGAGTGCACCGATCTTTTAAATGAGCCTAGTGCTAGAAATGTGGAGTCCATGTGACATGGATTAATCTCCACTCCTAATATATAGGGACTCCCTAGAGTTGTCGAGTAAGTCCTCCTGGGGAGAGGCTTTCATGGATTTTGAGCCTTTTTTTTTGTATATCATACTATAAATTGTTATTGCTTCCCCAGGGCTCTCTGCCTTTTTGCTGGCTTCTGTTGCTCTTTACCGCCTGGCAGAGTCCTTGTTTACTTTCTGTTTTAAGAGTTTGTATAGATTTGCGCTGCACCCTCTTGAATACTGTACATCGTGTTAAGTGAAACAGAATGTGACAACATAGTAAATATTGTTGCTAAATGCAGGTCACATTAAGCAAATATCCACACAGAGGGATGTGCCAGCAGGCTATCGGGTGAACAGGTGTGCAGTGATTATGTGAACGTGGATTATATATGAAGCAAACTATTTTCTGAGAGTCCGGAAGTGATGTGAGTGGAGTCGAGTCTGTAGTAACTCCTGGTTCTACATTCCTTCAGCTTGGTACTGGAAAGGGCCTGCAGATGTCGAATGCAGCTAAATTCAGAAACCTTTGTAAGCTAAACTTGGAGATTGCTATTGCGCGATTATTGTAGTGTTTCTCTATCTCTTCGTTACCTCTTGTAGAATTCTCTAGGTGCTCAGCAGACTTTTTATTCTGAGCCGCCTAGATGGCAGAAGGGTGTTGGTAGCAGTGTCACATCTTAGTGTTGTGCTGTGCATTATGCACAGAGAGTGGCTCCAAACTTCACAAGTGGTATGTGAGCGTGTTTCTCATATTTGGTTCAAAGGAGTTTGAGGGTAGATTCGAAAGGTGCTTGCACAAACCAGTCACCATTGTTGCCTTAGAGGGATAGAGACTTGGTTATGGGGTAAGCTAGGACTTAATGCCCCTACTGAATTGTAAATGATTGTTGACAAGTCTGATTTTCTTATGAAGTTTATTCCAAAATTCGTATGTTTGGACTGAGAAGCAGTTACCTCGTATGTGGGTTTTCAGGTAAGTAGGAACTATCAGCACGGGGGGGATTCCTGTTCTGAGGTTTTTTTTTGGCTGTAAAAAAGTGCATTTTATTGCACTTTGCACTTAAATTCTCCTTAACCTCGTTGCTCTCAGACGTGTTAGATGCTTCATGATGGATTGTGATTCGCTGGGAGGAACCAATCTCAGCAAAGGGGGTGGAACCTGTCAGAGCTCGCAGCCCTTTAAATGCTGACAGAGGCGCGCCCAAGGCAAGCCCGTCCGTGGCTGGCCAAGGCTAATTACTGTGTCCAAAAACTTACTTATACTTCCAACAAACTCAGATACTTACATTTGGTAACACATGAACCTGACCCATCCATCTCACTTCATCTGTCTAACCTAGGGCTACCTAATAAGAACAGCTCAACCACTGAACTGATCAAACCCGTCACTCCCGCCCACTAGTGCCAGTACTGGGATTGTTAACACATCCAACCAGATCACGTTTTTCTGTCTTAACATCAGATGCATGGTTAAGCACCAAATAGAAATATATCAGTTATTGTATTCTGAAAAAAAACAGATCTATTACTTCTATCAGAAACCTGGCTAACAAATGAATCCTCCCCTGATATCTTAGCTGCTCTTCCAGGAAATTATTTACTCCATACTAATCGACCAGTGGGCAAAATAGGTGGAGGCGTGGCAGCAATCGCTGGGAGAAAAAAACTGAGACTGAGATTTACTTGTGTTGAGTCTTTTGACATCCCAGCAGTCAACAGTCTCCTTATTAAACCTGACTCCACAACCTCCTCTCTAACTTGGTATACAGCTCCGGGTCATATGCTCCACTTCCCACATACCCTGGCGAACACATTTCCCCTTTAGTAATTAAATTTGCAAAAATATTGCTAATTGGTGACCTCAACTACTGGGCAAATGAGGAAGCTGGTGGGCAAACGTCCATGGATCTAACAGACATGCTGAGTTGTTTGCAGCGGCAAGTAAAGGTGGTGGTTGCTGGACTGGCCACCAACAAGCCTTGGCAGCGGTAAGGTCAGCAGGAAGTCGTTTCGACATCTGGAGGAAAACGGTAGCTGCCTGAAACTTGCTGGAGGTCAGGATTACACTTCCCACAATGCACTGGACCATCTATTTTTGAGCGATTACCTCGGCGGGCCTGATGGACAGCGATTCTTTGGTTCCGGTATGTTGTATTTACCTGCGGTGTGCAGCGGACTAGTGCCACTAATCCAGGGGAGCCTAGAGTTGTCTGGGGGAACTGGTCTTTGGTCTAGGATGAGTCGCAGTTGTGCAGTCATGTAGTTTCAGGAAGGTTGCCATAGGTGCAGAGCATCACGCCTTTGGTTGGTGCAGTTTCTGTTGTCAAAGACTCTGGTCTCTTTGCATCCTTTGTTGCAAGTCCGATCAGAACTGAGGTTCTGGTGTCAGCGGTGCCCCTTTAATCCTAGATATAGGGATGTTAGGTGTGTGGATGAAAGTGGCCAATGGGCTACTAGCCCCAGTGGCTAAACCGCCCCTGAGGTAACCACAGAACCCTCTATTTTGCCATTTTTTAAAATAACAGAAATCTTCCTTCGCTGTACAGACCAGGTAGCCCACCCTGGAGGTGTGGCTAGTCTTCTGGGAGTGTACCCCTCTTGACTACATAATTTTACACCGGCTCGAGTGCAGATGTGCTTGGGGGCATGGGGAAGGCTGTTTCCTCTTTTGGGAGGCAGCCTTATTGCATATCGAAGGCGGTGTAAGCTTTGAAGCTCACACCTTGATGTTTCGGGGAGAGAGGTTCGACATTTTTCCCATCCAGGCCATTGTTTCTGACTCCTAGAAGAGCTCCCACCTCCTGGCAGGGGGTCAGATTTCTGTCTTGGTGGCAGCAGCTGCAGGCTGCCAGCCAGAGCACAGGAAAGGCTGGTTGCCACCTGTGTGCATGCCACATCGTCCTGGATAAGATAATTGTGTCGGGGGTGAGGAGGCATGTTGTCTGATACCAAACATGATATATTTTGGTGGTACTATAATGGAGCTGGTGACCTCGAGTTTGCCTGGGTGCCAGCCCAAGATATCCTATGAACCGCTGATCACTTATTGTAGCCTTAAATGGAAAAGGTCACTATAGGGACATATAAGCTTGCACTTAATAATAATCCAGTCATTTATTGAGCGTGAACAGCTACCTCCTAGGAGGTGTCCCGGCGCTAGAGGGATAAGTGACCCACGGGAGACAGGCAACGATCAAGACACTACAAATTAAGCCCGGTTAAAAAGCCACGTTTTAACTGCCTTCCTAAATTGTGTTTCAGAAGAGATCTGACGCAAGGAGTTAGGAAGGGAATTCCACAGTTTGGACGCCCCAAACATAAAAGATCTGCCACCTAGCCGGGTTTTCTTCACACAAGGAGTGCAAAGTAGTTTCTGGGAACTGGATCTCAATGCACGCGACTGCGTGTAGACACCCAGCCTTTGTTTCAGATACGAAGGGCACGATCCGTGAAAAGCCTGAAATGCAAGGGTCAAGGCCTTAAATTTGATTCTCTTGGCAAGTGGAAGCCAATGTAGTTCTCTAATATGCGGAGAGATGTGTTGCCGAAAAGGAACACGTTTGATTAATCTTGCAGCCACATTTTGGACCATTTGGAGTTTCTTAACTTGGTAGGCCGGTAAGCCGATATAGAGGCCGTTTGCGTAGTCTAGGCGGGCAGTTACTGTGGCATGGACTACGGTCCTGCGACAGCTCTCAAGCAGCAGGTGTATACATTTTCGCAGGTTTCTCAAGCTGCTAAAACAGGCAGCTGTGACCTGCTGAATTTGGGCAGAAAAGGATAAATCCGCCTGCCATTTTACACCCAGATTTTTAGCATATCCCGCTGGTACAGGTGGCGAACCCATTTCCTCGGGCCACCACAGGTCTGCGGCCGGAGGCTGGGTTTTGCCGAAGAACACCACTTCAGTTTTATCGGCATTCAATTTAAGTTTGTTGTTGTTCATCCAGCCTGCAATATCTTTTAAGCAGCCTTTAAAGCACTTAAAAGAGTCTTCGGTTTGATCCTTGAACGGGAAGACCAACTGGGTGTCGTCGGCGTAAGAAATCGCCTTCACTCCCCAGTTGGCTATCAGAGTAAATAGGGGAGCCAGATATATGTTGCAAGGTAGCGGACTTAGGGCCGATCCCTGTGGCACCCCGCACTATAGATGCTTGCGGGTGGACTGATGCAGTTGTAGAGCCACCCTTTGAGTGCGCAGGTGGAGGAAAGACTTAAAGTCCACATCGTTAATATAATGCATCCTACCTCCTGGCCTCAGGTGGCCTTCCTTGGGGGTAACTGGCATTTATTAAAGATAGTCCTCTCGCCTTGCCTCACATGGTGAGGGCAAAGGCGAGTTTCTTGATTGTAATTGCAGGACTGCAGTCATCTGTTTATTTGGGTCACTCAGGATGGCACAAATGGTGCTTCAGGCCCTGGTGAGTCCTTTAACTTCCATTCCCTGGGTACCACTGGTACCATATACCAGTTGGCAATCTTGGTTGCCAATTCACATGCCATAGGTCGAGCCTGGGCAGCGTATGCGCTGCTCTGAGAGCCATGCTGTATTGGAGTATGTACTAGAAGCCCCGCCCACTCTCCGCCCATATTTGTGATTGGCTTGTGCCATTGTCCTTCGTAAATGCTGGCTTCTGATTCATTATTAGGCTTGTTAGTCCTGCCTTAGTACCACCTTGTCTTCATTTGTAACCTCCCATGAGGACTGGCCCTTTTACTTCGGTTGTTACATGGTACATCTCTTTAGTCTGTAAGCACTATTTTCTTTAATGAGTTTCTCTTACTGCAGGAGGGTCTCTCATGTGCAGTTCTGACCACCGGCTTGTTTAACTTGTAGCAAACTGGGAGCTCTTCAGGGGCCATGGGAGACGGAAGGGGGCAACTCAGCGATGCCTTTAGGGAGGTCAAAGGTGCGTGATGTAAATTCGGCTAGATCTGGCGTGTTCATTTTCTGATCGAACATCTATGTTAAACATGAATATGCTTTAGGTTTGCTCCTCCGCTCGCTTGCTAAAAACCATAACTTCAACAAAGGACTCTTACCCTCTTTTCTCAATTTGTTCCTCTTTGAAATGGATCCCAAAAAGAAAGAAACTCTTTGGCTGCAAATGTCTCTTTGGACACACACTCTCGCAACTGCAAGCACAAACCCGTTAGGAAGGTATTGGAGCTCTTTACTGAGCAGTCCTCCAATTCTAAAGTGGCAGCTAGCTGCGCTTTGCTCCTCGGCTCAGATTACCCGTAAAGGGTGTGCTTTCACCCCCAGCTTAACGTTGCTCTTGCTCATTTGCTTTTCTCCCCTGCCCGCCACATTGCTCCCTCTATTGTTTGCTTCCCTATGCCCTCCATGCCCCTTCCCCCACCGCACCATCAGTTTTGCTTCCCCACACCCTCCATTTTGCTTTCCCACACCCTCCCCGTCTGTGTTCCTTCTGATACCTTCTGTTTGCAACCCCCCCCACACACACACACATTTAAACAAGCATTTGGAATGCAATATGTCTCGCATTAGCGAGAGTTTATGCTATTGGCATTGCAAATGACAATGCCTTTTATGTTTTAAAAACCAAACATAAATAAAAGGCATTGTCATTTACAATGCCAATAGTTCAAACTCGCGTAAATGCGATACCTATTGCATTACAGATCCTTGTTAGGGAGAGAGCACTGGCACTGGGGCCTGGGCAGCAGACACCAGTGCACTTTCAGCCATAACCACCAGCATTGTAGCAAAAAGTGGGGGGTGACCATACAAAAAGGGCACTTTCCTACACTTAGAGCAAACTCTTGTACCGGGAATTTGTCTGGTTGTCAATAGTCATGCGATACAACATTGTGGTCGTGAGAGGACGGTGGGGATAGCCATGTCTTCATTGCCCTTTGGAGTTGGAAGTAGGTTGGGAGCGTTCTAATTTGCTTCAGGAGGTTGTTCCATATCTAATGTCTGATGAATATGAAAATTGATTTAGAAGAGGTAATGATTTTGCTCATCAACATGTATTTTTCTTTTCTATTTGGATCTAAGTTCATCACACCAGAGACCACATGTAATTGGAATCACTGCCAGATCCTGAGTTTAAAACAAATTGGTCAAATATGCATTCCCAAAATTTCTCAGACAGACGGTTGCTATCCCAAACCACTCAAGGGGTGATCCTGCTCCCTCAGAAATTGTTTTGAGAAAAAAGTAAGCAAATCGCCTTTAGAATGAAAGCAAGCAGAAATGTGGGTACAAGTTGCAGCTTATAAGCAGTTCTACAGGTGCTCATGAAGTATATTCCAGTACTTTCTGGTCAGCCAATAGAATCCCACTCTCCTGGGTGAATTTAAGAGGGGGCCTTCCAAGGGTATTTTAAGAAGGAGCCAAATAGGTCAATTAACAGCCAAATTTCCCAACCGTAAAAGCCTATTTCAAATAAATTGCAGTTAATAGCCATGATGGAGCCTACATGCTTCCCACTGCAATACTGTTTCCCCTTGTATCACGTGATTCTAAAAGCATTTCATTTTGACATTTGTAAGATGTGTAAATATAAGGTGACACTATTACCTGATATAATTTTGTTAACCTCATTAACCATGGATGGTGAATATTGTGTTGGTCTTGTCTAATTTCAAACTTGGGATATGCAGGCCACCTAAACTAGTCAGCACGCCGCACTTATCTTACTTAATCATCTTGCTGGCTATAAACCAGTCAGTGGCCCTGATGTGTTTTGTGCACCCCTCCTCCACCCAGCCACCTGTCTTATATATGCTCTTGGTATGTCCCTCACATTTCCTATTAAGCTACTGTTCTAGGCAACCCCACGCACACACCAACACACCCACATACACACATTCACACTTGGATTTTTACACACAATCTCCAATACATACAAGAACAGAGACTCTCACATGCATACTTAAATAAACAAAGGCACACACATCAGCACTCACAGGTTGGTTCAGCACTTACCTTGTGGGCCTCTCTGTTCTTCCTCAATGAGTCAGTTCTGCTGAGCCTCGTGGTCAGAGTGAGGACACCAGGGTGGGGACCTGATGCACGCACTACTGAGTATACGTTTGATGGCAGCAGTTCATCTCCTAAGTCTTATTGTCAGGATAGTGCAGGTTTAACCGTGGGGCTTCAGGAGAACAAGCACCATGCAGTGGCGTAGCTAGCCCTTAGACTGCCTGGGGCGGTGCCTGCGTTTGCCGCCACACGGTGGCCACATTGGGGGGAGGGGGAGCTGGCGGTTTTCTCGGCTTGTTGCCACCCCCTCGAAGGCCGCACTAAAAAGCGGGGGGGTCAGAGATTGCAGCCAAGAAATGGCAGGTAAGAGCTGGGGGGAGCAAATGCAAAAACAACAATTGATGGACAGAATGCAGAACAATGTCATACATTCACCCCAGTACAGAGATCTGGGCCTAAATCCATCGTTTTTGGGGGGAGGCCGCCGCCCCCAAAACTCATGCCGGCCAGGGCGGACCACCCCCCCACCCCCTTGCTACGCCACTGGCACCATGTCTGTCTATCACTGCACACCCTGTCCTTCCCTGATTCGAGGCCTATAAGGAAATACAGAGGTGTGCGGGCGGTAGGTAAATTAGATGAGTGATGGGAGCATCTGTTCCTGATTGACGTCTTCCACCTTCTAAGTCTCTGGCTACTCGCCTCATTAGTTGAGCCATATGGCGGCCTTATCCAGTAGGAGGTGAAGACAGATGCCTTGGGAAGTCTTTGCCTGTGCCAAGCTTGAGTCCATTCACTGCCCTTTGCTTTGCACTTGGTAGCCTGCTCATTCTCTAACCTGCATTCACTTGCACTGAATGCAGGAGGGAGATGGCTCCGTACATCCTCCATCCCCATGCAGCACACGTCAGACAAAGGGGCTATTAAGCTGATCACCATATTATATAATGACTATCGCAAGCCCACTTGGAGAACTTGGTGGCATTCAGCACATTATGCCTTACTGGACGATTTATTTTTCCTTTCGTTGCGAAAATATTGTAGATTATTTAAAGAGGAAGCTTGGAAACACGCAGAATATAAAGAGCTCTTGTAGAAAGGCATGTTGGTTGTATAGAAAGCACTAGTTGGATGGTAATAGTACAGATGCCTCGTATTTAAGGTGTACAGAATGCCGGTTAAAGAGCTGTTTCGTACCCCAGCAAGACAAGCTAAGGACAGCTATGTTAAGGGAAGTCTAAACACAGCAAATGAGAAAAGTAGGAATAGGATTGTGGCAGGTTAACATGCTTGACTTGCATAACTTGTTTGGTGGTCAGTGCTCAAACTACGCATAGGCAGGTATAGTCCGGGAATGTTAAATTCAGCGACCAGAGTGTATTCAATATAAATAAAGATTTGCTGAATATGACACGTAGTTTACTACATGGTTTATAACTGGCCAATTGAACCAAAAAGCGTTGCAACTTTTAAAAGGATCAAAAGCTACTGAGACGGCTGCTTTTCGAATTCAGTATAGTAACATATGTTTAGAACATTCAACTGGTTACATTTGGCTTGTTGGGTACTGAATTAAGCAACTACAGAAGAGAGATTTTTACCAGCTAACCTTAAAAACTCCAGTGAACGTGTAGAGGGTGTAGTTTGCCCACACACTAGAAACACAACACCAGAGGGCGGAGGCCATGATTCATTCTGTGTCATAATGGGTTTTAGCATAGCCTATTAGTTATTGCACCCGAAATCTCAAGGCACTAAAGGATTTAGAAGAACCTCAAACATTTTGCATCTCTCAAGGCTTTCATCTTAAGGTCCCCTAGACCTTGGCGCCGGGAGTGACAGATTGTGAGCAACGGACTCACCTTGATGAAAGTGTGACTACAGGGAGCCATCCTCGCTCCCCCACCTCTTTGAGCCTGATTATGGATAAACACGATTTTAAACAGAGTGCGATTACACAAATTGCGTAAAATTACACAGGCACAAACTTTGGTCTCCTTACTAAGGTAGGAGGGGAAAGAGGTTTGTAACCGGGATCTATTAGTCCTGAAGAAAGCCGGGGAAGACACAAAATCCGACTGAAACATGTCGACGAATTTTACAGAGTGGAGCGGTTAATGGTCCATAATTTACCAATTTACCACCAACCACCGGGTCAGCAAGACCTTAATTTTTACTCTAACCAGGGAATCCACGAATAAAATGGGTATCTGGAGATCCCTAACTTAGGGGCCGATTCCGATCTCGGCCGGTAGGGCTCCGAATCGGATTCGGCTTTACCGGATCCGATTCGGAGCCCTGTTTCCCGACCGAATCGTACGTGCGTCCGGGCGAGCGAGTACGATGCGTGCGCTTGGAAATCTCCGACCGACTCGTTCGCAGGACCCGACCGCTCCGACCGACTCGCACGGGGACGACTCGCACCGCGCAATGGAGACGTTCCCCGGCCGGGTAAGTACGATGCGCATCGCGACCGCTCCGACCGACTCGCGCAGTCCGGCTCCAAGGAGCTGTCAAAGCCGCACTTTGGGGGTCCGTGTCGGAGCCGCACTTTGGGGGTCCGTGTCGGACCCCTCTGGAAGCGTAGGCATGCGAGTCGCACACAGGGGGGAGCCATGGGTCCCCCCTACACGTGCATGTACGGTGCGACCCGCACCGATGCGAACACGCTGTAGGGGGCGCCCTTGTTCGCGTCGTGCCCATTGAGTCAATGGGAGCCCGTGTACGCGTCGTACGACTGGCTCCCATTGACTTCAATGGGAGTCCGACCGAATCGAGTCCGATGGCATACGTGCGCATCGTACTCATTCGGTCGGACTGCCAGAGTCTGATTCGGTCGGAAATCTCTCTGGGTCCGGCTCGGTCGGAGAGATTTCCGGCCCGAATCGGAATCGGCCCCTAAGTCTTTACTTTCTTAGTCTGCAATGTATTTTTGCTTTGATCCCTACTCCTTTATATGTTTGTACTGTCTCCCCCACCCTATTGCTCCACCTCCTGCGTTGGCTTGCGCGGAGGTGTGTTCCGCAGCCCTATGATGAAGCATGCCACAAATTTTTGTGGGTGAGGGCAGTTTTCTAAACAGAGTATTGTTGCCAGTTTACCTCTAGGAAAATAGCAACCATATACACTCCTACTTCTGTTTGTGTGTGAGAAGTATAGTGAGAGGAGGTGGGAGTAGGAGTTTTTCCTCTTTCCCCTTATTTGTGTGTGGTACCCTTAGAGATGCTCTCAGGTGATACATATTTAATGTACAATATTGTTCTCGAGGTCTGTGTATTGGTAGTATTAGGTGCTGCCAAAAGCGCCGTTGTGTGAATAAACCCACTACTAAGCTTTACAAGTCAATATTGAGGCATGTCCTACTCGGTAACATACAACAGTGGTGGGCGTCTGGTTTTGCAGCTACAAGTCAGAGCACGCTAAGGAAAATTCGAGCTGTTTCCCCTCCATGGTACCAGCAGGAGAATGGATGGAGGACATATTGATCATCTTCTTAATGACTCCAAAATCAAGGGGTAATACTAAATCCTTTGTAAGTAGTGTTCCTGATTTACTTACATCTGTAGGTAAGTTGAAGCAACAATCCCTGGACAGAAGTTATAATTAGTAACTGGACATACCGATGGGAGATATGTTAAAACTAATGATGGTGCTTAAATCTAATATATACAGAGTAGCTATTTTACGTAATTTGAATGTATAGAAATGTCTCGAGTATGTAATGCACATCATCTGAATGCACTAGACTAACGTATCGCTGAATTGACTGAGAATAAAATAACAATACAGTATGCATCTTTGATCAGAGGGAAGGTAGGCAATTTGAAACTTCTCCTTTAACATAAGCAGCATTCACCACTTCAGCTGCACCTTGTTACAAGACTAAAAACCCTGTCTGTTACCACATGTACGTGCAAAAGAAAACCACGTTTCAAAAGAGAAGCGGTGCACAATCCAGCTTATTCCCTTCCCTAGAAACAAACCTAACAGAAGCACAAGACTGTCACATGAACTGACCGCAGTTCCTTAAGTGCTGTATCCTCTTCCTTTCATGGGTGCATGTGGCCTTCTGGTCTGAATCACTACTTCCTCATTAAGCGTGACCCTTCTTTCAAGGTTCAACCGACCGTGCATTACAGAGCTTGAAATGCTTCCATTTTAAAAGGGCAGTTCTATGCATGCAAACACGTTTTAAAAGCCCCACTGATATTGCACCAAAGAGTGGAGATTTTGGAAAGAAAGGTGTCTCTTTCAAGGGCGTTCTTGCGACCACTTTAGCTCTCTGCCAGTGCTTATAGAATTAATGTATAATGTACGGAGAGAGGCGCTATAGGTCAGCCCCCACAGCCAGTGGCTGCCGCAAGTGTCATTCACTTGTTGACCAGCTGTAAATACCAACATGCTATGTCGCGTCATTCATGACTTATGGAGCATTTCCTATTTATTGCATACAGCCATTTCATTGGTACATTGGGTGTATTAATATTCATAGGAATGCCTAGATTGCAGATGCCTGGAGGGTGAAGCATTCCTGTGCAGGGAAGAAACATTGCTGCAATTTAGCAAAAGGATTTCACCATCTTTTTGCAGTGCTAACCAGGCCGTCTCACTAGAAAGTCTGTGTAGCTGTTGCCAGAAGTGATGCTTCCAGTGACGAAGGGATGACTCGAAGACACCGGCACACCGTGCCCGCTGACTGGAATCTGATTGGACATTTGCCCCCCCAACCCTTTAGCCATCCACTCCTCTTTAAATCCCTCTGTGTTTCATGGCAAGGAAGGACTAAGCTGTTGATACAGCAAAGCTGGTGATGAGAATGGAGGATGTGGGTAGAGCCGTGGGAGCCATTGGGTAGCCTCAGGAGAGCGTCCTTCCTCGGCAGGGGTTGGGTATGGGAAAGTACCATCAATCAATCAATCAATCAGCATTTGTAGAGCACGGCACTGTCAGACTTGGGGGTATCTGGGTACTGGGGTGCAAGGTCTCTGTCAAAAACCAGGTCTTGAGGAAATGGCAGGAAGAGGGAAGAAACTAGCAGAAATAGCTTAACAGAGTGCAGAAAAACAAATGAGCAAAAAAAGGCAGAAAAATGAGCAGAAAAGCAAAACGGAGGGCAGAGAAACAAGAAGAAAAAGTGAAAACGGGGAAGAAAAATGAGCAGAAAAGGCAAAACAGAGGGCAGAAAAATTAGCAGAAAGGCAGATCAAAAGAGGACAAAACAGGACATAAAAAGAAGAGGGTAAGTACTGTACTGTACAACCATCGATCAATCAATCAGCATTTGTAGAGCACAGCACTGTCACACTTGGGGATATCTGGGTACTGGGGTGCAAGGTCTCCGTCGAAAACCAGGTCTTGAGGAAAGGGCGGGAAGAGGGAAGAAACTAGCAGAAAAAGCTTAACAGAGTGCCAAAAAACAAATGAGCAAAAAAGGTCAGAAAAATTAGCAAAAAAGCTAAACGGAGGGCAGAAAAATGAGCAGAAAAGGCAAAGCAGAGGGCAGAAAAACAAGCAGGAAAGGCAAAACAGAGGACAAAAAAACGAGCAAAACAAGCAGAAAAGGCAAAACAGCAAGAAACGAGCAGAGGAGGCACAGAGGTCAGCAGGTAGACAAGCAGCAGAGGGCAGCGCACTGCGGGCAAGCTGGACAGGAGAACTGGCACGAGGACGTGTTCAATGGGGTCGTGCTGCAACCTCCATTAAGTAGGTCCTGGAGAGGGAAGGGCGGAGTGCTTTGTGGCGGGAGGAGAGAAATGGCGGGAAGAGGGAAGAAACTAGCAGAAAAAGGTAAAACAGAGCACAAAAATTAGCAAAAAAGGCAAAACCGAGAGCGGAAAAACGAGCAGAAAGGCAAAACGGAGCAGAAGAGGGCAAAACATGGGGCAGAAAATTAAGCAGGAAAGGCAAAACGAAGTGCAGAAAAGAGAGCAGGAACGGCAAAACAGAAGTTAGAAAAACAAGCAGAAAAATTACAAAACTGAGGGCAGAAAAACGAGCAAAAAAGGCAAAACAGAGCAAGAAACGAGCAGTGGAGGCACAAACACAGGACAGCAGGTAATCGGGCAGCAGAGGGTAGCGGACTGTAGGCAAGCTGGACAGGAGAACTGTCAGAGGGGGAGCTTGCACGAGGACCTGCTCCCCCTGCATAAACCATATGTTTAACCATTCTTGTGAAGGTAAGTGGAAGCAAATCTTAATATGTGTCCCTGTGGAGCACTATGCAAGACTATCGGCAAAAGTAAAAATGTCTGTCTGCCAGACTGCTCAGCTAGACTTTGATTAGGGAGGTTAAAAGGAATCAAATGTGGAAGGGCACGGAGTTGTTTGGGTAAGTTGAATTAGGCTTGATTAACAAAGCTAACCTCTAACTTCGTCGAGAGTATGGTGACTCAATTCTTCAGCATTAAAGGTTCCCTGAGTGTGGGTGCAGTGTTTGGGGTTCTTCAAGGAAATGATCCAAAGTGAGAAAAACTTAAGGCAGTAAAAGATGTTGCTCCAATGGTTGAGACTGAGTGGAAAGAAGGTGATGGGTGTGCTTGTTTTTTCACAGTTTGATGAATGGATCTTGGGTAGATTGAGTAATATGACTCCTCATATCTAATTTCACATTTATAAGCAACATGGGTATCCCTTAATATATGTGGAAAAAACATAAGCCAGCTTTCAACCATCTCTCATTTTTGGTCGTTGTTCATCTGAGACTCCAAATTTGTGTGTTGTCCTGAACTGGTTCATGCTGAGTGGCCGTTATTCAATAAACTTAGAAGTATCTTGACAAGTAATGATTCGAGGTGGGCGAGCCAACAAATTAACAGAGTGAGCAGGAGCCAGAACCGAACCGAGGGTCTGTCTCGGATCTTAGATCCCGTGCACGAGCCGACCTTAAAAATGTGTTGTGTTCATACAACAAATCGGGTAAAATATGCCAAAGTCTCTTCAAAGCTGTAAAAAAATATTTCCTTAGTATGCAGGAGCTACGACATTAACAGGACACATTCTAGCATTGCACTTAGAAGTACTTCTTAAACGTTTTGTACACACAGTAGTCTGGAATCACATTTTCGAAAATACTTTCTTATGCAATAAGAAAGAAAAAAGAGTTTTGATTAAATAGAATATTTGCCTAAGATCACAGAATTGAGGCGTGGAAGCAGTGAGGTTTGCTGGTTTCACTATGTAGAAATCAGCCAGTAAATGGGTATCTATTTGTCTTTCATTGTGTAAAGGCTTTGTTTTTATCTCGGTGCATTCTTAGGCAATTTTTAAAATGTAGTGCAAACTCGACCCGAAGGTATTGGAGCACTGTACATGCAGCACCAGTTTAATTACATAACGGCACATGCATTGTTTATAGGCATGGGGAGAATAAGTGATTTACCCAGAATCACAGGATGTTGAGCCTGGTTCCTGAGTTCCACAGTCTGCATCTCTGGCTGTAACGGTAACACCACATCCTGCCTGGAGGGAAGGCAGGCAGAAGCCACATGAAAGTTCAGCTCATTATGGGCTTGGGTTCCAACCAAGGCCGGACTGGCCGTAGCAGGCGCCGGGCGTTTCCCCGGTGGGCCGCCAGGGTAGGGTGGAGGCCGGTTTTGTACCCCTGGGAGCTGGTTTTGCAGCATAGCTGCAATATCTGCCCCCTGTAACAAAAGTGGCAGCGGTGAGATAGGAGTGGTGCTTTCCACCAGCACCCCCCCCCCCCACCCGGGGGGCCTGCCGAGCTATTTGCCAGGGCTGGTTTCGGTTCCCAGTCCGGCCGTGGTTCCAACATGACCTCGAGCTCAGCCAGAGTAAGGCTTCACGCTTGAGCCTGGCAAGAGAGTTCAGTGGCTCGCTATCCTCTAGTAATGATTGATTTAAAATGGTTGGTGAAGTCCGCGTTACCCTCCTAATCTTACCAGCACTAATGTGGCCTTACTTTGCGTAGATTGCTTTTCCCACAAGGTACAGCCCACATTCAATTTATGGGCTGCAACTACCCTAATGCCATGCCTGGTTCCCGGGACAGAAACAATCATATAGGCAGTGCTTAATTTCAGCCGGTGGGGTTACTGCAGGGGAGCTTCAGCTCACTGCTGAAATGCAGCAGTCAGAAGAAAAATTAAATGAAAATAAAACTACTTTATTGTCATTTTATTTTTACTTCCCGTCCGCCGGGTCTAGGGCGGGGCATGGCCATGCCTCAGTGTCACACAGCAGGGGAGGAGGAGTGGTAAGCACTGAAAGTGCACATGTCGGTTTGGCTGGCTATCCACGGCTGGCCAAACTGACATGTGCACTTGGATATCTCCTGGCTGTTCCTTTCAGATATCCTAGTGCCCAGGGGCACAGGCTCGCAGACACTGCTGGAGGGCAAAACCGGCCCGCCACGCCCAATCCCAGCGATTCGATCATGCAGGGATTAATAGCATGAGAGAAGCGCTGGGATTGCGTGGGGTCTGGGAGCCTGTGCTCATAGAAATTGTAGTGCCAGGACAGGAGCAGAGGCGCAGTGAGGGAGCAGAAGACTGTGGCGGCCGGCAGAAAAGGTACGTTTACATTTCTATTATTTTTTTTACCCGCTCCCCCACCTTGGATTGGCAGCAGCCGCCGCTGGGCTACAGCACTATTTTTTTGCATTGAGACTTACCAAGAGCATGAGAAGGAAAAGCAAACAAAGCGGAAAGACGGTCATTAAGGGACCTAGCACGAACCTTCAAGAGTGAGATAAAGTAGTAGGGAACGTATAGAAGTGGATTAAAGAGGCCGGAAGTGGATTCAAGTCTATCCAGGGCACATGTCCTAAAAAAAGAAGTGGGGGGACTAACCAAATTAATCAGTATGCAAGTGGCATCATGGCGCGTGACATCACGGCACGCGACATCAAAGCGCTTGACATCACAGGAAGTGGCATCAGATCTTAAGCCCACACATATATGTTTAGAAGGTCTAACATGAGTACATTTGAGCAAATTCTGAGTATACTTGCAAACCC
Organism: Calotriton arnoldi; assembly: GCA_963921515.1. Lineage (NCBI taxonomy): Eukaryota > Metazoa > Chordata > Amphibia > Caudata > Salamandridae > Calotriton > Calotriton arnoldi. Next base: position 414,010 of record CAWUFW010012583.1, on the reverse strand, counting down.
TCCTGATTTAGGCAGAAGATTCACACTTTTGTAAGCTTCACATAAACCAATGTAACGTTTTGTCAGCGTAAAGCTTCCTCTACCCATAGTGCTTTAAAAGAAAAAAATAGTGATATTTAAATTATTACAACGCCTCCTCAGGGGTAGTAAGCGCTATATAAATGTCATTTATTTTGTGCAAATACTGGGAAAGATCAACACATCTGATATTCTTTCAGTGCATGCATATCTCCTAAACCGAGCCTGAACAAAGTTAAAAGCTGCCTCTCTTAAGTATGTGTGAAGTGCTAACAAGGTGTGACCCTTTGTTTCCCCTCTGCTGCATGTGCTTCTAGTTGTGAGGCTCCTGACTGCTGCCAGCCAGTAGACTCGAACAAAAGGAGGCCTGATGGCCCCTCAAATTCGGCCTTTGTTATGGGCCCAGCAGGAGTCAGAAATAAGAGAGCCCGTCCCGCCTGCACGTTGTTGCGGATCGAAATCAGATAACGTGCAGGCGCTGTTGTAAGTGTCCCGGTGTTTGGAAATTACACCGGGACGAATTCAGCATCTTTTTTAGGGGGGCCCAATTAATTGGCAGGGTGGACGGCGTCCACCCTGTGAAAAAAGTGGATGGACGCCGTCCACCCGCGTGTAACCCCGACTCGTGCCCTGAGTCTATTCTGCCATGGTATTGGTCGCGCCGACTTTTAATTTTACCACCTGCAGGCTTCTTGGCAGAGCTTTGCGCAACAGCACTACTTCTCTTACAAATTAGGCACTGGCCCATATTGGAGACATTGTAGCATAATGTGGACAGTCATTGTGGCCACATTAGCTGATACTGACTTCCAAGTCTTGAGATACAGCCATTTAAAAAACGTTTGTTTCCCCAGAAAATTCAAATCCTGAAAAAATTCCTTTGAGGGAAAAAGATGTTGCGCTGGAGGTCTCTTTAAACATCGGATATAGCCTATTAATGACACTCTATTTCCCACGGAATGCTTGTTTGATAGTCTGTTTATGGAAACTTGTTTTCTAAATAGCTCGTTACAATTGTGTCCATGAGGTTGGGTAGTCTTTGTAGAGGAGATCTCATTCGTAATAAACCAGTAGTTTATGCCGACAAGCACACACAATGTGCCTACTTGTTGGCCACATTTTGAATTATAGCCCCAATTATGTAAAGTGCTGGTTTTACGATGTAATCCACGCTTACCGATGGTGAAAGTGATTTAATATTAATTCCAGTTAATTAAAATGAGTAAGGTCTAGGGGTTTACACTGCTTTTATTTACAGCACAGATCTACTTTACAGTTGCTTCATTAAAAAAATGTTAAGCTTCTACAGGTCAAAGCTAATGCAGCGCATGAAATTGCAATTTTGGCAAGTGATTCATTGCCTTGCTTTTGTTCATCTTGTGGTACAATGCATGCACAGAGGTATCGCGCTCAAGGGTCCTCGCTGGAAGGTTTGCAGTCCATTTAGGCGTCACGCGACTGAAGTTTGATGCAGAATCATGTTACCTCTTTTCAAAGCTGCTCTGAGGTTATGTTTCAGGGTATGCACTAACTTTCGAAGAATAGTCTGAAGGGCCACTCCAATGTGAAACCGGCTTAACCGAAGAGTAATGTATTTCTGGAAATGGACATTCCTATTTTTTCAGTTGAAATCTATAGGTTGATGATGCTTTTTTATATTGACACACACATTTTGATGGCATGTAACTGGTTCGACTTTAGACTGTCACTCTGTTGTAGCATCCCAATCTCTACTTTACCTGTGCTTTCCAACTGCTGTTCTCCCTTCCGCTCTGCCATTCAGAATACTGTTCTCTTGTTTTGTCAGCACAATTTTTTAAGCAGGTGGTCCTTTCTGTGCATAACTTACTCTTTTGCTTACTTCTGATCCTTACGGAATATCCTACATCCGATGTGAAGCCAAGGCTAACTATCATGTCCTGGTTTCTGTGAGAACTGTAAACATCTTGTACATTCCTCCATTAATAGGTCTTCACTGATGTAGTTCCCATTATTGTGTGATTTGTGGGTCGAATCCTTGACTGTCCCAATGAATCTTTCATCCTCATTAATACTTTCCTCCTACAATTGACATGGGTTCCACAGATTGCACTTCTTTAAGCACTTTTTCCAATTTGTGGTACCGGTCCCACTGCAGTCAGTCTTGCCTACCCTTTGCTCACTCCATCCCCTTTTGACATGGCTTATCCACTTCAGGGTCATCTGATTTTAATAGTTCCAAGATATCTATAGTAGAAATTCTTAGCAGCACCTGCTGTTTGACAGCTTGTCACAAATTTGCTAATGTCATCCTACAATCTCAGATGCCTTCAGTCTTCCCTAAACTAATAATTTGTTTTCCATATGCCCCAATTTCAGAACTGAGTGTTCCAGTTGCTGTATTGTCACCGATGAGTGCATGTAGCAGCACTGGCTGCAGGATATCTCGTTAATTCACATTGTTTTACCCCAAGTGTGAACTCTTCACTGCTGCGGTTTCCCACTTGAGCAGAACTAGAATACTTCCCAAAGCTGTTGACTCTTCTTTAATCTTTTCTGAGACATTGCCTCATTACCTTTCCTTTAAACTGGAATCTCACGTGGAATATCCATAGCTCTCCTATGATTAGATACTGTTATTCAAACACTTACATTAGCTGCAGCTGATTTGATTTGTGAAAGCTAATATGTTGAGAAGCCACCACCAAGGTATTGTGCTAACAGCCTCCCCTTTAGGCGGTGTGCCGAAGCTAGAAGTTCATCTTCTGGCACAAGCATCAATAATAGTGATTCCTAACAACACATACTATTATAGGAAACTAGAACACCCTGCGAAAATTAAACAAATCCATGCCATATGCAGATGAAAGTGGGTGCTTACAATTTTTTGGGCCATATCGGCATCAATTTATGAAATTCATTGAACATAACAGATCATCAATGGCTATACTCCAAGTTAACAACTCCCAACACCAGTTCTTGATTTGAGAGCATCAACAATCTTAAAGCCATAGATGGCTTGGCATCTTATTGCTTACATGCATTATAAGACAGTGATTTAATCATTCATTTGGTTTCTGATTAGGTAGATAGTCAGTAGTCACAAGAAAAGTATACTAAAAATGAAAGGATCACTCTGCGTCATCATTCCTCAGTGATATTTGCTTTCGCCCGTTTCACTACACCTTTCTCATATTGTATTGTAATTGCATTTATATAGCTCTTCCTACCCCTGACGAGGCATCGAAGCGTTTTTTTGGCGAGTAGCATGCTACTCCGGAGCCCATAAAGGATTAGTGGTGAATTAGTATAGTGAAATATGAAAGTAATTTGAGTGGTGGACATGTTGGTCTGTTATTTGGACTGAAAAGGATAGTGGAAGGATAGAAGAGGGAAGGATTTAAAAATGTTTTTTTGGAGCTCATAGCAGTAGGAGGAGGCTTGGGATGAGTAAAAGAGAGGCGGAGGTGTAAGAGTGAAAGGAAGGGTTTAGAAAGGCTTGTTTGAGAGATCTGAATAGTAAAAAGGTATGAGATGCAAGGAGGGTAGAGTAGGGAAGAGTGTAGAAAGGGTTATTTTGGGGATCATAGTAGTGGTATGGGGTTTGGAATGAATGAGAGAGAGAGTGGAGGTAGAGGATATATGGATAGAGGTATAGGGTGAGGAATAGGGTAGTACATTGGATATGCTGAATTAGAAGAAAAGTAATAAATATATAGATACATAAGTACATGGAAGGTGTGTGTATATATATAATATATATATATATATATATATATATGGTTTGTCAAGAATTATATTTTTGTCAAGAATGGTAACTGTTTTGCAGTTGTTTTCCCTTTTTAAGTGGGATCCTTTCTGGCAGACCTAGTACTGTTGTACTCTTTTAGTGACCTAGTAATAAATCAAACAATTATTCTTGAAAACAGTTTAGTTATACTTCAGGTAATGTCTCCTGACCTCTGGGAGACTGACTGGCATGCAAACACCAGGCCTGGTCTGTCAGCACTTGGAGTATCCTGCAGAGCACTCTCTTCCTCGGTCAATAGAGCTTCTGGAATTGGAACAAACTGGAGTAGTTTGGGTCCCACTTTTATACTCTATTTCCAGCCTGGTATAGTGATCCACTGTCTAAGGTTCTGGAATTAGTTTGAGATGGTTCCCTTTCAAAAGTCTTTTTTTCTGGCTGTAGTGCAGACATGGTCTTTGTGCAAAGTGATAGCTCTCATACCAGGTAGTGGTGATGCTGCTTCTAAGCAGGAGTATCTAAATTATGTGCACAATTAAGTTGAAGATTCTGCACCTGGCTGACATCAGCTTTCCCGAACTAGCAATCTGGGGAACACAAATGGGATCGCCCTGCCTAGAAATCCCCTGCCCCCACACACCATTAGGTAAAGAATCTTCTGACTCATCCCCTCTCCTCTGCCATTAACCAATGGCGGAGCTCAGGAAAATCGAATCTGAAATCCCTTGCTAACCGCTTCTTGTAGAAATCTAATAGCTACCATGTCTCCATCCCCTCAGTCTATGGGTCTCTGGCTTCAGGAATACAGTCAATACACGTCCACTGTCTGTGGAAGCTGTATCCGCCCTCCATCGTGTTCCGTGCTAAACCAACTACTATCCAAAATTAATCCTGCTGGTCCCAGCACTTCAACTCTCTCCTAAAAGAGTCTAATCTATCATGCATACATGCACTCTGCATGTCAGCGCAAGGGGTGGATGTTATAGCCAAATGGAACTTTACATGAGTGTGACCAGTAGCTCAAAGTCTTACCTAGAATAGAAATAGGTCTGCTCAGGACCATTACTCCGCAAAAATTGGTACGCTCCCACTGCGTTATGTCAACAACCCAGGACAAGGGCAGTTGTCCTATGTATTGTATTGTAATTGCATTTATATAGCGCTTCCTACCCCTGACGAGGTGTCAAAGCGCTTTTTCGGCGAGTAGCTCGCTACTCCGGGACCCATAGAGGATTAGTGTTGAATTAGTATTATGAAACATGCAAGTACATTTTAAGTGGGGGATAGGTTAGTCAGTTATTTGGATTTGGAATGATAGCAGAAGGATAGAGGAGGAAAAAAGGTTTGTATTTATATAGCGCTTGTTACCCCTGATGGGGTGTTGAAGCACGCTACTCCCGAAGCCCATAAAGGATTAGTGGTGAATTAATATGGTGAAATATGAAAGTAATTTCACTGGTGGATATTAGTCAGTTATTTGGAGTGAGAAGGATAGCGGAGGGTTAAAAAGGGAAGAAAGGTTTGCATTCATATAGCACTTGTTACCCCTGTTGGGTGTTGAAGCGCTTTTCTGGCGAGTAGCACGACACTTCGGAACCCATTAGGATTATTGTTGAAAATTAGTATAGTAAAATATGAAGTAATTTGAGTAGTGGATATGTTATTCAGTTATTTGGGTAGAGAAGGGTAGGTGGCGGGATAGAAGAGGGAAAGAGGTTTGCATTTATATAGCGCTTGCTACCCCTGATGGGGTTTTGAAGCGCAAGTAGCACGCTACTCTGGAACCCATAAGTATTAGTGTAGTAGAGAGAGTAGAGTAGAGTAGTAGAGAGAAGTTTGAGATGAGTCAGAAGGTTGGGCTAGAAGATATATTGAGAGAAATATAGGCTGAGAAATAGGGTAGTGCCTTGGAAATGCTAAATTAGAAGAAAGTGATAAATATATAGATCTATAAGTACATTGAAAGTATATAGATACATAAAGGAGGTAAGTATATGTAGATTAAAGATATTGATAGAGGCACAGGATGAGAAATAGGGTAGTGCATTGGATATGCTTTTTCAGGAGAAAAGTAACAGAGACACAGATCCAAGTACATGGAAGGTACATAGATGCACAATGGAAGTAAGTGCATGTAGACCAAGGATGATTTTTATTTATTATTATTTTTTTTTCCCTCTCAACAACATAATTATTCTACATGTTTATACAAAGCAATACACAAAGATAGGTACATGTCTATAGTGAGAACAAATGCTTATATACAGAGGGATATGCTGTAAATTTCTGTTTGCGTATGGTGCTTATGTGGGGAAGAGCCAATTCTTGAGTAGTTTTCTGAAGATAAGGTGGTTGTCGGTGGATCTTATGTTGGGGGGTAAAGAGTTCCATAGTTTGGCTGCTTGAACAGAGAAGGATGTGCCAACCATGGTTTTTTTCTTGTATCTTGGGATTTTGAGGCAAGATGCTCCTTTAGAGCGGAGGTTCCTCTGTTGAATGCGTTTGGTGATTTTATTCCTGATGAAGAGCGGTCCCATTCCATGTATTGCTTTGTGGGTGATACAAAGCAGCTTGAACGTGGATCTTCTGGCAACCGGTAACCAATGCAGGGCTTTCAAGGCAGGGGAGATGTGGTCTCGCGGTTTGATATGCAAGAGTAGTCTGGCAGCCGAGTTCTGAATCCATTGTAGTCTTTTCATGGTTGTTAAAGGTGATCCGTGGTAGAGGCTATTGGCGTAATCGAGTTTGGACAGAACAAGGGAGATGGTAGCTTGGACCTTGTGCGGAAATCCCAAATGAGGGAAAATTCGTCGCAGCGTTTTTATAGTGACAAAGCTTGATCTTGCTAGTTTGTCCACTTGGGCATTCATCGACAGCTTGGAGTCCATGGTTATTCCGAGGTTTCTTACTTCCTTCGATACTTTAGGTGGTGATCCCAGTTCATTAGGCCATGCGGCAAGCGGGTTGTAATGTTTCCAATCGCCACACGTGAGTATTTCCGTTTTTGAAGTAATCAATTTGAGATGGCTCCAAGTCATCCACTGATCCACGGCTCTGAGACAGCAGAAAATTGGTGATTTTCCAATGTCTTTGGGGCATTCCAGTTGAAGGAGTATTTGCGTGTCATCTGCATAGTTATAGCGCGTGAGGTGAAATTGATTGATCAGTACTGGTAATGACTTCATGTAAATGTTGAAAAGCATGGGCGAGATGATGGAACCTTGAGGGACCCCTGCTTTTGTGGAGTACGGTTTGGACGAGAAAGGTGGGGTATGGATGACATTAGTTCTGTTTCGAAGGTAGGACGCGATCCAGTCTAGAGCAGTTCCCTCTATGCCGGCTTCATAGAGTCTTTGTTTCAGAGTGTCATGGTCAACCGTGTCAAAGGCAGCCGAGAGGTCCAAGAGGAGTAGCGCAGCAACTCCGTTGCGGTCAACTGTATTTTTCAGTTCATCCCAGATGGCAAGGAGGGCAGATTCAGTGCCTCTTCCCGGACGGAATCCTGTTTGGAAGTCTGAGAGTACGTCATTCTCTTCAATGAATTGTGACATCTGGGCGAACGCTGCTCTTTCTATCAGTTTGCCCAGGAAAGGTCCATTTGTAATGGGTCTGTAGTTGTCAGGGTTCAGCGGGTCCGGGTTTGTTTTCTTCAGTAAAGGGCGTATGTGTGATTTTTTTAGTTCTTCTGGAAATATTCCGGTAGTTAAGGAATCGTTGATGATTCTTTTTACTGGAGTGGCAGCAGAGGTTGTTAAAAGAATTGTCTTGAAAGTTTGTGGTGGACAGGGGTCAGAAGGGCTGTCATAAGAGGGTACCCTTAGTCCACTCTTCTTGGTCCCAAAAACAGATTCTGGACCTTGGATTTACCAATCGCATGCCCAGGTCTTGGCACACATGCTTGGTTAGTGTGCTAGCTGGACCAACAATAAATCAGGATATACCAGTTTAACATTCAGTTATGTCACTCACAACAAGGGGTAAATGCCCATACACCATGCAGGGGACATTGCTGCCCCAACAAAACTTGAAATTTTGTATACTGGATTAGAATGTAAGCACTGATAAGTAATATAAAATTAATTATTTTGAATTGGGTGTTCCTTGAAAACCTCGATCATATATTGTGCCTTTAAAGTGATGATAGATGTGATTTCACATTTATGGTTAAGGGAAGTTACTATTTGATTACCTTTTTTATAAAAACAATTTAAGTCACTATAGTATTACTTAAGGTAGCTGAGTTAATATAATGCCTGCATCCATGTTTGTCTTGCTGTGCAAGCACATAAGTTCTGCTTACTGTGCTATTTTACCGGTAACTATTAATGCATTTAGTTAATAAGGACATCTTTTTCATGCATACACATCTGTTTTTTAAAGTATCAAAATGATTGCTACAAGAGATCAACTTTTTGTCACTATTCAAACGTACGTATCTCAAAACACAAATTTCTTAAAAGTAGAGAGTTGGGGAATTCATGAAGGCACCCATGAGTTTCTGGAAAAACTCATCATTGAAGTGTGATTTGGTCAGCTTTTGAAAAGCATTATCTTTGCAGTGCGATTTAACACCTGCCTTTGTACATGACATGCTTGTCTCACTGGTTGGACTGACTGGTTGGTGTCAAATTTGCTTTGTAGCAAACTTGTGTATGAACCTTCTCAATGAGCTTATGCTGGAACATGATTGGACATGTGCTGTACTAGCTTTAATATTTATTTTGAGTATGCCTTTGGTTCTGGCTAAAAGCTACGTGAAAGAACATATCACACTGACCTTGTGCTGTGATGAAATTATAACTTTTTTCTTGGAGCAGACGTGATTTGAAGCAGATATTAACCAACTTTGAAAAAATGCACAGCTTGAGGATTGCTTCTGGTGGACGAGTTTCATGAACTTTTTGTTTTAAATAAATAAAATCAATGGAGATACCAAGGCCGCTTGTCAAGAACCTCTCTCAAAAACAAGTGTGTTGTGTTAGCAGCTGAAAAAAGTTAGCGATTTGACCTCAGAGGGAAAAATGGCTGGTTTTAATTTTAAAAATTTCAAGAGAAATAAAATAGAAAATGTTCATCTGTCAATAAGGTGGATAAAAAGATTTGTCTCAAAGTAGTTGAGCTTTTAAACACATTTTGGTGCTCACTGACTAGGATATGGTGGAGAACACCCACACCTGTTTTCTAGATTATTCTCTATCAAAGAACACAATGATATTATGAATCTGGTTACATAGTCTGATAACTAGGAATTTCAATCTTGCCTTTTTTAATTGTTAATGGAACAGTGACTCTGTTAAAGAGAAAACTATGCTGTTTTCTTCCAATAGTGATACAACGGTGTTTAAATGGTGAATATAGTTTTTTTTTTTTTTTTTTTAAAGAAACAATTTCTTGCCTGATGCTTCACAAGTCAATCGTCAGTGAAAGCATTATAAAACTGGCATTAAATATCCTGTAATATAAAGGATCATAAAGCATATTGACCTAGAGACTAGAAGTTTGTTGGTAAGCTTTGGATGAAGAAGGGTGGCCAAACCAAGAAATCCCTTATTCAACACTAACGATCGAACGCATGAAACAAGTCCAGGAAACTTAATCACTTTCAAAGGGCGTGCGCATCACACAAAGTCCAATAGTCAATTGTATTTGCAAAATTATGATTTCTTTATTTTCATCAATATAAAAAAGCATTGAACATTAATACTCCAGCCAACGCGTTTCATTCCCACACTGGGAACTTCATCAGGGCTGAAAGGTAACAAATGATATACATATTATTACCAAATTACGACACAAGACTAGACAAAAAATAACCTTCACATAACTCCACAAAACATCAATATATATTTAAAATAAGACAACATCAAACGTCCACATTTACAACAACACTGACCAAAAAACGAAATTATATATAGACATATATAAATTATTATTTTTTAAAAAGTTTTCCTTAGAGAACTGAATAACCTTACATCCGGTGCCCCTAAATACCAGCACCAACTGATCCATCACACATTGCAAGTTATAAAAATGCACACCATCATATACAATGTCCATATAAGTGGACTCGACATGACCCCTCTTTGAACACACATCTTTTATAATTAATTGCCTGTGATTATGTATCTCAATTTCCTCTTTATCAACAAAAAACCAACCCATGATCAACCAACCCATGATGGTTCGTATTTTACAAAGATAAAAACAGTTTAAAATCAAGACACTCATTAAAACCAAAAGGTTGGGTATTCTATTGCAATTCTTACCGAATTAAAAAAGAAGAAAAAAATCGTTTTAAGTCCGTAGTTTTTATATTCCTCGTGTAACTGATCACAGTTGAGGTGCAATCACCTCTGACGTGTATAAGTATACGTGTTTCAATGTGCCTGTTAATGGAAGAGCAGATTTTACAGCATGCACATAACATGTCAGTTCTACAATGCGCTCAATTCTTTTCTCTAATTTGAATTTACAACAGAAACACCATAGGTGTTGAAGAATAACAAAAAACGAAAAAGGAAGGAAAAAGAGGGGAAGAGGATGAGTAAAAAGCAAAGAAGAAAACATGTAATGGGATATCTATTCAAACACACACCAAATGTGTCATTAAACCAAAAAAATCATATACCTAACCCCAACACCGTAACATGCATATCTCCTTAAGACAACAGAGCACACCATCATCCTCGGTTGGTCTTTAATCATAATAAGTATGCATGTTATACAGACAGACCATCCCATGTGGGAAAAACCATTCCCGTCACCTGACAAATCAAACAAAAGTTGATGGCAGTGATATACACATGCATCACATACTATAAATCGTACTACCATAGGGAGAAGATAAATTGGCGAGCTTCATTTATAATTTAAATATTAGAAAGAAAGAAATAACAGAGTCCAATGAATCAGTACTCATCTACCAAAATATATCGTATACCCAAAGAAAAAGGGAGGAAAAGAATTTATTTTTTATTTTTTATTTGATATTTAAATATTTGCTCTATGTTATATAGTTAACCTAACTTCTAGACACTTGATGGCAGTAGTCAGAAAACGTTGTAATCATGTACTCTAAATATAATTCGATATTCACGGTGGGTCCTACCTTTTATCTTGATATTCTCAATCACTGAGCTTGCGGTTGTTTGAGGCACGGTCCTGTGTATTCCACTAGGACCCAACAATATAGTCTTGAGTATGATAACTCCTATAAAGGATAGGAGAAGAGGAAAGACCCCAAATTCATATCATAATAGTACAACAATTGCTGATTAAAGTAGCTATCATAATAATTTTAACAAGTGTATCTGCCGTGCAGCTACCCCGCATACCACAATGATAGTCCACAAAGTGGATATTAATCAAAGTGGCTACCTGGTTCATTAAACTAGCATCTCCCCGCATCAGCTATCCCGTAATTCCCAAACCATGGAGTTTACACCTACGCGCTCCCCGCTTGAATTCCTACCTGCGTGTACATGAAAATACACATGTCAATACGTATGTGTCCTGGGCCGCATGTCTTTGCCTGAATTATAAAGCACACTGTTGTGCATAACTATATCCGAATAGAACAACCCCACTATGAAAAAAGCGGGGAGAGTTCCACAGTCAAAGCCGACACCGCCCTCAGCCTGTGCCGGACACAATATGCCATAGAGCAAGTGACTAATTCTCACTTGTTTCCCACGCCGGCTTCGGTCAAGGATATAACAACAAAGCTGCCGTTTCTACCATTAAAGGATCCCGCTGCGAAATGCTGTACCGCCCTTACCACCTTACCTCGCAATCGTACGTGTCTTCCTCCTTGTTCTCGTGTCAAATGAATTCTCCCGCCACCGTTCGTAAATACCTAAAGATCCCGCCCACATGAAACGTAGACGTCCAATCGGCGGACACAGGGGGCGGGGGTATTAAAACGCCTGTCTGGGATAATCAACGGGCCGGAAGGTCAAAATGTCGCCATTTGTAAGCGATAAAGAATCACTCTAAACTGAGTCCTACACCTTGATGTACCAACATATATAAGCCTAAATCGGTAGAAAAATATAAAGCGGTATGTTTTGCTACAGTCATCATGTTACGTTGATCCACAATATATCTAAATTGGACTACTTGGTCACAAGTTTAATGTCCCAATCGCGACCCTTAATGTTCATAAAAAATACTCGCATTGAGATTATAAATTGTGATTCGCGAAATCCTACATGAATCCACTTCTATATAACACGATGTCCCTAGTATGAGTATATCATAAACTACACCGTAATGGAGGTCGCCATTGGTAAGTGGTTTATTTTTTGGAACTGGCACGAGGTGCGGTACCTGTGGTCCGCCGTTGTTCAAACTGATACTTATCTTATTGGACTAACCAGCACTCGCAGCCATCCTTGTAACAACATGGCACGTTTTGACGATAAAAGAAAGGAAATGGCACAAGACCTGTTTGGAAAGAATACAACATCATCACAGATTGGATCAAGTACTCAAAATACATCGGGCTTACGTGCCCTATTTATCAAATTAGAACGTCTAAAAAACAAGAACTCTCCCGATGGTGAGACGGGGTAACTCTACAACAGTATATCGACAACAAAAAAACGCCTAGAGGGTTACGTATATTAATATTTCCCACCTTTGAGGATCTCAGTGATGAGCTCCTCAAGGAGTGGGAAGTGAATTTAGAGGGTGCCTCTCTCATTATGATGCAAATCCTGATAAGACACGCGATTGAGAAGGGGGCGAAGCTCTTGTCAGAGATAGAGATAATTGAGAAAGAAATTGAGTCTTGTGAGAATAAGGACCTGGTGGATAAGAACTATGTGATCCTTAGTGATTGAGAATATCAAGATAAAAGGTAGGACCCACCGTGAATATCGAATTATATTTAGAGTACATGATTACAACGTTTTCTGACTACTGCCATCAAGTGTCTAGAAGTTAGGTTAACAATATAACATAGAGCAAATATTTAAATATCAAATAAAAAAATAAAAAAATTTAAAAAAAATATTTTCCTCCCTTTTTCTTTGACTATACGATATATTTTGGTAGATGAGTACTGATTCATTGGACTCTGTTATTTCTTTCTTTCTAATATTTAAATTATAAATGAAGCTTCGCCAATTTATCTTCTCCCTATGGTAGTACGATTTATAGTATGTGATGCATGTGTATATCACTGCCATCAACTTTTGTTTGATTTGTCAGGTGACGGGAATGGTTTTTCCCACATGGGATGGTCTGTCTGTATAACATGCATACTTATTATGATTAAAGACCAACCGAGGATGATGGTGTGCTCTGTTGTCTTAAGGAGATATGCATGTTACGGTGTTGGGGTTAGGTATATGATTTTTTTGGTTTAATGACACATTTGGTGTGTGTTTGAATAGATATCCCATTACATGTTTTCTTCTTTGCTTTTTACTCATCCTCTTCCCCTCTTTTTCCTTCCTTTTTCGTTTTTTGTTATTCTTCAACACCTATGGTGTTTCTGTTGTAAATTCAAATTAGAGAAAAGAATTGAGTGCATTGTAGAACTGACATGTTATGTGCATGCTGTAAAATCTGCTCTTCCATTAACAGGCACATTGAAACACGTATACTTATACACGTCAGAGGTGATTGCACCTCAACTGTGATCAGTTACACGAGGAATATAAAAACTACGGACTTAAAACGATTTTTTTCTTCTTCTTTTTTTAATTCGGTAAGAATTGCAATAGAATACCCAACCTTTTGGTTTTAATGAGTGTCTTGATTTTAAACTGTTTTTATCTTTGTAAAATACGAACCATCATGGGTTGGTTGATCATGGGTTGGTTTTTTGTTGATAAAGAGGAAATTGAGATACATAATCACAGGCAATTAATTATAAAAGATGTGTGTTCAAAGAGGGGTCATGTCGAGTCCACTTATATGGACATTGTATATGATGGTGTGCATTTTTATAACTTGCAATGTGTGATGGATCAGTTGGTGCTGGTATTTAGGGGCACCGGATGTGAGGTTATTCAGTTCTCTAAGGAAAACTTTTTAAAAAATAATAATTTATATATGTCTATATATAATTTCGTTTTTTGGTCAGTGTTGTTGTAAATGTGGACGTTTGATGTTGTCTTATTTTAAATATATATTGATGTTTTGTGGAGTTATGTGAAGGTTATTTTTTGTCTAGTCTTGTGTCGTAATTTGGTAATAATATGTATATCATTTGTTACCTTTCAGCCCTGATGAAGTTCCCAGTGTGGGAATGAAACGCGTTGGCTGGAGTATTAATGTTCAATGCTTTTTTATATTGATGAAAATAAAGAAATCATAATTTTTGCAAATACAATTGACTATTGGACTTTGTGTGATGCGCACGCCCTTTGAAAGTGATTAATTTTCTGATCTGGAGCACAGTGACGCCACGCAACGGTTGGCGTAGGGGCAGATTTGCGCATCAAAACTTTATTTTTTGGAACTGGCACGAGGTGCGGTACCTGTGGTCCGCCGTTGTTCAAACTGATACTTATCTTATTGGACTAACCAGCACTCGCAGCCATCCTTGTAACAACGTGGCACGTTTTGACGATAAAAGAAAGGAAATGGCACAAGACCTGTTTGGAAAGAATACAACATCATCACAGATTGGATCAAGTACTCAAAATACATCGGGCTTACGTGCCCTATTTATCAAATTAGAACGTCTAAAAAAACAAGAACTCTCCCGATGGTGAGACGGGGTAACTCTACAACAGTATATCGACAACAAAAAACGCCTAGAGGGTTACGTATATTAATATTTCCACCTTTGAGGATCTCAGTGATGAGCTCCTCAAGGAGTGGGAAGTGAATTTAGAGGGTGCCTCTCTCATTATGATGCAAATCCTGATAAGACACGCGATTGAGAAGGGGGCGAAGCTCTTGTCAGAGATAGAGATAATTGAGAAAGAAATTGAGTCTTGTGAGAATAAGGACCTGGTGGATAAGAACTATGTGATCCTTAGTAAGGTGATTGAGGGGCATCAAAATTACTTGAAAGAGAAAAAGCTGCGTAAGATCAAGCGGGATGATAGGGACTATAGGGATGGCAGAATATATACTTTTGCGAAAAAATTTGACATGATTACCGGCAATGAGGACAGAAAAAGGGTAAGAGAGCGAAGTGAGGAAGCAAGGTCATCTAGTAGCACATCACTGTCTTCAGTGAGTAGTGCATCTTCAAGTAATATCACTGGTGAGCGCCCTTTAGGGGAGGGAACCACTGGTTTTCAAAGAGAACTAGCCAGACTCAGGAACAGTGGAAATCAGTTGAAAAAAGTACAACCAAAAAGACTAGGAGAGGGGCAGGAAGTCACAAGGTAGGCGAAGAAGGGGTAGCCGAGGACACGCTCAGGAGATCAGAGAGGGCAAAGACCAAACAGAAGTGAGATTGAATACGGATACTCATCCCTTAGGGGTGGAGGCGGAGGGTGACTTAGAATTGAAAATTGTCAACCTCTCTTGCAAAATATTGGACTCTGATGAAACAAGTTTACTTTATAAGGGTTTGGGCTTTTGCCCAACTCAGGGAGGTGACTTAACAAATGTACATGTGGATCTCTTCAAGTTTTTGAGAATCTTAAAATTAAAAGATTTCTTTAATGAGAAATTGTCGCATGAAAATGTTTCTGTTAATAATGTGGAACAAACTGATTATACTATACTGGAAGTTAGAAACCTACAATGTTTGATGTCACTGAGTGGTGAGGAAGAGGTGGATGTACACTCTGTTTTAGAGGAATTAAACATTTGTGAGAACTTGACAGGGGAAAGTGGACTGCGACCCACTTCGAAATTTACACCAACAACATATCATCATAATATTGATGTATTCACTGATAGAATAAGTGAAGGCATATATAAATTGGAGAACCAAATGAGACGAACCCAGGGGTCTATGTATAATCTGACGGGAGGGGAAAAAGAAGCCCTCAAAAGGCTAAAAAACGATACTGAAATTGTCATAAGGGAGGCTGATAAGGGTGGAAATGTCGTTGTGATGAACAAAATGGATTATTTTGGGGAAATCGAACGCCAACTGGGTGATGTACAATGCTATGAGAAATTGAGACATAATCCTATTAATGACCTAACAAGGGTGATTAATCTCAAACTTGTGGAGTGGAGGGAGGTTGGTCTGCTGAGTGAACAAGAATATAGGTACCTGAGAGTGGAGAATCCCAGGTTTCCCTGTATCTATATTCTCCCCAAAGTCCATAAGCAAGGGGCATTTCCCCCAGGGAGACCCATCATTTCTGGGGTGGGTTCGCCCACTGAGAGACTGTCAGAATTCATCGACCTTAGTTTACAGAAACATGTTCTGGATTTACCATCATATATCCAAGACAGCCGAGATATTTTATCTAAATTTAAAGACTTTGTCTGGTCAGATGAATTGTTGTTTGTGACACTCGATGTAACAAGCCTTTACACCTGTATACAGCATGAGTTTGGACTGAGGGCTGCGAGATCCTACTTAGACAGGGAGACGGCTGACCACTATGAACGCAATCAGATGGTCCTTGAAATGATGGAGCTTATCCTCACAATGAACTACTTTCTGCATGATGGCACATGGTACCATCAGAGGAGAGGTACGGCCATGGGCACCAGGTTTGCCCCCTCTTATGCCTGCCTCTTTATGGGGTGGTATGAGAGGGGGCACGCCTGGAACCAATGTGCCTCCCCCTACACTGAGCACATTGTGTTCTGGGGGAGGTACATTGATGATATCATCTGCCTATGGTCGGGAACCGAAATACTGCTTTTGGAATACTTCCAATATTTAAACAGCAATCCTTTCAATGTCAAACTCACAATGGAGCATCACAAGGAAAGCATTGACTTTTTAGATCTACACTTTTATATCAAGGATGGGCTTATACAAAGTACACTGCATCGCAAAGAAACAGCTTGCAATGCGACACTGCATGCTAATAGCGCTCATTCAAGTTCAACCATCAAGAACATCCCCTACGGAGAGATGGTGCGCATGAGGCGCAATTGCAGTGAAGATGACTGTTTTAACAGTAATGTACAACAAGTGAAGAAAAGATTTCTAGCAAGGGGATATAAGAAGCAGGTCCTCGATACAGCGGAAAGTAGAGTACGTAAGCTGACTAGGGATTCTACACTAGCTAAAAAAGATAAAACTAGAGACAAGAGGGGGAATGCGGATATCAGATTTATCACACAGTATACCACACACAGCAGTGAGATCTTCAAATTATTGAAGAGGAATTGGTATTTGCTACAGGAGATTCCCAACCTCTGCACTTTGGTTAGAAAGAATCCATCAGTTACGTACAGGAGAGGCAATACATTGAGACAGGAACTATGTCCGAGTTATGTAACTTCAACCTCAGGGAAACAGGAGACATGGTTACCAGTAAAACCTAAGGGTTTTTACACTTGCAGCTCATGCAATGTATGTCATCTAGGCATCAATAGGACTAAGAATTTTGCCTTCAATGGATCTATCGAGTTTACCATTTCGAAATTTATTAATTGTAATACCACCTATGTGGTCTATGTGATTGGTTGTTCATGTGGACATATCTATGTGGGTAGCACCAAGCGCAGCTTGAAACTGCGTATTCAGGAACATAGAAGGGCCATTCTTAATAAAGATTTACGATATCCAATGACTCAACATTTCATGGAAAACCATAGAGGTGAAGCCACTTTCTGGTTCCATGCCATTGAATATGTGGAGGTAGGGGCTAGGGGAGGCAACAGAGAACTCAACCTACGAAGGTGTGAATCCAAGTGGATATGCAGGCTAAGGAGTATCAGTAGGGGGTTCAACACAGACCATGAAATGCATTTCTTCTTGGGAAATAGTTAAAATGCTCTACCTCACTGTGAAAAGAGTGTAACATTTGATACATTTGTGTCAAAATGATTTAGCCCTCAGTATGTACAAGAATGTATTGAGTATTTGAATAGGTTTAAGATTTCTAGCTATTTTCTCTCTCTAAAACCTTCCCCCTTTCTCTTTTTTCCCCCCTCTTTTCTCCCCTCCCCCCCCTTTCCCCTCCTCCCAGTTTCGGTTCGGGCTACAGGGTATTATATCCTGCAAAGACAAACAAGTAGTGTGTGTTTGTAATTGGCTGTTTCATCTATAGGAGTGACATGTGCACTTAAAGCTTTGCTTGAGTCACCACCCTGACAACAATGTTGTAAAGCACTACATTAGTTGGTATTCTTGACGACTCATCTGCGATATATTGAGCACTCATGACCCAAGTTGCTTTGTACCTCTCTAACATCGTTAATGTATGTGTGCGCATTATTTGGTTTTTCTTTCTTTTCTCTTTTTTTCCTTTGGATTATCATCCAAACCCTGACTTCTGGACACTTGCTGGCATTATTGTATCCTGGTATCGATTATGGTTTTAAAATACCATCATGGAATAACATAGGGACACCGTTTATCCTTTTCATATATGACTTTATACACATACCAGTATGGAGTAATATTACAATATCTTACACTCCCCCTTTTTTCTTCACAGGTATCGTTTTATATATTTTTATTCCAGTTATGGGCAGGAATTTTCCCCCATGTTCTGTCTGCATAGATGCGGAATCTGTGAGGTTAACCACTTACCAATGGCGACCTCCATTACGGTGTAGTTTATGATATACTCATACTAGGGACATCGTGTTATATAGAAGTGGATTCATGTAGGATTTCGCGAATCACAATTTATAATCTCAATGCGAGTATTTTTTATGAACATTAAGGGTCGCGATTGGGACATTAAACTTGTGACCAAGTAGTCCAATTTAGATATATTGTGGATCAACGTAACATGATGACTGTAGCAAAACATACCGCTTTATATTTTTCTACCGATTTAGGCTTATATATGTTGGTACATCAAGGTGTAGGACTCAGTTTAGAGTGATTCTTTATCGCTTACAAATGGCGACATTTTGACCTTCCGGCCCGTTGATTATCCCAGACAGGCGTTTTAATACCCCCGCCCCCTGTGTCCGCCGATTGGACGTCTACGTTTCATGTGGGCGGGATCTTTGGGTATTTACGAACGGTGGCGGGAGAATTCATTTGACACGAGAACAAGGAGGAAGACACGTACGATTGCGAGGTAAGGTGGTAAGGGCGGTACAGCATTTCGCAGCGGGATCCTTTAATGGTAGAAACGGCAGCTTTGTTGTTATATCCTTGACCGAAGCCGGCGTGGGAAACAAGTGAGAATTAGTCACTTGCTCTACGGCATATTGTGTCCGGCACAGGCTGAGGGGCGGTGTCGGCTTTGACTGTGGAACTCTCCCCGCTTTTTTTTCATAGTGGGGTTGTTCTATTCGGATATAGTTATGCACAACAGTGTGCTTTATAATTCAGGCAAAGACATGCGGCCCAGGACATATACGTATTGACATGTGTATTTTCATGTACACGCAGGTAGGAATTCAAGCGGGGAGCGCGTAGGTGTAAACTCCATGGTTTGGGAATTACGGGATAGCGGCACGGGGAGATGCTAGTTTAATGAACCAGGTAGCCACTTTGATTAATATCCACTTTGTGGACTATCATTGTGGTATGCGGGGTAGCTGCACGGCAGATACACTTGTTAAAATTATTATGATAGCTACTTTAATCAGCAATTGTTGTACTATTATGATATGAATTTGGGGTCTTTCCTCTTCTCCTATCCTTTATAGGAGTTATCATACTCAAGACTATATTGTTGGGTCCTAGTGGAATACACAGGACCGTGCCTCAAACAACCGCAAGCTCAGTGATTGAGAATATCAAGATAAAAGGTAGGACCCACCGTGAATATCGAATTATATTTAGAGTACATGATTACAACGTTTTCTGACTACTGCCATCAAGTGTCTAGAAGTTAGGTTAACTATATAACATAGAGCAAATATTTAAATATCAAATAAAAAATAAAAAATAAATTCTTTTCCTCCCTTTTTCTTTGACTATACGATATATTTTGGTAGATGAGTACTGATTCATTGGACTCTGTTATTTCTTTCTTTCTAATATTTAAATTATAAATGAAGCTCGCCAATTTATCTTCTCCCTATGGTAGTACGATTTATAGTATGTGATGCATGTGTATATCACTGCCATCAACTTTTGTTTGATTTGTCAGGTGACGGGAATGGTTTTTCCCACATGGGATGGTCTGTCTGTATAACATGCATACTTATTATGATTAAAGACCAACCGAGGATGATGGTGTGCTCTGTTGTCTTAAGGAGATATGCATGTTACGGTGTTGGGGTTAGGTATATGATTTTTTTGGTTTAATGACACATTTGGTGTGTGTTTGAATAGATATCCCATTACATGTTTTCTTCTTTGCTTTTTACTCATCCTCTTCCCCTCTTTTTCCTTCCTTTTTTCGTTTTTTGTTATTCTTCAACACCTATGGTGTTTCTGTTGTAAATTCAAATTAGAGAAAATAATTGAGCGCATTGTAGAACTGACATGTTATGTGCATGCTGTAAAATCTGCTCTTCCATTAACAGGCACATTGAAACACGTATACTTATACACGTCAGAGGTGATTGCACCTCAACTGTGATCAGTTACACGAGGAATATAAAAACTACGGACTTAAAACGATTTTTTTCTTCTTCTTTTTTTTAATTCGGTAAGAATTGCAATAGAATACCCAACCTTTTGGTTTTAATGAGTGTCTTGATTTTAAACTGTTTTTATCTTTGTAAAATACGAACCATCATGGGTTGGTTGATCATGGGTTGGTTTTTTGTTGATAAAGAGGAAATTGAGATACATAATCACAGGCAATTAATTATAAAAGATGTGTGTTCAAAGAGGGGTCATGTCGAGTCCACTTATATGGACATTGTATATGATGGTGTGCATTTTTATAACTTGCAATGTGTGATGGATCAGTTGGTGCTGGTATTTAGGGGCACCGGATGTGAGGTTATTCAGTTCTCTAAGGAAAACTTTTTAAAAATAATAATTTATATATGTCTATATATAATTTCGTTTTTTGGTCAGTGTTGTTGTAAATGTGGACGTTTGATGTTGTCTTATTTTAAATATATATTGATGTTTTGTGGAGTTATGTGAAGGTTATTTTTTGTCTAGTCTTGTGTCGTAATTTGGTAATAATATGTATATCATTTGTTACCTTTCAGCCCTGATGAAGTTCCCAGTGTGGGAATGAAACGCGTTGGCTGGAGTATTAATGTTCAATGCTTTTTTATATTGATGAAAATAAAGAAATCATAATTTTTGCAAATACAATTGACTATTGGACTTTGTGTGATGCGCACGCCCTTTGAAAGTGATTAATTTTCTGATCTGGAGCACAGTGACGCCACGCAACGGTTGGCGTAGGGGCAGATTTGCGCATCAAAACTTTATTTTTTGGAACTGGCACGAGGTGCGGTACCTGTGGTCCGCCGTTGTTCAAACTGATACAAGTCCAGGAAACTTACCTGATGTTAAACTGTTTTTTTCTTTCAAATTCCAATGTCTTCACCCTGCTTGGTAATTTACTGGTTACATAGTGTAACATATTGACACTAGTTTGCTATCTTTATGTGCATGCTATTTCTTACTGTAATCATGCTTCCAATTATTCTTCTAATGTTTACAGATTTTATTCTGCTCCATTTTTCTGCTAGGTGAAATGCAATGGAAATTGATTCCAAAACTCCAGGGGGATAATTTTTGTAACTTAGCTGTCTTGATAATGATTCCAGTGAGTGTTTACTAAATAGCCGGTCGCTTTTAGTGCTCAATTGTTTGTTACATAACACAATAGTATGTTCTTACTCTGTGTATGCTTAGAGTGCAATACTTAAATACATAGGGCCTCATTTCGAGGTCGGGCGGAATTCCTTCTGCCCGACTCCGACTCGGTCATTGGACCGACCGACACCCAGTGAGCAGTCCTGACCCGCCCATTACAATATGACTGAATACTGTTCAGTCGCATTGCACTTTTCTCAATAGGAGCTCGTGTTCCGGCCAGAACACAAGCTCCCATTGAGAAAAGGGAGGTGCAGTTCATCCCTGCACCCCGTGGCAGGCACCTTGAGGTGCCTGCCACGGGGTGCAGGGATCAACATGGGGTCACCATAGGTGCCCCCTCGGCCTCCAACCGGAGGCCGTGCACCCAAGGGGGCCCTGCAGGGTGCCCCCAAAGTAGAGTTCCAACAGCATTTCCATGTCGGAAGGCCGACACGGAAAGGCTGCCGAAACCCGACATTGTAAACTAAAGTGCAGAAAGGTCTGCCCTTGATCACAGGCCGGATTCTGACTGGCCGACGGGCTCTCCGAGCCCATCGGAAGCCCGCCGGAATGACCAGCAGGTTTACTTTACAACCACCTTCATCGTAATGAGGCTGTAATGAAGTAAACCGACCGGCCCATTACAATGCAGCCGTAAAGGCTCCGACCGAGGTTTGGAGCCTTTTACGGCTGCATCGTAATCGCCCCAAAGTCTTTTTTTAAAGCTTTTATTTGCTGCCTTTGACTTGAATTTATCTTGTAAATAAAATACAAGGCCCTCTTCTTCCTCAAGTAAGCTTGTATTTGCATACAGGTCAGATCATTGAAAGACTTTATTTAAATATATGTGAATAGCAATAAATGTTACTTAATAGTTGTCCGGTTGTATCATACTTTCATTTAAGTTGTGTCTGCTGTAGGTGGAATTGTCACGGAAAATATGTACAATTTAGTTTGTCACTGAAATACAGATTCTTGTAAGAACTTTGGAACTTTTATTGTGCAGATTATTTTTTCTTTGTCTGAGATTGCTTTGGGTACTGTATTGAGATGGTTTTTAATGAGTGTTCAATTAATTATACTGGAACTGGATACTTAGAAGCTGTGTGAGTAAAAAGAAAGCACAGGGTTAACTGACACCTCTTTCTCGAAATACATTTCAGACCGTTTTGAAACCATCAGGAGTGTAGTAACTTTAGAAGTGCATTTTATGATCTGTAGTGGTTTTATTCCTTTGAGTGTGTGTTTTGCAGTGGCATGTCCCTGCGAAACCACTCCTTAATTTTCCCTTAATCCCATCATTTTAGAGTATTCTTTACCCCCTTCCCCACAACTTCACCTGTATCCTCCCACATTTACGACAAAAAAATATACTTTTGTTTGCGAAGATCCCTGCCACCAGAGCGGTTGGCGGAGATCTCTGCCCAGAAAAGACAGGAGCATTGGAGGTGAAGATCTGTATGTGTAGGCTTGTGAATTATATTCTGTATTAAGTAAGTAGCACTACTACATTGCTACTTTACATACAAAATGCAATTTGTGAATTGGCCATAAAATTGTTTTTGTTTTTTTTAAACGGATTTTATTCGTCAAATAGCACATTTTTGGCAGAGCTCTGTAACCCAGTGACTTCTGTATAATAAACGTAAGGCATGATGACTTTGACATTTTTATAATAAGATCAAGGAAAAATGAAGAGCAATGCAGATGAAAGAAACAATATAAAACCCCCATCCCAACACCCCCCCCCATCGCACTAACAACCTCCCGAGAGCAGCACAGCAATAAAACATGCATCACAATAAGCGATTTCAGCACACAAAAACACAATAATCCACCGTTTGCACCAACAAAGTGAAACCTAAACTGGATTGAGGGGCCCCGTTGTAGAAACCGGCTCCAGCTCCAAGCCTCGATAGTCCGCCCATCACTTCCAAATTTTAAAATGTTTATGCGGGCACCCTCTTGCAGTAAAAATGGGAAGCTTCAAGCCCATGCAAAAGTCTAGGCCATTCTTCCATGCGGACACTGGAGGTGCCACCGGTGCCTTCCAGGCCCTTGCGATGTCTCTCTTTGCCAGAACAAACCCAAGCAACATGAGATGCCGTTTGTATATGTTGCCCCCAATCCCATCCATAACATGTAGGAGCACCAGGTTCGGCGAGTGGGGAAGGTCCCAACCCAATACCTCAGAGAGGCAGGCCATCACTCCCCTCCAGAATCGTGTCAAGGAAGAACAGTGCCAAATTGTATGCATCAGGGTACCCTCCTTCCGTTCGCACCTGAGACACACCGGGGAGGCTACCAGTCCCGCCGCCCACAATCGAGACCTTGTGAAATATACCCAATGTAGATATTTAAACTGGACCAGGCGCAGTCGTATCGCTATAGCCGCCCCCCGTGGGGAAGCTAAGGCCTCTGTCCAGTCTTCCTCATCGAGTGGGCCGACGTCTCCCTCCCAGGCCCCTCTAAGCTTCTGCAGTGTGGGAGAGCAGTGAGTAACCAGGGATTGGCAAATCTTAGAGATCTTGTGATCCTGAAGATCCCCCATAAACACCTTCGCTTCTATCGGGCTAAACTCCGCCAGTGACTCCAAACCCTCCAGGCTAGGGGAAAGGGCATGCCGAAACTGGAGATATTTATAGAATTGGGTTTTCAGCATGTAGAAGTCTTTCTGTAGATCCTGAAAGGACTTAAGGACCGGCCCCCGCATCACATCCCCCAGGTTAGAGAAAGCAATGCTATCCCATCCACGAAACCACGACAGAGTGGCTAATTGTGGCAGACGCCCGTTGTTCCACAGAGGGGTCTCCCGCGTTAGTTTATTCCACCACCCCATCCTCCGTAGGGCCTGCCGCCAAATTTGGAAAACTACCTTCGTCGCCGACGGCAACGAATTGCGTAACGGTGCAGAGAACAGTATTGTGTGCAGGGAGAGATCCCCCATACTGCGCTGCTCAACTGCATAGGCCGAGTCGTCCCTATCCCCATACCACCACTCGTTCAGGACGAGGAGGTGCGAGGCCATAAAGTATGAAAGAATATCGGAAGTCGCCAGCCCCCCACAGCACGTAGGGAGGAAACATGTCCGTAGGGCAACTCGCACCGCTCCTCCCGCCCATAGAAACTGACCCAGAGCGGCATTAACCTGTCAGAACCATCTGGGGGAAATCGGATAGGGGTGATTCTGCAATTGATATAATAGACGGGGGAGCGAGACCATCTTGAATATGGCCAATCTACCATAAATTGACAGTGGCATATGGGACCAGGTCTTAAGATCCTCCCGCACGCGTTCCCAAACTGGAACCAGGTTCCTTTCCCAAGACACGGTGGGCGAGTCCGACAGGAACACTCCCAAATAATTCATGCCCCCTGTGACCACTCGAACCGACGAGGCCCAGGAGCCAAGACCTGACGCGTCCCCAAGAACCCACAAGGTGGTCTTGCGGGGGTTCATGTAGAGACCCGACGACTCCCCGAAGATCTGCATGATGCGGAGTAATCTCGGCCGCGTCTTATCCACATCGGTAAGGAAAAACAAAACTTCGTCGGCATATAATGCGATACGATCCGATAGTCCGTGCGCCCATTCAAATCCAGACACCTGCGCATCGATACGCACCCAAGTGGCCAGGGGTTCCATAGCCAATGCGAACAGGTATGGAGACAGAGGGCAGCCCTGCCGGGTGCCCCGTCCAATGGAAAAGGTGGAGGAGATAGAGCCGGCAACGCGCACTGACGCGGTGAGATCAGTGTAGAGCAAAGTCAGGTAGGACAAGAAGCGTGGTCCGAAATTCAGACGGTTTAGCAACGCAAATAAGTACACCCAACTAAGGGAATCAAATGCCCTGTCCATATCCGCCAGTAATAGCGCCGCCCGTTCACCCAATCCTCGAATGGTCGCAACTGCAATATGTGCCAGTCGAATATTGTCAGCTCGCCCTCTGGGGCATTAACCCTGCCTGATCTGGGTGCACTAGAGTAGTAATATGGGACCGCAGGCGATTGGCAAGTGCCTTGGCCAGAATTTTGGCTTCGACGTTCAGAAGGGAAATAGGGCGGTAGGAAGCGTGTTGATCAGGGGGTCGCCCAGGTTTATGAAAAACCACTACCTCTGCATGTCTCCAGTCACAAGGGAGGCATCCCCGCTCGCGGGCCTCTTCTACCACCCTGAGGTAGTGGGGCCCCAGCTGCAAGAAGTATTTCTTAAAAAATTCACAGGGAAACCCGTTCTGCCCTGGGGCCTTCCCAGAATTAAGGTCCCCTAGGGCGGCACCCAATTCCTCCTCTGTAAGGGGAGGTCCACTCCCCACTCGCCTCATCTGACAGAGCCCTAGGCGGGAGGTCGTCGAGAAACCGGCCTATCATATCTTCAGGGAGACACTCTCTGGGGGCGTACAACTCCGCGTAATACGTAGCGAAACTTTCGGCAATCTCAGAGGGGTCAGTGATGGACTCCCCGTCCGAATTTGCTATACCGGGGAGAGCCTGGGAATGAAACATCCCTTGACACAACCGATGGAGCATCTTGCTGGACTTATCTCCCCACTGGTAAGCCCGACTGCGTGTTGCCAGCCAGGCATGGCGGGCCTCATCCAATAGGAGGGCGGCATAATTCTGTTGTGCCAGCAGCAATTGTTGACGGACCTGGTTGCCCCCGTCGCCCCTGCTGCGCTGATCCAAATCCATAATATTGGCCTCCGCTTGTACCAGAGCTTCCCTACGCGCTCTGCGAGCTGCCACACAGAGGGAGATGTTGATACCCCTTAAAGTGGGCTTCAAGGCCTCCCATAGGGGTTCGGCCCCCGAAACCGATCCCACATTGAGTGTCAAGTATTGGTCAATAGCACCTTCCATACGTTCCCTATAATCTTCCTTTTGGAGGTTCCAAGCCGAAATGGCGCCAGCGGAAAGGCTGTCTCGCCCGGCCCACCTGTAATGTAAGGGATATCGGCGAATGATCCGAGGGGGCCCCTCGGAAGAATATCAGCCCCGACCACCCTGAATGCCGTCACCCGGGGAACAAACAGGTAATCAAGGCAGGAGTAGGTACCGTGAACCGCCGAGAGATATGTGTACCCCTGGGCATTTCCATGTAACCGGCGCCACGGGTCCTCCCAACCAAGCCCCAATGCCAGAGAGTATAATTTCGTGGGCCAGTGAACCGCTGTATCTCCCCCCAGGCCTCCACCGATCCCTGATCACATCCATCACGTCATTCCAGTCCCCCCAACCACAGATAGGCCCTCTGGTATATCCGCCCATAGCGTCATCAGTCGTTCTATTAGACCCCATGAAAGTGGAGGGGGGCGTAGACACAGGCCAGCACCACAGGTTCCTCCCAGATCATGTCCTGTAGGAACAAATACCGCCCCTGAGTGTCCTCCCACGTCTTAACGTGTGTAAGGGACCCGGCGATGAATCAAGACTGCCACCCCCGTGACCCCCTCACAAACCCCGCGTGAAACACCTGAACGTACCCATAGCGCTGAAAACAAAGTGCTTTCGATCCCATCAGGTGTGATTCTTGTAGCATGAGTATGTCCGCGCGGGCCCTCTTCGCCTGTTGAAGTATGGCCCCACATTTAATTTTGTCTAGAGCCCCCCTAACATTCCAACTCACTATTCGAAGGGTACCAGAGGGCCCCGGGGAACTAGCTAGCGGGACTAGCATGAAAGATCGTGGCTGCGTGTGCCGGTGTAGAAAAAGATGTTTGCTGTGGATACGGAGGCCTAATGTTAGTGTAGAGAAGTGCGATCCGGGGATAAAAACAATAACAACCCAACAAACCCGCCACCCTATACCTCAACAACGAAGAAGTATCTGTCGCGGCGGGTGTGGCCCGCAGACCCCAACGGGGGGTCCCGGCACACTCCGTCCAATGGATCTCCAACTTACAGCCCATTGGAGACAGGCACTCTCTCCGTCGGGGAAGGTCCAACAGAGAAACCGGCCCATGTACGGGCTTCTCCGATCAAAGCGGCAATATCCAAGACTCATGGGACTACAGTCACCTCCTCCAATCATGAGGCCACGGTAGTCTGCTGGGAGGGCGATCCGGCCCGGGAGGATTCACTGCAAGATTGAGCCCGACGTCTGGATCTGGAGCATCTGTGACCCTTTGATTTCGGATGCGGCAACTTCCGAGTTGCCTCGCTAGACGAGGAGTCCGATCCCCTCCTGGGCGGCGTGTGAGGACGCAGCCGCACTGTCTCATCTGTCCAGTGAAATACTTCTTCTGGTGAGTCGAAAAAATGGGTGCGGGAACGATACACCACCCGCAACCGAGCCAGATACAGCAGTACATATGGAAGTTTCAGTTCTCGAAGACGGGCCTTGGCCGCCAGAAACGATTGCCTCCGTTGCTGAACCAGTTTTGTGTAGTCGGGGGGGTGGATCAATATACAAGCATTTTCAAAAAGCAGAGGTTCCTTGGCCCTGGCGGGTCCCAGGCAGAGGCTTCTGCATAAGAGCTCTATGGGCGCGCTCCACCACAAAGCAGCGAGACGGGGACTCCGGGGGGAGCCAACTCTCCAGCCATTGAGTAAGAAACCGCTCCATATCTCCCCCCTCACAGCCCTCCGGAAAACCTACAAAGTGGAGGTTGTTGCGCCTGGCCCTTCCCTCGGCATCCTCCACTCGCGCCGCAAGGCCACGCTGAGTTGTCTCTAGTGTGGCCACCTGCTTCTGTAGGGTGGTGACCTCGTCTTCCACGCCAGAAATCCGGGACTCTGCTTCCGTTATGCGAGCCACCGCGTTCCTCAAATCCTGCCATAGGAGCATGACATCGGAGTCGACCGCCCCGATTTTAGAGTCCAGCATGTTCCTGGACTGCATAATCGCAGCCATGAGTGTGGCGTTGTCCGGCATGTTCGGCACGACCCCCTGTGCCCCCCCCCCCGACACCGCCGCAGGAACCCCAGGGCCCGCAAACTTGTTGAGTGTGCTCTGCTTGCCCGAGCCCCCTCCTGCCTTGTCTCTCGTCATGCCGGCCACCAAACCCTCCGACACCCAGGATATCTGCGGGCCGACTCACCAAGCAGCTTCGTCAGAGGACTGCGGGCCTGCCTGGGCCCTGGAGTGGGAGAGCACACTCCCCTGTGCAAGTTGAGGGGGGGACCTGCCAAACACTGCCTCTCAAAGTTCTCACCGCAAGGTCAGCCACCGCAGGCTCACTGACGCCGTCGTTGCTCACCGCCGAGGTCCCCAGACACCGCGCTCTCCGGCCACCAGCCTCCGCTCCAGACCGCCCGGTTATTGCGCAGCACAGGCGCCTGCAGGCCGTGCTCCGGGCCAACGCCACCTCGTCTCGTCGTGCAGTGCTCCACCGCCAAATCGGGGCAAAAGACACAGCCCCCACATGCGCCCCACCCGGGACACAATCGAGGAAGGCTACACAGATCGGAGAGGCAGGATAAGTAAAGGATATTTGCTTAGGCTGGACAGAGCTAGCCTAACACGTGTCCGCCATTATGGCTTGCCAGGCTACGCCCCCATAAAATTGATTTTAATACAAATGTTTATCAGTACAGAATTAGAAGAAGACACCAGAAAAATAAAATCCACCAATCTCTATACCAGCATGCACATCATTGAAGCTTTTTATGGGGTCTAAAACAATAGTTTTTGTTTCCATGTAGAAAGAAAGAAATGGAATGAACTGTGAGAACCATATGTGACAGACATGACATACTGCTACACCACGGACCAGACCACAGGACCTTCCAGCTGATGAGGCAACCCCTCCTTCAGCACAACTAGGACTCTTCCCATGGTTAAATGCTGTTTCTTTCTTCCCTGATGGCAGCAATAAACTTCAGCTTTGAAACCCCAAATGGCAAAAGAAAACACTTACTGACATTCTTAGGCCTTGTTGAACTGCACTGCAGTTGAAAAGATGATATGCATGTAGTTAAAATGTAGAGAATGTTTAAAATTCTAAAAGCATTTAAGCAGGTGTTAACCTAGGTCAAACCTTGATACCAGAGTACTAAAGTCCATTACAATTATATGCATTTATGCAACTGGGATAAGAACATACCCAGTAGGACGAACTTAGCACCCCTATTTTTTTTCAGACTGCCTCATACGTCAAAGGAAACGGCGTTACACATACAGAGTCCCTTCATTCTTCATCGGTAGGGCAGGGAGTTACAGCTACCAAGTTTAAACTAATTTACTTAAAACAGTAAATTAGTAACTTTAAAAAAAATGGCATTTTTTGTGATGTAAAAGTGTATGTTGAATAATGATTTTTATTTTCGTTAAAGTTATTTGCTGCGAAAAGTTTATTCCTCCTTTTATCTAAGCCCGAATTAGAAATAAGTAGGCATTTGACAGTGTGGAATTGTACAACTGACAACAGAAAATATTCCATATGGGGTAAGGCAACAGAAAATATCCTGTATGGGAGAAAGTTATTCTAGAATCGGACCATGAGATTATAGTCTGGATAATGCTTAATGAATGATAAGCCTCTATGGACGGCCTACGTTACTGATTGATATAGTCGATGTATTAATTACTTTTGTTTGGAATTTCCATCTTAGTTTAAACAGTTTGATTTATACGGTCGTGCAGCAGTAATCTTGGCAGACGTGAAATAACAATGCAGGGGATGCTGTGAATGTGTTAAAGAACTATTAAATTGTATTTACAATTTAAAAACGGTCCATTAGTGTAAGTACGGAATAAGGAAGGAGTATGACTGCCTATCTTATGTGGCCATATCATTGGAGAGGGAATGGATGAAGTTTTAATTCAGACTGGGCAGAGGAAATAAAAGTAGTGCTTCTACTGCTTTGTAGATTTCCAGGTAAGGGCATGCCCCAGATAATTAATGGCTTCTGTCGCGATACAGCTACTGTTTCCCACTATCCTAGAGTTAATGTGAGCGCTTACATATCCCACTGCAGTTACAATTGACTTTTGGCAAGAATGCTCCGTGACCCACCTCTTCTCTTTGGCTCATGACCCTGATTTGCTAACTTTTATCTTTGCAACATGTTTAGAAACAACAAAAATGAACATCTGTCTTACATAGGATGCAACAGGTCTTCATAATCTGCACTGGCCTCTGGCAACCTTGAGTGAAATAGAGCATTGTATACAAAGTTCTGCTGTGTCCTAGCAATCGTTTCCTGTTACATGCAACTTGAGAATTGGGATTTGCACTACATCTAGACTTTCATGTGGCCCTTTGATAGGATGCTTGATTTGTTTAATTCAGGAGAGCTGTCAAGTAGAAACATGTATTTAAAATGTACATGCATAAAGTAAGAATTTTTCTCACTAGCAACATACACAAGTCTTTTTTGCAAGGTGATTGTACTAATGCTATGGGAAAATTTAGGGATAGATGCTTTTAAAGTTGCAACCCAATGGCAGTCTGCCTACCCTACCCAAATGGTATCATTGCAATCTTTGCTCAATTAGGCATGAGGGGGTGCAGGATGGATATTTTGTTTCAATAATTAAATGTTATGTTGTCTGCCTCAACACCCCAATATATTATCGAGCTTTCCAGCCATCCATGAACCCTAATGTACTACTTTATGGCTGGAATACTAAAGGCCATGTGATTTTATTTATATTTCGCTTTTTCCTGAGGAGATAAACATTTGTTTTTCAAAGTTTCTTTTGAGTAAGATAGTGACAACTTAATTCTCTGAAACTTCAGCCAAAACCTAATAGGCATCAGTTTGCAGTACCTTGATCCGGATACTTCATTAGTAAGCAGACTGCTTTGTTTCCCATGTGCAATTGCCAGTATTCAACAGCATTAAAAGGGATATGGGCATCCGGTGACTGATGACGAAAAAAGTTAATGTTATGAGGCATCAAACAATTCTGATCTATGATAACGTTTCCCGGAGAAAAAAAATGTAATGTATCTCTCAGCAGCAGAAAATGTGTGCCAAGAGAAAAGTAAATGAGAATCTATTTTAAAGGTGGAATGCAGTATTTTCTTTTACTTAGAAAATGCCTACTTGGACTACTTTTCATTTTATTTAATTGCGTGGCTTTTGGAATTAAACTTGAATCCTTTGGTGAGTGGTCCCAAATGCTGCAGGATAAAGCCACACCTGGAGTCGTCTGCTGCTCTGAAAGTCCCACATCACTACAATATCTGCTGCCTTGGGGTATCGATTGAAAGCAAACAAAATTATAAATACTGGGCATCATCATCCTGAGTTGTCCTTCCCCCTTCTCTGGGCACCACACTGTGGGGTGGAAGAATGAGTTGGCCATGCCATTTTTCAAACTCACAAATACATCCCACTCAATGTCAGTTGCAAGCATTAATTAACTGAACCGTTTTGTTCTCTTAATATCCTTCGGTGACATCTAATGTCAGATTTTCCTCTATAAGGAATTGAAAACGCAGTAGGGTGGAAGGTATTTGGGTGAATAGCAAAAAAGACCACTAAGATAACTTTCTGTTAGCTTGAAGATTAAAGTTTCAATTCCACAATTTCTCTGGTGTTTTAGCAGTGTTTATCTTGCTGCTATGGGCAGTACATGCTGAAAAATAACCCCCATTCTACATTGATTTGCATGTTTTAATGGTCCTTCAAGTTGTTTTTTTTCCTTTCAAATTTGCTTATTTAAGAAAACATATAAAGATTGAACTGACTTAGACCAGGACTCTCCTAATATCGTGTTCATATCATTAGAATGTAGTCTGCATAGACCTCTCTCACAACTTAAGCATAGATTCACCAAAACAATGTAAAATAAATTATAGTATCAAGACCGATTCTTGTGGCCAGCTAGAGAGCACATGGTGAGTGTGGAGTTCTGTTATAGGTTTGGGCGATATGCGGTACCATGTCAGATTTGTTTCCAAGAGCGATACCAGGAGGCTGCAAAAAGAAAAGAGCATAGGCGTCTTGACGAGGTGCTAGCTGTTAAGCAGTGTACATATCTGGTTCACTGCGGCAACAGGAAGGAGTTCAGAATGGTTTGTAATGTCAAGGATGTTAACTAATGAGGCGTATTTTAAGACCTGCTGAATGGCAATAGCTGTTTTTCTGTTTTGTGCTGGCAAGAATGATACTTCAAGAACCATGAAGCACCCATATGGGAACTTTGTAACTCCTTTACTATTTGGCAATAAAAGCCGTATTAGTGAAGCTGTCAGCATTTGTGGGTAAATTTCACACAACCTGAAGGGTGGAGAAGTTACATTCCTACTCCAACCTCACCGATCAATTACTGCAACCCACTCAAAGGAGTAGGAAAGTATACATAAAAATAGTGGCATGTGTTTAGCACATCACAAGAGAAACTTTTGAACAAAGGATCGGGTTTCGTCCCCACTAAGATGCTTAACAGTTTTCAAATATGGCAGGGACTGGCAGCGTTCTTCAGAAACATAAGACTTCAAGTCTTTTTCAAAGAAAAGGAGGAGAGGGAGTCACGGACCGGTGACACTCCATTGCGTCCCAAATTATACTTTACTCCCCCTATTGCATCATTACCCTCTGAGGTGGCTACTTTTGAGCAGGCAATGATCCATGATTTGGAGCCACTGAATGAACCGCGGGACCGCCCGTTTATGAATCTGAACAACGACAAGAAGGAAGCCTTACAACAACTGAAAAATAACCCCTTGCTGATAATAAAATCAGCAGACAAAGGGGGTGCCATTGTTATCCTGGAGTAAAAGACGTACACAGATGAGTGTTTGTCTACTATCTGATCAGAGAAATGATAAGATCTTAATGAGGGACCCCTCCACAAAAATTATCAAGGAGATCTGCTCCGTGGTGGAAGAGGGCCTGGCTAATGATTGGATCTCTAAACAAGAGGCAGACTACCTCAACAAAGACCAACCTGTGACACCTTACTTTTACATACTCCCTAAAATACACAAACCAACATGCCCACCTCCAGGGAGACCTATTATATCGGGAGTTGGGTCCATTTTACAGTTTTGTGATTTCTATCTTAATACCCTGGTGCAAAGTATGAAAGCTTACTTACAGGACACTCAGGACACGAACATCCCCAGAGAGAAACTTTGAGAGTACTTGAGGACCTCCTATATGCTGAAGAATGGCTATACCAAACCCCCAGGTCCTTCATCTTGAACCTGGCTGAAATTGCTCTCACGAAGAACTTCTTTGAATTTGAGGGCACTCTATATCTACAGACCCATGGGACGTCCATGGGGAGTACCTTCGCCCGAGTCTGGCTTGCGGCCTGTATGTGGGAGCTTTTGAGAACGAACACATTTACAGCAAAGGAAACCTGTGGTCCCAAAACATCAGACTATGGTGCAGATATATTGACGATGTCATGGTGATATGGAGAGGTGATGGAGTAACGGTACAAAGATTTCTGGAGTAGTTGAATGACTGCAACCCATTGTTGTACTTCACGTCTACCATCACAAAAACCGAGTTACCATTTTTGGACTTGGTCATTCAACCAAGAGGAGGGGGGCTCTCCACCCATGTCTACCATAAATCAACAGACAAGAATTCTCTTCTCTCTTTTGAGAGCTTTCATCCTAAATCTCTTAGAGAATTTACCAGTGGGACAATTCTTTCGCCTCTGGCGCAATTGCACAGACAGGATGGCCTTTAATGATGAAGCCACTCTTCTGACTAACAAACTCCATAATAGGGGATACCCTGTCAGAGTGGTCAAGCGAGCTAGAAAGAGATCCCTGAACATCAACAGGGATAACCTCCTGGAGAAAGTGGAAAAACCACCAATGACAAATACCGTCTGTGTCACCACCTTCAACACAGCCTCACATCACATAAAACGGCCGATACTCAAGAATTGGTGAATATTGAACTCCAATGACCTAGAGTTGGAGAAACCATCATTCTCCTTTAAGAGGAGCGCCAACTTGAAGGATCTACTGGTTCACACCCGACCGACCGGGATAAAACCTAGCAGAACTCCGGGGCAAATGTATTTGTCTCCGATTTTAGGACACACGAGATGTGGTTCATGTGATGTCTGTCATCTGACGAGGGACTCAAAGTGTGGATGTGGGTTTAGCTTACCCGTGGGAACAGAGGGTCCATACGAATTGTAATTCGAAGAATGTATTCTACCTGATTACTTGCCCGTGTAACAAACGGTACATAGGCATGACGACCAGTAAGGTTAAAATTCGAATCATGGAACACAGAAGTACCATTAGATGCCAGAAATCCCGCACTATGTTCACCACACACAATTTAGAGCAAAACCATACAGTAAATGACATCTCATGGACTGTACTGGACAAGCCTAGAATAAACCCATCCATAGGAGATAAGAAGAGAATACTCTTATTGAGGGAACAAAAATGGGTGTATAGACTCAAAAGCTAAATGACTGGATTGAATGATGATATCCCATGGAACACCCTGAACAGATAAATTGGACATCTTCTTGGTTCACCTCTCTAGGGTGGGCTGGGGAGTCGATCTGCAACATACCAATATGAGTTATTGTTTATGTTAATGCATGATTTCCCCTGTCTTACCCCTCCACAGAATAACCAAGGTTGTGGAACATACTTCAGAGTTTTCTGGCTGGGTGTATGATACAGACTTGAACACGCTAGTGGTATTTCAATAGATTGTCCCTGACGGACAGTTTTTACTTTTACATGATCACACTGATGCTACTGGCTGAATAGTATTTTACCTGATAACACGCTAGGGAATATGCACTTTTTAAACATATTGTAGCATGTGGCCATGACTAACGGATGTGAATACATTCACGTCGCCGGTTAACTTGAGCACCCACAATAGTTTTTCAAAAAAATGTGTTTCTCACTCTTTGCTTTTTAAAAAAAAATACTCTTGCGGTAGAGAGCGACTAACACACACATGTTGACGTAATTGACGTCGCCATCACGTGACCGGATCTCTTCCCATCTTAGGAGACAAGAAGGAGAGAGACCCGCTACCTATGCGGCGATGGTTGGAGAATATCCTGGCAGTGCACCCACCTTGACGTAGTAAGGAGCGAGGGGTGGGGGTCCATGGGAGGCAACTCTAACTATTCAGGAGTTAACCTGGGTGAGGGGTTTGGGTACACAGTGATACCCACACAACATGAATAGGTTCCCTCTATCCGTATGGCAACCTTGAGGGTTACATGCGCTGGTACTATTGGTAACAGGTACATTTCCACTTGTGTTTTTGCTGCGCAACGTTAATCCGATTAAAGGTGTCCACTGTACGGTACTTGGCGTACACGTACTCCCACGCAGCACTTCTTAGGATTCCTATTCATGGTCCATCCATATCTAGGGGTGATGGGCGCATATACCAAAACCAGGAACATTTCCACTCTAATACTGGCACGCCCTTATAGCAATCGCCATCCTCACGATTTTGGGAGATGTCACGGCATAGTCCATAGATGTTTTGTCTCTCCACAGTTACATATATTTAGCAATTATCCTTGTTTTTAACACCTACATATATATGTGTTTGTGTTGCCTTCAGAGTTTGACTACAGGGGGTCACTCCCAACACCTCGCTATTTCTAGAGATTCAGTTTATGAAACTCGGTGAGTGATTTTCCTTTGCGCATCACCACTGAGCGCAGATTTAGAATGCTTGAGCGGGTGTGATGAAAAAGGCGTGCCCTGTGGGTGCTACTATGTGGACAATGCCACACGTTGAATGTTTGAATCCAACTTGGACAAAAGGCTCATAATTTATACTGAATGGTGACTACGAGCATTACTTGTGGTGCGTGGATTTGATGTAGTGAAAAAGTATATGAGGGTTAGGTACTCCTTTCCCTGTAACCTGTTATAGGTTTCTTCTGGGTAATTGAGTTATAATTTCTGTCTCCTTTATTTGCTTATCCCACAGATTACGGAATGTGTGTTTAATAGGGTATCCCTGAGTTGGAAGGATTGCATTCCACAGATACCGGAGGTAGGATCAGAGGGTACCTCCTATTTGGGAGCCGAAGGGTCCTAATGAATGCCGAAGTGACCCGTCGCTGTCGGCACGATATTTATGGCAGAAACATGTCGACACCTTGGCAGTAAGGAGGGGTGAAGGAATCTTAATTTTCTCCTTTCACTACCATCCTTCATGTTTTTAAACCTAGCCGGATGGCCCTGGAATACATTTTTGAGTGGGTACACATCCGAGTTAGTTTTAAGTTTCATTGGCTGCCCTTTTCTTAGGTGATCCCAAAATGTAATTGTTTGTATTGCCTTCTCCTCCCTTTTGCTCCACCCCAGGCGTTGGTCAGCGCAGGGGTGTTAGTAGCTCGCCCTATGATGAAGCATGTCACAATCTTATGAGTGAGGGCAGTTTTTTCACACTAAATGCGTACCACTATTTTTATGTATACTTTCCTACTCCGAGTGTGTTGCAGCATTTGTGGGTAGTCTTGATGGTTAGTTGGCGAGAGGAATCCAATTGGAGGCTTGATGTTAGGCCATAAGCGTGTGTAATAAGGGGGTTGGCACTTTGTACCATTCATGACTTTCATAGCCTATGGCTAGAATGTTAGTACCTCTGTCCCATTTTAAGATGTATGGTGCTTCCTTCTGTAACAGGAGAAGGCTGGACTCCCCACCGAAGTCAGAAGAGCCCAAATGAGATCTTGAGGGTGTACTTGGTATAAAGGGAGTGAAATTGTAAGTACTGCAGTTTAAAACTTAAAAAATGGATATGCATAGCCTTAGTTTGAATAAGCACATATGAGGAGCTTAGGATGATTAAAACCTGTACCTCTGGGCAGGACATTTGTACCAGTCATTGAGGAAAATGTATGTTGCACAAACTGCCTAACTTAGTGATAGCTACAATAATGATTCAGTTACAAATATGAGCCTTACCAGGGACTTCCAAGGACAAAAGAAGGAGCACCTCTCCTAAGAAAGGTAAATAACATAAGCCCACCCAACTCTGTTCCAAACATCACTTCTCTCCCACCTCTGCCCCTCTCCTTTTCCTCCCATCAAAACCCCCACCCTAGCTGTGATGCACACAGTATTTTAGCCACTTTCCCTATGTTCAGCCATTGGACTACAAACTATCCAGGACTGAAGAAACCAAAATGAGCCCTTGTTTACAGGGAAGTCAATAAACAAATCCTACAGTGGAACAGCAACTTGACCATGGTGTGAGGAAGAGAAAATGAGCTGCACTCCATTGTGTGGGAATCCCATTTCTAATCATCTCAAAACCCTTCTCCACTTCAGCCATTCAGGCTGCTGGATGGAAGAGAGTGTCACACAACAAATTCTT
Source organism: Calotriton arnoldi (assembly GCA_963921515.1). Classification (NCBI taxonomy): domain Eukaryota; kingdom Metazoa; phylum Chordata; class Amphibia; order Caudata; family Salamandridae; genus Calotriton; species Calotriton arnoldi. The sequence goes on along the minus strand of CAWUFW010012583.1, from coordinate 376,232 downwards.
CTGTCTCAACTGTTTGACATCACTCTGCCCTAGAGAGCCCACACAGGTGGCCTACATAGCCATTCAACAATGTCACTTTGTGCAAAAATGTCCCATATAGAATTCCCAATTTCTACTGGCTATATACTTTGCCATTGAATGTGAAACTCCTGCAACAAATAAGAAAAAGAAAACACATGAAAAATTAGAACTGTTTCCAAAGACTGAGTTGGCCAACGGAGGCAACGCCCACCACACTGCCTGGTGAATGCTCTCACCTTAAGTACATCTAATAGGAAGACATCATCTCTTTATTTGCTTTAAAGTGTCATTAGTCAAAATACTGTTATTGCATTGTGTAATTATTCCTGTGCTGCTCGTTTTATTGATCCTTTCCTGCAGTGTGCATCAAGTTATTGCTTTTTCGGTTACATCAAGTGTACAGAGCCCCATGCAGTGTTTTTATTGCCAATGTTCGTTTCTGAATTTATGTTCATACAGTGATCATTGATTTGTTGTTGTATTCACTTTCTATTGCACTATTTCATAAATGCTTCTGTTTGTGTTGGAAACTTAAATTATGATAATTTTACACGACGGTTAAATTTTATTCGAATGTATGTGCTGAATTTTACTATAGCTTCAGTCTGTCAATTGTCTGCATGCATACAGGTTTTAAGTCTCGCTTCTGACCGCTTTTAGTTATCTGTTTGCGAAAGACGTGTTGTGGACAAAACAAAAACTTACAGCGTACTTATAGCCAGCTCATTGCTTACCATTTGATGGCTTTCTTGTCAATCTCATTAATTTATTTATTTCATGGCTCCCTTTCCTCTTCATGCGTTTGAAACTCTCCTGGAGCATAGCTTCTTTACCGTTCTCTTGATTGGATTCACTTCTTGTATCCTTTCACTGTTTGCATTCATGGAACTTTTTTTCGTTTTCTTTCACCACTCCATGTGAGTGCATGTTTTCTAGCTCTCACTCTGTGTGCTGACTTCCTACCAAAAGCCGCCGATTTGTGTTTTAGCAGTTCATGAGAGCTGACTTTCGAGATCAAGTGTGTATTTTTAACCAAATACTAGCTCTTGACATTTTCCTAAATGTAAATTTTTGTGCCCTCCTAGGTTGGTTTTAAAGCGTCATAGATTCTGTCACCACTTCTGTTTATTAGGCAACAGTTTTGATGTAAACGCTTGTGAGCTTACACTGCCCTCTGTAGAGTAATTTCCGACTTTAAAACACGTTTGTTTAAAGGTTGAGCTTCTCTGTCCTCTTGAGGGGCCTCCAGGTTTTCTTTTGGAAGTACAAATGTATTAAATATAACATTGAGGACATTTGTTGTTGCTTTTCGTAGTCTGTGAAGCTTTGGCACTCGTTGCTTTCAAATGTTAATGTTGCTAAACAGAAGTACAACGATGACCATTGAGTAGTGACTTTTAGCAGTGACGATTGACAGTTTCTTTTACTGCAAACCGCCTTTGTGCAGATTTTAACATGTTCATTCCAGGAGACTCAGAAATCACGATTGGTTACTGTGAAATACAAAGCATTTATATACTAAAACAGTTATTTTTTAAGGAAGGCAAGCACTGTGAAAGATATGTAGATCCAAATGTATTCTTTTTTGGCGACCAGATTTTTGGTGCTGGGTTGCACAAGAGGGGCAAACGGCGCAGAGCCATATTTATTAACAAGCATTCGCATTGAAAAAACCTATAGGTGTCTGCATTGGGATCTATTGGCTTTGCCAATGGGTTTTAGCTATGCTGCACAATATCCCTGAAAAATGTTCAATGCGGACGGGTGCATTATTTTGCAGGTGCTTGCATGCGAACCTACAAAATTATGCTGGTACACTTTTTTTCCCTTTAGTTATCGATCCTATTTGGATCAGTAACTTAAAAGATTTTTTTTTTAAACAAAAAGGAGGGGCGTGGAAGCAAAATAGGGGATGGAAACGGAAACAATATGGGAGAGGCAGAGAAGCACATGACGAGACCGCAACAAGAAGACGGGAGCGAGCACAGAAGAATACAGCGAGACAGAGCAACACGGAAACGGGGGACACTGAATCGTACTGTGAGACAGAGCAGCAAAAAGATTGGGGGGAGAGAAGCACACAAGGAGATGGCTGGAAAACACACGCTGTCTTGTAAAGTACTTAACTAAAAAGTAGGCAAAAAAAAAAAAAAAACGAGCAGTGTAAGGACACCGTAGTGCATCCATGCTCCAGGGGAGGGACAAACACACAATGGGGCAGTAAAGCCCACACAAGCCATCAAATAAGAAGCAAGCAAATGAGTGACTAGGAGGCTAACCATTGGTAAACAAAGGGTGGGCTCTAAGCCCTCAAGTTGACAGAATGTCTTGAGACATGCAGTGTCTTTGGCGCAACCTAAAATGGCCTGCTTATGTAATTACCTTCGCTAGAGCACTAAAAAGACTGCCTTGTATGACACACAGCCTTGCACCAAGGAGCAGAGGTGAGTGTGTGCTGTCCAGCATGAGATTTGTACTGGGAGTATACCCTTCCAGTACAAATTCCCATTCCTACAAACTCTGAAGCATCCTACATATTGGATGTGTGCTCTGCACCACAACATACGTGCATTGAGTGGATTGTTTAGAGACAGCAAAGCATTTCCACTTTTAATGCTTCCTTTAAAAAGGAGTTGTGCGCGTGTGTGTGTGTGTGTGTGTGTGTGTGTGTGTAGATGTGTATATGTAATCCATCCTCGACCCCTCCCAATCCGGATTCCGCAGCAACCACAGCACTGAGACCGCTCTACTCGCCGCTGCAGACGACATCCGCACCCTCCTCGACCAAGGACACACCACGCCCCTGATCCTACTCGACCTCTCTGCAGCCTTCGACACTGTCTCTCACCGCCAGACTCCACAACGCCGGCATACAGGGAACCACCCTCGACTGGCTCCGCTCCTTCCTCACCGGCAGAACCCAAAGAATCAGACTTCCACCCTTCCTCTCCGAACCCACAGAGATCAACTGCGGAGTACCCCAAGGATCATCGCTCAGCCCTACGCTCTTCAACATCTACATAACCCCCCTCGCCGCCATCGTCAGACAGCACGAACTCACCATAGTATCCTACGCTGACGACACCCAGCTCATCCTCTCCCTCACCAAGGACCCCATCACCACCATACTCCACTTCCAGTAAGGAATGAAGGACATTGCATTCTGGATGAGCAGCAGCTGCCTGAAGCTCAATTCGAATAAGACAGAGGTCCTCGTCCTCGGACCCTCCCCCTCTGCATGGGACAACACCTGGTGGCCCACCGCCCCCGGCAGCCCCCCACCCCGACGGACCAAGCCCGGAACCTCGGCATCGTACTTGACTCCTCCCTCTCCATGACCCAACAGGTCAACGCAGTCGCCTCCACCTTTAACACCCTCCTCATCCTCCGGAAGACCTTCAAATGGATCCCCCCCGAATCAAGGAAGACCGTCACTCATGCACTCAACCAGCAGACTGGACTATGGAAACGCCCTCTACACCGGGATCAACAAGTCTCTGCTCCGCAAACTACAGACCATACACAACACTGCAGCCAGACTCGTCCTCGGCATCCCCCGACACGAACACATCACCCAACACCTGCGAAACCTCCACTGGCTCCCCGTCGAGAAGACAGTAACTTTCAAGATACTCACCCATGCCTACAAATGCCTCCACAGGACCCCAATATCTCAACAATAGAATCTCCTTCCGCGTACCCAAGAAAAACCTCTGATCCGCCGACCTCGCCCTTGCGGAAACCCCGCGCATCCGCAGAGCAAGAACGGGTGGAAGAACCTTCTCCTACATCGCGGCCAAGACTTGGAACGAGCTCCCGATCAACATCAGATGCCCCCCCACCCTGCACATCTTCAGGAAGACCCTCAAGACCTGGTTCTTCGACTGACCGGAGCTGCTCCCCACCCCCCAGCGCCTTGAGACCCTCACGGGTGAGTAGCACGCTTAAAATTCCCTGATTGATTGGTTGATATATATGTGTGTGTGTGTGTGTTTGTGTGTGTGTGTGTATATATTTAACAAACAGAAAACAGACTTTGTAGCATAATCAAGAAGAACTGGCCGATTGTCCTGAGTGACCCAGTTTTTGGAGATATGCTACCCAAAAGACCAGCTATTGCCTTTAGAAAAGCAACCTCTATGCGTGACATTCTAGTTAGCAGCAGCCCCGAGACCCAAATAAAATCAAATTGGCTGACACAAAGAAAAGGTTTTATTAAATGTACAGCATGCCGTGCATGCAGATTTGGTATAAATAAAATATCCTATACCATACCATTTAGAGATCAGCCTATCATCATTCAAAAATTTCTAACATGTAAAACTGATCATGCGATATATGTGTTGGAGCGCTCTTGTGAACTAAAATATGTAGGCAGCACAAAACTACAGGTTCACAAGAGGGTTCTGCAACACATTAGAGCAATCACTAATTCTGATCCAACATACCCAGTGGCGCGACATTTCAGAGAAGTACATGAGAACAAGTTAGAACACCTTAAATACTATGTACTAGATTCGGTTTTACCTTTAAGACGTGGTGGCAATCGGGAGGCAGCGCTCAGGAAACTAGAAACACGATACATCTTAGAGCTTGACACCAAAAGCCCACATGGGCTGAATACAAGTGAGGATTTCTATACTTGTCTATAAACATCATTAAGATATTATAAGTAGACAACATAGTATATATCCATAATCGGCAAGTATAACATCAACATGTCCCCACACATGTATTTATATTTTTATATATATATGTATATACTTATGAAATTTTGTACATATACACAAACACTGCCTCTCTCATGATTTTAATCCAATTTTTTGTAATTTTTATAAGTAAGGTTACACAAAGGGAGTTTAATAGCACTATGCACTTTATATCACACTCTTGAAAAACATCAGCAATGAAGGCCCACTTGGGCGATATTAGGATATAATAGCTATGAGAAAATAGAATGTCCATTAGCTAATTTGATGGCTGGTTATAAATACATTAAGGACAAAATAAAAGGTAGCACATACACAGTCATGACAAAAAAGAGTGATCATAGAACAACAGGGTGGCATGAAATACGCCTAATATTCATGAATGATATGCTTAAATGTTTCAAATGTCTTAGTCATGACAAAAAAAGAGCGGTCAAAGAACAACAGGGTGACATGAAATACACCTAATTTTCATGAATGATATGTTCAAATGTTTTAAATGTTTTAACCAGTTATCTATTTATGTATTTATACATATATGAATTAGTGAGTATATATTTGTCAAATATCAAATTGAATTATCATAGAATTTGCTGTGGCCACGTATAAGATTGAACGTGAGTCTGTTTTCATTATTTATTATGCCCTCGTCACTTTAAATGCTAGCACTTTATCGTAGTCGCGTCATGTGATCAAGGCCTGCAAAGGCCGAAACGCGTCATGGCGGAGCACTGAGCAAATAAAACATATATGCACCAGCAAAAGTGGAGTGTTCCTGTTTTTTCCACCAAAATCAAAGAGAAACCAAGAAAACAAGGATTTATTATATATATATATATATATAATCTACTGGCGGTCCCACAAAGACCCCCTGGGCAGAAAAAAGCATTTTTCTTTTTAAAAAGTCGGCGGGATGCGCTCAGGGTGCGCTGATCCCGCCGAGAAAAAAATAAACTAAGCGCGGTCTCCGCGCGTTGTTAACTGGCCCCGGGTGGGCCAAGTCCCGGGGGCATGCAGGGGTTTCTTTTTAATATGTGGGGGCCTCTAAGGCCTCCAAAGCCCCGGGGACCGTCACCCCCGGGGCTTAAAAATAATGGTGCAGGAGGCTCTTGCCCTCCTGCTGCCCTGGGGACCGCCACCTCCCGGGGCTTCTTTTTTAAAATGTTTTAACCTGTGTGGGGGCTCCAGCCCCCCACATGCCCGAGGACTGCCACCTCCCGGGCACTAAGAAATTTAAAATGGGGGTCCGTTTTGGACCCCAAAGCCCGGGGACCACCACCTCCCGGGACTTTCTAGATGTGGGGAGGGGGGCCGCGCGGCCCCCTCTTGGAGCCTGTGGTGGCCCTGGGGACCGCCGCCCCCAGGGCCAGCTCCTGCAGTGTCCCAGGGTGCCTACCCCCGGGACACTGCTGTTTGCAATGACAGGGACGGAGCCTCGCGGCTCCTGTCCTGTCATTGCAAACTTGCTTTGGATATTGGAAGCGAGAGCAGGAAACCTGCTCTCGCTTCCAATATCCAAAGCAAACTGCTTTTCCACATGGGGAGCAGCATCTTAGCTGCTCCCCATGTGAAAGCAATGCCGGCTCCGTAGGACACGGGGAGCTGGCGGGACTGTTGGGGGTTTGGGGACCCCCCCACAGTCCCCAACGAGAGGCCAGGCCCCGGGGGATGGGGTCCCTGGGGCCATAAGTGGCCAGGGAGGGGGGCCACGCAGCCCCCCCTCCCCTAAAAAATTTTTTAAAAAGGTGTACAGAGGCCATGCCCCTTTTTACACCTCTCTGCAACGCAGCTCTGTGGCGCTTTTTGGAAGTACATGGTGGGCTAGTTGGACTCCAGGGACCCTCAGGATTCAAGGGGACTTAATCCCCCAACTTAAAACGCACCACGGGCGCGTTTGCACAGTGGTGAAGGGAGGGGCGGGGCTTCAGGTGACATGTGTGCAAACAGGCCCCGTGGCGTGTTTTAAGACGGGAATTAAATCCCCTTCAATCCTGAGGGTCCCTGGGGGCCAACTAGCCCAACAGGTATGTCCAGAAAGCCACAGAGCTGCGTTGCAGAGAGGTGTAAAAGGGGTGTGGCCTCTGTACACGTCTCTGCAACGCAGCCCCTGGCGCATACTGGGAGGTTCCTGGTGGGCTAGTTGGCCCCCAGGGACCCTTATGATTCAAGGGGACTTAATCCCCCAACTTAAAACACGCCACGGGGCGCGTTTGCACAGATGTCACCTCAGGCCCCGCCCCTCCCTTCACCATTGTGCAAATATTCCTCTAAAATCAGCCGAAATACGAATTCCGATTTACTCACCTGTTATCAGGAGAGACCTCAGTGCTGCATCTTTCAGCCCAGTACTGGTCCTGAAAAGTAATTCTAACCGTACTTACCAGTAACTTGAATTTCCTTCCATAGGCTAACATTGACTGGTTTCACTTGGAAATTCTTCTAAGTGTGCAGATTTGGAACTTTATAATATTCCTCTAAAATCAGCCGAAATACGGATTCCGATTTACTCACCTGTTATCAGGAGAGACCTCAGTGCTGCATCTTTCAGCCCAGTACTGATCCTGAAAAGTAATTTTAACCGTACTTACCAGCAACTTGGATTTCCTTCCATAGGCTAACATTGACTGGTTTCACTTGGAAATTCTTCTGTGTGTGGAGTTTTGGAACTTTATAATATTCCTCTAAAATCAACCGAACTACGAATTCCGATTTACTCACCTGTTATCAGGAGAGAACCCAGTGCTGCATCTTTTAGCCCAGCACTGACCCTGAAAAGTAATTCCAACCCTTTTTACCAGTAACTTATATTTCCTTCCATAGGAATCCATTGTCTGGTTTTCAGCAGAAAAGTTTCAAAGTGTCGATTTTCACAAATTACAAATATTCCTTAAAAATCGCCTGTATGACTTAAACGCATTCTTTCAACTGTTTACAGGAGATGCACCAGTGCTGGATCCAGGATCCAACACTGAGTAAGAAAAAGTAACGATAACACTACTTACCTGCTAAGTGAATTTCCTCCCATAGGATAACATTGGTGATTCTATGTGAAAAAGTTTGTGTCAACTTTTAAAATACAATAATATTCCTTAAAAATCACTACTGTAACCAAAACGCTTTTACTCAACTGTTTACAGGAGATGTCCCAGGACTGAATCTAGGATCCAGTTGTCAGACACCCCACAAGACTTACCTTATGCTTGTGAAGCGGTCTTGCAGAGACGACATGACCCACCGCCACCGTACCCACCTTATCCCAGTAGAAAGCGTAATCTAGCTAGGATGGCATTGGGAACGGGGAAGGAGGCTAGAGGTGATGGAGTTGGTGTCCAGACGACAAAGAGGATATCATCCGTAGTTCAGTAAGATGGTCTGGTGTACCGTCTAATGAAGGGAGATAAGGGAAACCCCATTACATGGGCACACGCAAAACCCCCATTCCCTAGTACAGCAGTTTTTGAGGTACAATAGATCACCTTGTATACATACACCTCCAAATAGGTAGAAAGTAACACCGGCCAGGAACTAGTTTGAACTCCGGTACACCAGAAGGGAAGTATCAGCAAGGCGCCCTAGCGCTAGGTGAGTTACACACTGAAGACAAAAATCAGCAAGGTGCTCCAGCGTGGTTTCAGGCACAAAACAGAAAGCAAAAATCATCAAGGCGCTCCAGCGCGGTTTAAGGCACAAACAAACAGAAGGCAAAATCAGCAAGGCGCTCCAGCGCGGTTTCAGGCACAAAACAGAACAGAAAGCAAAATCAGCAAGGCGCTCCAGCGCGGGATAAGGCACAAACAAAACAGACAACAAGAGGCAAGGCGCTCCAGCGCGGAAGACAGAAACCAAAAAATAAACAGACAAAATCAGCAAGGCGCATCAGCGCGGTTTCAGGCACAAAACAGAACAGAAAGCAAAATCAGCAAGGCGCTCCAGCGCGGGATAAGGCACAAACAAAACAGACAACAAGAGGCAAGGCGCTCCAGCGCGGAAGACAGAAACCAAAAATAAACAGACAAAATCAGCAAGGCGCATCAGCGCGGTCCGTTACCTGCGGCTCGGCAGCTTCCAGTGAGGTGTTCCGAGAATCTGGAATTGGCGTCCGGGAAGGGCTGGCGTCCGATGGCGGTTTGGGCTTTGAATACGAAGCGCTGACCTGGCGGAACCGCAGAGGTTTTAAGCGGCTCTTACCGGAAGTGCTGAGTGGCGTGGCAGTGGCTTCCGGTGCCCAGGACTAGACCACGGACCTTTGTATGGCGGAAGTGAGGCAAGTCTGTTCCGCGAAATCATGGAGCACGATACATTTGTTGCTCGTGATTTCACGGAACCTATCGCAACCATGACACCAGTCCTGTGGTTAGAAAAGTAATCCATAAAGTAACTAATTGCATTTAACTAGAAATTCACATTGAGCTCAATGTTGCATTGTGTTTGAAATTGTGTTGCCCATTGCAGCAACTGTAACTACTGTACTTAAAACTCTATTGCCTATTTGCAAACTATTTAAACTAAAGTAATTCATTCTGAGAAAGTATATTTTGTAATGTAATGTATAATGTAATTACAATGTAATTTAATAAATAAAATATCTAAAAATAAATAGTTTAAAAAAATGTAGTAAATCAGTATCAAAAAATAAATATAACAATTAATACATTTAATAATTGTCATTTACAAAACCTTTGAAATTCACTGAAAAACCATAGGTTTTAGGGGCGTTATAGTTAGAAATTAGCATTTAAAACACCTTTGAAATTCACTGAAAAAACCATAGGTTTCAGGCACGTTATAGTTAGAAATTAGCATTTAAAAAACCTTTGAAATTCACAGAAAAAACCATAGGTTTCAGACACGTTATAGTTAGAAATTAGCATTTAAAAAACCTTTGAAATTCACTGAAAAAACCATAGGTTTTAGGGACAGTTATAGTTAGTTGGACATTTCACTCGTACAAAACCCGTGAAATTCCCCGTTATAGTTAGTTCAGCTAACTATAACTCGCGCCCGCAATGCACTGCTGATGACGTCACATATTACATCACTCATGACATGGTCAGTGACATCACTGATGACATCACTGATGACATCTCAAATGACATCACTGATGACATCATGCAGTGACTGTGTGTTTCTCTAAAGTTTAAATATTTTTAATATATATCGGAAAAGACGTATTGAAGAATGAGTGGGTGTATAAGTGTCTGTATGGATGATTTAGTAGGTGCGTGACTGACTCTATAAGTGAGTGATTTAACGTATCTTACTGAATGCATGGGTTAGTGACTAAACTGGGTGAATGTCTGTATCCGTCTGTCTGTTGCTGTGTAAGTGACTGCATGTGTTTGTGAATAGCTACATGAGTGTGTACATGAGTTATTGAATGGTTGTCTGAGTATCTGTATGGGTGCCTGAGTGTTTGTGTGGGAGGGGTGTGTGCGACTCTGTGTATAGATGTGTGAGTGGGTGATTCACTGGGTGGATGGTTTCAAGAGTGCATCTGTGATAGACTGTATGGGTGGGTAAGTGTGTGTAAGAGTGTGTTAGTGAGTGAATGTATGTCCCAGTGGTACATGTGTGAGTAACTACATATGTGAAAGGCAGTATATATGTGTGTTGGAGTATATAAATAGCTATAAGCTAGAGTGAGTGATTATGATAGTGGCTGTATGGATGAGTGTGTGCTTGTATCAGTGATTGTATAAGAGCGTAACAATGTGCTAGTATTTGTATGATTAAGTGAGCTGGTGTGTGTATAACTGTATAGGTGAGTAAATGGCAGTGTGTTTAATTATTTGCATGACTGACTAGGTGTGTGAGTTCCTCTATGGATGAGTGGCGGTGTTTGAGTGTCTATATAGGAGTAAGAGTGCATATGATAGTCCTGTACTGAGTGACCATAAGTATGAGTGACTGTACGGGTGAGTGAGTGGATGTGTGTGTGTAGACCTAAGAATCAGTGAGTGGGTATGTAGTTATTGGTGTTGGAGTGTCTATGGTTTTGCGAATGGCAGTCTGTAATTTAGAGTGGGTGTATCAAAGGTTATATTAGGGTGTGAGGAGGTGCATCAGATTATCACGTGGATGATGTCATCAGTGATGTCATCAGTGATGTCATTTGAGATGTCATCAGTGATGTCACTGACCATGTCATGAGTGATGTAATATGTGACGTCATCAGCAGTGCATTGCGGGGGCGCGAGTTATAGTTAGCTGAACTAACTATAACGGGGGAATATATATATTATCTTCTGGCGGTCGCCAGTAGATAGTTATAGTTAGGACCTATTTTCCATAGGAAATCCGCGACATTCTATTTGAAATAACTCTTGCGTCGATTGACGAATCTTCGCGAAATTTTCAAACTTTATGGCCCGCTCCGGTCCGCTCCTACCCTGAAAGTCTCAGGGTGATTCGTTAAGCGGGGGCCGAGAAAAAGGGGGGTCCCAAAGCGTGTTTTCCCATTCATTTTCCCATAGGAAACTTTAGACACGGCTACAGCCCGAACTGCTGAACGGAATTACACCAAATTTGGCAAAGAGGTAGTTCTTGGTTCAGAAAGAACCCTTTTGTTAAATGGTGTAAATCCATTCAGTAGTTCCTGTGAAAATCAAAATGAAAATCACATATATATCTATGGCCGCGTCGGATTCGCGCACCCTGCGCGCACCCTGCGCGCACCCTGCGCGCACCCTGCGCGCACCCTGCGCGCACCCTGCGCGCACCGTCCCGATCACGAGCTGCATGTTAATTGGCTTTCAAGTGGCTGTCAACACTCCAAATCAGGAAGTGTTGGCAGCCATTTTGTCCCTCGATAGAACCGAGGGACAGAAACAAGTGCGCAAAGCGCAAAAGGGGCAGGGTAGAAACACCCTGACCCCTAGGTCTGCTCAGGGGTCCCACAAGGACCCCCTGGGCAGAAAAAGCATTTTTTTTTAAATCGGCAGGATGCGCTCAGGGTGCGCGGATCCTGCCGATTTAGAAAAACCCAGAAGAAACAAGTGCGCAAAACGCACAAAGGGGGCAGGGTAGAAACACCCTGACCCCTAGGGTCTGCTCAGGGGTCCCAGAAGGACCCCCTCGGCAGAAAAGCATTTTTTTTTTTAAATCGGCAGGATGCGCTCAGGGTGCGCGGATCCTGCCAAAAAAAAAAAAATCAAAGCGCGGTCTCCCGCGCTTCGATGCAAATTTGCCCCCGGGTGGCCCAAGTCCCGGGGGCATGCGGGGGGTGGGTTTATTGTTTATATGGGGGCCTCTAAGGCCCCCAAGCCCCGGGGACCACCACCCCCGGGGCTTTATTAAAAAGGTGCGGGAGGGCTCTCCTGCCCTCCCGCAGCCCCGAGGACCGCCACCCCGGGGCTTCTTTTCTTAGAATTTAATAACGTGTGGGGGCTCCAGCCCCCACACGCCCGGGACCACCACCTCCCGGGGCACTTAGAAAATAAATGTGGGGGTCCGTTACGGACCCCAGAGCCCCGGGGACCACCACCTCCCCAGGGCTTTGTCAATGGAGGGAGGGGGCCGCGCGGCCCCCTCCTGGAGCCTGTAATGGCCCTGGGGACCGCCACCCCCCCAGGGCCGGCTCCTGCAGTGTCCCGTGGTGCCTACCCCCGGGACACTGTAGTTTGCTATGACAGGATGGGAGCCTCGCGGCTCCCGTCCTGTCATAGCAAACTGCTTTGGATATTGAGGCGAGAGCAGGGAAACCTGTTCTCGCTTCCAATATCCAAAGCAAATTGCTTTTCCACATGGGGAGCTGCATCTTAGCAGCTCCCCATGTGGAAAAGCAATGCCGGCTCCCAAGGGACGCGGGGAGCCGGCGGGACTGTGGGGGGATTGGGGAGCCCCCACAGTCCCCAACGGAGAGGGCCGGCCCCGGGGGATGGGGTCCCCGGGGCCATAAGTGGCCTGAGGAGGGGGGCAACGCAGCCCCCCTCCAAAACAATAAAAATAAAAAAAGGCCATGCCCCGGGGATGGGGTTCCCGGGGCCGATTAAGGCCTCGGGAGGGGGCCACGCGGCCCCCTTCCAAATTGTTTTTTTTTTTTTTAAATAAATAGGGGGCAGGCCCTGGGGGATGGGGTCCCCAGGACCAATAAATTAGAAAAGAAGGGGGGCCACACAGCCCCCTTCTTTAAAAAAAAACAAAAAAACACCGGCATCACGCCGGAGGCCACGTCCCCTTCTTTCACCACTCTGCAAACGCGCCCCTGGCGCGTTTAGCAGATGGGGAACGAATTACCCTTGAATACTGGGGGTCCCTGAGAGCCAGCTCACCAGGAACCTCCAGTATGCGCCAGGGGCTGCGTTGCAGAGAGGTGTACAGAGGCCACGCCCCTTTTACACCTCTCTGCAACGCAGCTCTGTGGCGCTTTTGGAGGTACATGGTGGGCTAGTTGGACTCCAGGGACCCTCAGGATTGAAGGGGATTTCATTCCCCAACTTAAAACGCGCCACGGGGCGCGTTTGCACAGTGGTGAAGGGAGGGGCGGGGCTTCAGGTGACATGTGTGCAAACAGGCCCCGTGGCGCATTTTAAGATGGGAATGAAATCCCCTTCAATCCTGAGGGTCCCTGGGGGCCAACTAGCCCACCAGGTACGTCCAGAAAGCGCCACAGAGCTGCGTTGCAGAGAGGTGCAAAAAGGGGCGTGGCCTCTGTACACCTCTCTGCAACGCAGCTCCCTGGCGCATACTGGAGGTACAGGGTGGGATAGTTGGACCCCAGGGACCCTCATGATTCAAGGGGACTTAATCCCCCAACTTAAAAAGCGCCATGGGGCGCGTTTGCACAGATGTCACCTCAGGCCCCTCCCCCTCCCTTCACCATTGTCCAAATATTCCTCTAAAATCAGCCAAAATATGAATTCCGATTTACTCACCTGTTATCAGGAGAGACCTCAGTGCTGCATCTTTCAGCCCAGTACTGATCCTGAAAAGTAATTTTAACCTTACTTACCAGTAACTTGAATTTCCTTCCATAGGCTAACATTGACTGGTTTCACTTGGAAATTCTTCTAAGTGTGGAGTTTTGGAACTTTATAATATTCCTCTAAAATCAGCCAAAATACGAATTCCGATTTACTCACCTGTTATCAGGAGAGACCTCAGTGCTGCATCTTTCAACCCAGTACTGATCCTGAAAAGTAATTTTAACCGTACTTACCAGTAACTTGAATTTCCTTCCATAGGATATCATTGCCTGCTTTTTGCTGAAAAAGTTTGTCGATTTTTGAAACATACAAATATTCCTCTAAAATCAGCTGAACTACGAATTCCGATTTACTCACCTGTTATCAGGAGAGAACCCAATGCTGCATCTTTTAGCCCAGCACTGACCCTGAAAAGTAATTCTAACCGTACTTACCAGTAACTTGTATTTCCTTCCATAGGAATCCATTGTCTGGTTTTCAGCAGAAAAGTTTCAAAGTGTCGATTTTTGAAACATACAAATATTCCTCTAAAATCAGCAGAACTACGAATTCCGATTTACTCACCTGTTATCAGGAGAGACCTCAGTGCTGCATCTTTGAGCCCAGTACTGATCCTGAAAAGTAATTTTAACCGTACTTACCAGTAACTTGAATTTCCTTCCATAGGCTAACATTGACTGGTTTCACTTGGAAATTCTTCTAAGTGTGGAGTTTTGGAACTTTATAATATTCCTCTAAATCAGCTGAACTACGAATTCCGATTTACTCACCTGTTATCAGGAGAGAACCCAGTGCTGCATCTTTTAGCCCAGCACTGACCCTGAAAAGTAATTCTAACCGTACTTACCAGTAACTTGTATTTCCTTCCATTGGAATCCATTGTCTGGTTTTCAGCAGAAAAGTTTCAAAGTGTCGATTTTCACAAACTACAAATATTCCTTAAAAATCGCCTGTATGATTTAAACGCATTCTTTCAACTGTTTACAGGAGATGCACCAGTGCTGGATACAGGATCCACCACTGAGTAAGAAAAAGTAACGATAACACTACTTACCTGCTAAGTGAATTTCCTCCCATAGGATAACATTGGTGATTCTATGTGAAAAAGTTTGTGTCAACTTTTAAAATACAATAATATTCCTTAAAAATCACTACTGTAACCAAAACGCTTTTACTCAACTGTTTACAGGAGATGTCCCAGGACTGAATCTAGGATCCAGTCCTGTGGTTATAAAAGTAATCCATAAAGTAACTAATTGCATTTAACTAGAAATTCACATTGAGCTCAATGTTGCATTGTTTGAAATTGTGTTGCCCATTGCAACAACTGTAACTACTGTACTTAAAAGTCTATTGCCTATTTGCAAAGTATTTAAACTAAAGTAATTCATTCTGAGAAAGTATATTTTGTAATGTATAATGTAATTACAATGTAATTTAAAAAATAAAATATGTAAAAATAAATAGTTTAAAAAAATGTAGTAAATCAGTATCAAAAAATAAATATAACAATTAATACATTTAATAATTGTCATTTACAAAACCTTTGAAATTCACTGAAAAAACCATAGGTTTTAGGGGCGTTATAGTTAGAAATTAGCATTTAAAAAACCTTTGAAATTCACTTAAAAAACCATAGGTTTCAGGCACGTTATAGTTAGAAATTAGCATTTAAAAAACCTTTGAAATTCGCTGAAAAAACCATAGGTTTCAGACACGTTATAGTTAGAAATTAGCATTTAAAAAACCTTTGAAATTCACTGAAAAAACCATAGGTTTTAGGGACAGTTATAGTTAGTTGGACATTTCACTCGTACAAAACCATAGAAATTCCCCCGTTATAGTTAGTTTAGCTAACTATAACTCGCGCCCCCGCAATGCACTGCTGATGACGTCGCATATTACATCACTCATGACATGGTCAGTGACATCACTGATGACATCACTGATGACATCTCAAATGACATCACTGATGACATCATCCACGTGATAATCTGATGCACCTCCTCACACCCTAATATAACCTTTGATACACCCACTCTAAATTACAGACTACCATTCGCAAAACCATAGACACTCCAACACCAATAACTACATACCCACTCACTGATTCTTAGGTCTACACACACATCCACTCACTCACCCATACAGTCACTCATACTTACGGTCACTCAGTACAGGACTATCATATGCACTCATACTCCTATATAGACACTAAAACACCGCCACTCATCCATAGAGGTACTCACACACCTAGTCAGTCATGCAAATAATTAAACACACTGCCATTTACTCACCTATACAGTTATACACACACCAGCTCACTTACTCATACAAATACTAGCACATTCTTACGCTCTTATACAATCACTGATACAAGCACACACTCATCCATACAGTCACTCTCACAATCACACACTCTCGCTTATAGCTATTTATATACTCCAACACACATATATACTGCCTTTCACATATGTAGTTACTCACACATGTACCACTGGGACATACATTCACTCACTAACACACTCTTACACACACTTACCCACCCATACAGCCTATCACAGATGCACTCTTGAAACCATCCACCCAGTGAATCACCCACTCACACATCTATGCACAGTCGCACAAACCCCACCCACACAAACACTCAGGCACCCATACAGATACTCAGACAACCAATCAATAACTCATATAGACACTCATGTAGCTATTCACAAACCCATGCAGCCACTTACACAGCAACAGACAGACAGTTACAGACATTCACCCAGTTTAGTCACTAACCCTTGCATTCAGTAAGATACGTTTAATCACTCGCTTATAGAGTCAGTCACGCACCTACTAAATCCTTCATCCACACACTTATACACCCACTCATTCTTCAATACACCTTTCCCTATATATTAAAAATATTTAAACTTTACAGAAACAGTCACTGGATGATGTCATCAGTGATGTCATTTGAGATGTCATCAGTGATGTCATCAGTGATGTCACTGACCATGTCATGAGTGATGTAATATGTGACGTCATCAGCAGTGCATTGCGGGGGCGCGAGTTATAGTTAGCTGAACTAACTATAACGGGGGAATTTCTATGGTTTTGTTCGAGTGAAATGTCCAACTAACTATAACTGTCCCTAAAACCTATGGTTTTTTCAGTGAATATATATATATAATATATATATATATATATATATATATATAATCTCATAATAAGCTTTATTTTGGCAATTGCCATCTAAGCAAACACAATAGGTTACAACTATAAAAATCATGAAATAAAAGCACTTAAAACCATAATGTATACAATATAAAATAGTTAAGATGTTTATAATACCCACAGTTCGAATTAGCAGCATATAGGAGGAACATGACATATAAGTTATAAAGTAATTGAAATATTTAAAATACCTACAATTAAAACTAGCAGCATATGGGGGGGAACATCATGACAAATTTAAGATGCAAAAATGAATTCTATCTAGCAATTCCTATACTGTTTATCTACTGTTACAAAATCTATATGCTATGTACTGGGCGTCAATGGGGCAGTCTTTTCCTGTCTGTGTCTCCACATGTATAGAAGAAACTGGGAGACAGCGAAGACAATTAGTTGAGCTGTGTCTGCCCTGAATATCCTAGTTGCAATTTTGTAGTCCCTAATGCCCAAGTTACGGCATAATGGCAGGAACCATTTCCTCCTATGTGCATGATCTTGCGGGCAAAAGTACAGGACATGATCTGCAGTTTCCTTAGCCTCTGGGCAAAACAGGCAGCTTAGATCAGGTTCAGCATCCATGAGGGTGTGCCGCCACTTTGCAGTAAATGACCGAAGTGGCAATGTTGCAATTCGAAACTTGATATACAGTGTCTTAGCACCCAGAGGCTCAATTATGTCCATATACCTTTCCAGAAGATAAGTATCTTTAAATTCCAAAAAGGTAGAGGTTAAAGTACATGCCCCCCATGCTGGTGCAATCTACCATCTACGTGTCTCCAATACCGCTCCTTGAGCGTAGACTTGGAAGTGCCACTGGACGTTTCCGGATTAGTCCACATGCCGCTGCACCCGATCTCCTAGAGTGAAATCTTAATATACCCCAACCATGGAATTCTAGTGGACCCGGAAAGTTTCATAATCTCTTCCAAGCCCAGCCGATAGGGTAAGAGTTCTACTGAGGACCAGATCCTCCTCCAGTACATCAAAGGTCTAAGTTTTACTTTATGGGCAAGTGAGCGGATGCCAAGATCTAAACTAATAGGGCCAAGATCTAAACTAATAGGTACCAATGGAGTACAGGGGGAGATTGGTGAGGAGTTGGAGAAAACGAGTTTCCATCCACTCCAAATCATTGACATTAACATGCCCCCAGAACTCCCCACGATACAGAGACCCCCTCCCCAGGCTTGCAGGTTGTAAATTTGCAATGCAGGTGTCATCGGACGAAAGCTAGATCCCTTCAAGGCTCTCAGAAGGCCACCACTATAATGTTCTAATCTACGTTTGGACTTCTTAATCAGGGGTGACCAGCCAAATTGCTCATTGAGAGTAAGCCCCAGATATTCAAAGGTGTGGACCTTCTCCAATTGGATACCATTGAGGACCGGGTGCGATCTGACCGTCTTACAAGGATTCATTACCATGCATTTAGTCTTGCTTGCATTGATCTCCTGTCCTCTCTGTCTGCAGAAGTGTCCGAATTGATCTGGAAGATTTTGGATACCCATAGGGGATTGCAAAACCAGTAATGCGTCGTCTGCGAACAGGGGAGCCGGGACTTTCCTGTTAGCCAGACGCGGGGCATCATGCTTGCAATGTTCTAGCATGTTAACCAAGTCATTAATATATAATAAAAAAAAAGTGGGGGCTAATACACACCCCTGTCTCACCCCTTGAGTCACTGGAATGGGATCTCTCAATTCCCCCACAGGGCCATACCTAACTTGGGCATAGTTATCCAGGTGTAGCCTCCTAAACACATCAATTAGGGATTTCAAGACCGCCATGCTGGTAAGAACTGCCCACAGGCCCTCCCTGGGAACTAAAACAAAAGCTGACCGTAGTTGTAACACTTGATCGATAGTGCTTGTCCTAGCCCTGAAAGGTGCCTGGAGGGGTGTCAACACATTTGCTTCCTCATAAATGCTTGCAATCTACTCAACAGAATTCGGCTAAAAAGCTCTGTGAGCTGTCAATAAGGCTAATAGGGCAATAATTTGACGGGGCAGAGCTTGTACCCTTTTTATATATTGGGACAATTTCACCCCCTGCCCATGTCCATGGCACGGTAAGCCCATTCATGATGATGCTGAATAGAAGCGCAAAATAATGGCACCAGATCTCATTCTCCGCTTTAAACAGGTCCACGGGCACATTATCAAGCCCTGGTGCTTTCCCTGGTGTAATCCAGTCAATGGCTGTCGTTAAATGTCTGCACATCAATGGGCATTGGGTTCCTCCCCTACATATGTACATTAAGTATGCTCAGGAGCTTTGTCTATCTTCGATCAGGTTTTCTTTCTCGTGTTCATTTACACCACATACATGTACACGAAGGTTACAGCAACCTTGGCATAAGGAACTTTGAAAGAAATGAAATAGTGCATACATATTGTTTAGAAAGAGATGGCTTTGTTTTGAAACCCCACATTTATTAAATAGGGCGACTGATGCCACTATGTACAGAAGCATTTCCTCTTACTTGCCACTTCATCCTAAAATGGTTTTCACCATAACATATATGAAAGAGAAAAACACTGTCCAAGCCAATGGCTCTTCACAGAGGCATTAAAAAGAGAGCTCTATTTGCTTTGCCAATGTTTGTTTAAGTAGTCCTGGCATTGCTAAATATTAGTTTTTTAAAGTTTCGATATTTTCCACTCATTGGAGTGCTTATGCTTTAGACTCGAGCTTCAAGGTCCTTAAGTTGGGACCTATGAAAAGAGTACAGCTACTGCATTGTTTCCTTCTTCAGGCCAGGCAGTCTGTTCCCCCCCCCCCCCTCCTCTTTTCCCCCAGAGGACCGTGTAGAGTGACTCCACTGTCTATCAGATTTAAAAATAGAATCACTGCCTACTACATACTGTCAAACATCTGTTATATCAGCCGTTGTAGCATCAAGTGATATATTATAATAAATGTAGAAAATGAAGAAGGCTCACTCATGTCAATTCAAGCCTCAGCAGAAAGTTGTGTACAGATGTACGTATTAAAGGAGAAATACAGGCCTAAGCTAGTAGAATAGAAAGCACAAATAGCGTTAGAACCCGGGGGTGGAGGGCAGGAGACACGAGCATCAGTAGAATATAGAAATATAATTGGGCAAAGCAGAAGTGGACAGTTACAGGCCTGCTTTGCGAGAACATGTCCCTGAGAAAAGTGTAGATAAAAGTAGCACAGAGGCACAGGATTGGTGGGAGATTAGGCCTTGTAGAGCAGTAGACATTTAGGGAGTAGAGCATTACTAGGCTTCTAAGAGAAAAACCAAGGACAACTGGTAGTAAAAGTGGTGGTGTAGAAGTGTAATGAATAACACATGCACGGGTCAAATTCCTTAAACACGTGATTAGCTGTTTTTTTTGGAAAGTATTACTCCTAGATATAATGTTGTGATTAAGTAAATGCTTGACTGATTATGCAAATGTATGACGTATTTGCACTGACTGATATATAAAAGAAACTGCCCGCCACAATGTAAGTTGAAGCTCGGATTCCAGTTCCATGGGGCTGACTGATCTTCTGCGCTCTTTATATTAAACTCTGTACTACAGTGCCACAGACGTCATGTCATCTCTTTCCTTTGTCCGGCAACAATATTATGTTGATTATAGTGATGTTGTTGAACACAATGCACCACTTCTTTAGATGGCTTTCAAATACTATTGTGCAGGAGTTCTCCTTCACCTCACTAAAGCTCACACCACAACTCTGTAGCTAACTTGAGAATGGAGCCAGAGATTTCAATAGAAATGGAATGGCCCATATAATCGATGGTACCCAACCCCTGCCCTGGCATCCAACTGAAAACCTTCACTTGCACCCAACTGACACCATTGTTGTTAACTAGTGGGTAGCAAAGGTCACTCTTGAGAAGACTAGGGCTGTAAAACTCCTGCATTGATCTCTCCTATCTTCAGATGTAATACCCAGCCAATACTGCTGAATAAGCAGTCTCTTACTGTGGCTCTCTTACACAATTTAGGCCACATAAGTCTTGATATAAATAACTCAAAACTTTCATATCTCAGTATGATGGTATTCTTGTGTCACACCTTTAATTAGATTGGGAGTTGTAGATGAAGTAGTACTCATTCCCGCTTCTGAAGTGCCAACTAGCAGTAATGCGCAGTGTTGCCGAGATAAGGGGGAGACACACTGAACAATTTAGAGAAGTCTTTAACTTATTTTGTGCATATCACGAATCGTAATTACTCTACTTGTTTTGCTCATACTTTTGCACTTGTGTCTTGGTGCTATTTCCAATGGTCTGCAATTTTGATTTTTGTATTATGCACATATGGAGAGCTAGGAACCATATCTGCTGGAGCTCACTACCCATGTGCCACATGGGTTACGCTGATATTTTCATCTTATGCATCCATTTTTATATTCTTTATCGTCTTGTATAATTTTCTACTTTGTTGCATTTTTAATTATGCCATAGCTAATGCCATTCAATTCTGACACACCTCTTGCTTTTTAGAAACATTATGGTTTGATGCTTCTCTGAATGACCAAATTATAAATTGTTTTTAGTATGTTGGTTACCATTTAGAAAAAAACGAATGTATGCTTTGTTAAGTGTTTAACATTTGTACGCTGCGCGTGCACACACAGGTTAAACATAGGGCTCCAGCTTTCATTCGTTATATCTTAAAAAACGGTAGGAAGATATTTTGCAGATTGATAGACCTACACAAAGGAAACACTGAAATCATGCCCCAGGGCAGTGGGAAAGTCCTGTAAACGCAACTGTTTAGTATTGCTTACAACTAGTCTGCCTGAATATTATATCAGGGAAGCGCAGTCTGAGCATGGTACTGTTTGGCTTCCCTAGTGTGCCTTAAAAAGGTAAGACTCCTCTATGATGCATGAAAATCTCAGATCAGACTTCCAAAACAATTACCTGTGTGCTTGCTTTTATAAAAACCTATGCACTTCACTTCCTGGTTGAAAGGCCTGACTGGAGCCATCTCCTGTCTTGAACCAGCCCCATGTCTTTTATTTTTTTTATTCTTTTGAGTTGCAGATAGCTTTTTTTTATTTCTAAATATATCTTTATTGGCACTTCAGTACGCAAACATAAATGCATTTACAAGAGCAGTAGTCAAATCAGCAGATCAACAGCAGCTCCCGTTTCGGTGCCCGCACATGACAATTCAAAAGGCATTCCAGTTGCAATTCTACATTAGTTTTTTATGACCTTGTTTAATTCGCCCTCTATTACCATTGCTCCTTACCATACCCTACTTCTCAATACTCATAAGGACCCTCGGGAGTCATAGGTGCAGCCATGTTGCAGACATATCAATCAGGCAGTATAAAAACTATAGAAACTGAACACTTCTAAACAATTTAGCAACTGTGTCGTCCAGAAGGTCTGCATTTAGAACACATCATTAGAATCTAAACTTTTCTCGGGGGGGGGGGGTGGGGGGGGATTGTGTATGTCTATGCTTCACGGATTTACGGACTGTGGTATTCCTAGGGGGAGAGAAGGGGCTCTGCATCTAGTCCTATACTTACACTAATTGTGCCTCATATAAGTGATGATGTGTCTCAGAGGGAAACCACAGCCCTATCAATTTGGTGTATCTCCGTTTCACTTTCTTCTGAGTCGTCCTCTTTCCTATTGTCCCAGGCTCGCATCACCTTCGCCCACATTCCTGCCAATGGGCGGCGATGAACCCCTCGGGCATCCTCCCTCATCAATGCCCTCTCTTCTGCTCTGGCCCACACTTGAACATCTTGTTCCCAAGCCTCCACTGAAGGACCCATCCACTTCAGCGCTGTCTGTCTCTGCGCCAGGACCAAAGAAGGTCCACAAATCTAGATCCTACCTTTCTAACTTTGGGTCTGGGAAACTGGCCTAAAAGGCAGACCTCCGCTGTGCAGGGGAGCGTGCGAGCCAGCACTCTATTAATCGTGGCTATTATAGTGTTCTAAAAGCCTTGCAACCTCAGCACCCCCATGTCATGTGGGCAAACCCTGCGTCTGGCTCTCTGCATTAGGGTAATATCGGTCGTTCCCCCATACATGACTTTCAATCTGTGAGGGGTCAGGTAGGTCATATGTAAATAATTAAATTGAATGAGCTTGAATTTGGTGTTTCTTGATACCCGCTTCAGGCTCCCCAGAACTCTGCTCCATTCCTTGTCCAATAAGTCTATCTAGAAGTGTTCCCCACCTTTCTCGTATCCGATCTAACAGCTTCATGATCATCCCTAACTGTGCTCTATAGAACCATTTCACAAGATGGCAAGCCGCCCCTAGGGTCACCAGCGCCTGGAGAACACCATCCTCCTGTCCTCCTCCTGATCCTAGGTCTCCAAATGTTCTCAGCACAGCGTGGTAGTTTAGGAACTGGCCTTGGGGTAAGTCATACTGGGACAGTAAATCATCCAGTGGGCTGAGCTCCCCTTGTTGAAAACAGTCACTCACCATGATGATACCGGCTGATTTCCACTTGGACAAATGACCTCTCGTAAATAGGGAGAGGGTGTCGCCATGTGGGAGCCCTACCAAAGGCAGGTCTGGTGCGTAGAGGGGCATTCTGAATGTGCGCCAGAGGCACCTCCTCCAGCATTTCATTGGCATCTGCAATAATACTCCAGGATAGCGACTTTCGGATGAAGGAGTTTTGCCAATAACAGCCTCTGGTTGTCTACCAAGCCTATAGGGCCAAGTGTCTCAAGCTTTCTCCCGTCTAACCATTGGGCCAACCACTTGATCTGGCGGCCAGATAGTATAATTCAAAATCGGAGGCACCCAGTCCCCCTACCTCCGGTGCCCTCCGCAACACCGCAAGAGGGACCCTATTCCACCCTCCACACCAGATTAAGTCTCTGAGCAGTGTGTCCAGGCTCCCGAACTAAGAGAGGGGCACCACAACTGGTAGGTTCATGAAAAAGTACAAGAGTCTAGGGAGCATGATCATCTTGGACAGTGCAATGCGGGAAATAAAAGGTAGTTTCAAGGAACGCCAGAATTGTACACTAGCCTTGAGAGATCTTACCACTTGCTTCAAGTTGCCTTCCTGAAGGTCCTCCAGGGTATGAAATACCTGCACACCCAGGTATTTGAAAGACTGGGATGACCAAGCAAGCCCCCCAGGCAGGCCAGCCAGGCACTGGTGCCTGGGTATCGTAGGGAAAATATGGGTCTTTGATTTGTTTCTTAAGGCCCGCTAATACTGAATATTCCTCTAGGTGGGCCAGGGCCTGAGGTACCCCCAGGCATCTTTCCCCTAAATACAACAATAAGTCATCTGCATATAAAGATATTGTATATTCCTTCCCATCTAAGCAAACTTCGTGCCCTCTTCTCCGTTGCCTGAAGAGTTCTGCCAGTGGCGCAATGGCCAAAGCAAACCGTGGCGATAGTGGGTATCCCTGCCTATTGCCTCTGTGGATGTTGTATGAGGCCGAAAATACTCCACCCGTCCAGACTAGTGCTGTGGGGTGTGTATATAATTATCTTGCCCATCAAATCCATCCCTCACTCAGGCCCATCTGTACCATCACCGCATATAAAAAGTCCCAACTCAGAGTCGAATGCCTTCTCCAGATTAACTGACATTATTAAGGCCTCTGGATAAAGGCCAGTGTCATGGTGATGCATGACATGGAAGAGTCTGCGAAGGTTACCAAAGGTAGACCTTGTCTGTATAAATCCATTTTAATCATCATGGATGAGACTCGACATGGTAGCATTCTCCTGGCCAATATTTTACTTAGGATTGTAAAATCCATGTTCAACATGGAGAGGGGGCGAAATTCCAATGTGTGTGCTGCCAAGGACTTCGTCTTCAGTAGAGGGATAACTAGTGCCTCTTTGGTCAAGTCCGGCAGTGACCCTTTGCTCAGCAATTCTGCATATAATGCCTCCAGCTTAGAGGCTAGGGTTTGTGCGAAGGCAGAGTAAAACTCTGCTGGTAAACCATCTGGCCCTGGATTCTTTCCGGTTGCCATCTCTTTTATGGATGCTCTTATTTCCTGTACCGTCACCGGCCCCGCCAGTCCCTCCCGCATGGCTAGGTCTAGTGCCCTCCGTGGCAGAGGCACCAAAAACCCTGTCAGGCTCTGTGGCAATTGTCTGTGGGTTCCCATAGAGAGTCTCGTAGTTTGTGCAGAAAGTCGCATTGATGGCCTGAGGCGAGTGCAATAGCGTCCCATCTTCTGTCATAATCTGGGTGATGGGTGAACCCAGTTTTCCGGGTGTACCTACCATGCGAGGAGTCTACCTGATCTGCCCCCCTCCTTATGCACTCTTGCTTGGTAGTGATGGAGTGAGGTTTGTAAAATACATCCTCACGAAATTAAGTAACCCCATAATAATGTATTGATTGCATGGACTAACCAACTCTGAACGCACACATTTACACGAGGGGCAAACACATTTTACATAATATACTAAACCATGTTGGCATGAGTACGTATTAACTGTTTGCGCTTTGAAAAACCGTACTACTGCATGTTTATGCTATGTTGTACATAGCACATTTTGCATGTTGTGCACAAATAACGAAAAAGGTTGCTTTAAACTAATAGCTTTTGCTAGGATTTAATTAATACAGGGTATTAGTATGGTGGGAGGTAACCATAATGGATTTTATTTCATGAATTAATATTCTTTTGTGTTTATTTACTTTAGTATGAGATTGAAAATGGCCTCTTGTCTAAACCAGCATGCGGTTGTCTTGGTCGGTATGGAGAGCGCATGCTCCAAGATGGGTTGCCTGCTTGCAGACTGCAGAGTGTACCAGCTAATGTAATCCGTGTGAAGGCCATGTTGACCTGTGTCCTATTGTTTGTGCCAAGACGTGGGAACAGCCATCACTACGTGCAATTTGAATGTGAAACGGATATCATGGTGTACAATTGTTGCAAAATGTATAATTGTGGATGTCAGTAGTATACGAATGTATTAGTCTTAAATTCTTCCTTTGTTGGAACTGGTATAGGATGGATTTGTGAGGAGAACAGGATGAGGCGACCCTAGTAAGATTTATGACAACCAATCACAGTCCGAGTTTCTACTGATACTGCAACATTGTAAGGTGGTGAGCTAGATAGAAGGGTATAATTGATATCCCAATTGGGGTTGTGGCAGATTGGGATTCAGGGAGAGAAGAATCGGACAGAGATCAGACAAACCTGAGGCAGTGCGGTCCGGTTTAGCAGAGCAGTCTGGTGTGGCAGAACAGAGAGAGCAGACCAGCACCAAGCCAGAGAACGCTTTAGGTACGAGAACTTTGCGGGAGTGCTTGGTAGGAGACTGCGTCCGAGGAGAATTAGATCAAGGTAGATTGATTGGGAGATTACATTTTAGTTGTTAGTCCAGGGCAAACTTGGCTATATCTATCCTGTTAACTTAGTCCTCTGAGCCTATCTCTGGGGACCTCTTGCCACAACCTCGGCCAAGGGAGTGGTTTTCCTGATTCTTTGGTGGGTATCACCCTCCTTGATTGCTTTAATTTTGCAATCTATTTCTGCAAGTATTTATGCTGTACTTTCTCTTCCCCATTCCTATGCTCGCTTTGATGTCGATACAATTGATTCATTTTGATTACATTGCTTGATAATTTGTTCTCTTATATGTGATCTTGTGTGTGCACTGACAATCTAAACTATGAGCATATATAAGATAAAATTATTAACCGAATAAATGACTCTGTGGTTATTTAGTTAAATATTAAACTGTTTAGTTAATCATAGTCACCATCAACTCTTCAACTAATGGTCCATCGACCAAAGGAAGAAGATAGTTGAGACTACGAATAGTTAGAATTATATACAAATGTTATTAATGTGAAGTGTAGTAGTGTACTTAATAAAACTGACAAATTAAACCCCCCAAATCCAGCGCCTGTCCTCGGGGATCATTTATGGGTAATATGTGATGGGCCCCGTTGTTTGGTAAAGAGATTTATGTGTGATGAGATTTTCCTTGGTCCCTGGTTCAGAAATTAGGGTTTGCGCTGGATCAGTTTTTCTGGTAGCAGAATGATGGTTATTATTGATTAGTTTGGTGATTTATTGATTATTGATTAAATGTTTAACATTCTATGAAAAGTGAGTTGGTATCGCGTTTCTATGTAGTCTTTGGAACACAGGTACAGAAGGGTATCTGGAAAGCCGGCAAAGTAAAAGTTAGCCTGAAATAAAGCAGAAGAAAAGTGTGAAAAGTGAAATCACATGGGAATAGGTGCTTTGTCTGTTTAAATTAGTGGTAACACTTATGTGTTATTTTTAAGGACTATTTAGAGTATTTGTAGAGAAAGAGTGAGATAGCGAAGGGTCCACCTGTGAAACTTTGGCCTTATCCCCGGAAGAATAGCGAGACCTCCTTTTCAACAAAAGGTCCCCCTTTTTTTTTTGTTTAAATATCTTTATTGGTTTTCTTTAGTTTAATAACAAAGTAGATTTTTCATAGGTAGCACTTTTGCTCATACAAAACTACATTATGGAAGCATTTGTCTTGTTGGTAGCAGGTTACATAAATTCAAATACGGTACACAATTGCTTTTAATCATCCTTGTAGCTGGCCCATAGTTGTAAAACACTGCATGATACTTCCTGCTAATATTTGTGTTCTTTTACAATTCCCGATTAACAAATAGTTACGCCCATCATATTGCAAATACGTCTTGTTCAGTCAGACGTCTACAACAGGTGGTTTGGATCGACAGTCCACTAACAAAAGGTCCTCTTGTGAAATTTTGGCCTTATCCCTAAAGAAGTAACAGGTTCTCTCGTAGCTTGGATGAAGGGAATGATAGCGGAATTGTTATACTTGCCCGTATTGAAAGGAATGTTCTTGTGAGTGAAAAACTGTCTCTTTAGTTAGTAAACAGACAGTGTGGTATTGTTTTATGTTGTGACTAATAAGTTATTGTAAGGAAAAAGGACTTAGAAAAGTGCCGATAATTTTTGTAAACGGAGGGTCAGCAGCAGGAGGAGAAGCTGACGTCACAAAAAGCCACGCTGGCATTGGTCAGACTATGAAGACCGAGTAAGCTCAGATTGGCTGGTTGGTGCGAGCCGAGCTGGTATTGGACAGGATAGCGGAGACATAGAAAGCTTCGATTGGAAGAGTTGGAGTGTGCCGCGCTGACATTGGGCAGGTGTTTTAGGAAGCAAAGGAGTTTGATTGGTGAATTATAGTGGATTGCATTGACAAAGGATTTGTCAACCAAAACAGGAGAAATTGACTCTGTTTGGAAAAATTAGAAGATTCTTTAAAAAGGACAAACCTGTAATAACGAGCGGAGTTCCTATCCCTCCACCAAAGACACCAGCGTGTTATATGATGTTAAAATATGGTTATCACACATGTATTTGGTTAGAAAATTGGGTAGGATATACGAAGAATGATGGTGTGCTAGCTTTTTCAGAGCATGGTTCTTTTAATTTGGCAGTATTGCGTAATTTGAGAGAAAAGATGATGGCATTAGACCCAAGACCTAGACCTACACAGTTTGAAGCATTAGTAGAATGGGAAGATGAAATGTATGAAAGAGACATAGAAGTGGTAAGAGTTAATAGATTTATGTTTGGAAGATTTCATGATGAAAGACATGAAGACAGAATGAAGAGATGGAGAAATGGAGAGATAACTGAAGGATTGTATCCAGTTTTGATGGTAGGAGAGACTGCAGGAAGCAAATGTAAGCAGAAAAGGAGACATTTAGAGCAATTTGGTTATGGATATAACCCGAATGAATCTGATGATGAGCTGCTGGATGATATATTAGTTAAACGACCCACCTTATCAGGAGAATTCAGCGATGGTGACACCAAATGCACCGTCAATGGAAACACCAATGACACCTCAAGTGACACCAGTTCCAACTGTAAGCGATTTAGAGCAGGAAGGAGAAGCAGAATGTGCCATACAAATGAAAGAATTAGTTGAATAATTGAATCAGATGAATATGAAAATAGATGCAATAACTGTACCAGTAACTATAGGTCTAGCAATACCTGTATTTGAAAGTAGACTTATCCATGAACCTTCCTTGACTGTCCCATTAAATTCTGCTATAACATCAGTTAGTAGTAGAATTAACGCCGTAAGTGTCCAAAGTGAACAGCCCACTACAGTTACTAGGTCAACACCTCCGAATAATCTAACAATAATTTAAACACCTAGGGAGATAATGCAGTTACAGCCAAAAAGAATTGGATGAAATCCCCAGAAGTGAAGTTTCAATAGGTCCAACAACCGAAGAATTAGATGATTGGGTTACAAAGGAGAAAAACACAGCCACAGCCTATAGATGTATGTAAATTGAGAGTAGATTTGGAAGAAATTATCATTGGGACCATAAGTCCAGACAGGCTAAAGACTTATCAGGATGATGAATTGATGTATCTGTGTAAGAGTATTACTTGGAAAGCGAAAAATCTACATGAGAGGTTAGTGGAAGCTGCAGATGAGCTAGGAATAGACAGGGGAAGATCAAAGGTGTTGCAGAAGACATATAGAGTGGATTTTACTGAAAAGGATATAGAAAATATGAATACGTCTGGTAGACGATTGCAGATAAAGGAGTTAATGGTTGGTTTGAGAAAATGGGGAGACGTGGAAAGATGGAAGGGTAGATAGATGAGGAAGAAAGAAGAAATGGCTGCTAAAGAAATACATTTACATCCAGTAAGAGAAGTAGAAAATGTAGCTCTTGAATGTCCCATGAGAGAAGTTCCAGAAGGAGGTTATGTGCATGTTCCGTGGTCTAGACAGGATATATTGTCCTTTACCAATGAGTTTCCCAGGTTGAGAGAAAAGCCAGTGGAATGGTACAAACAAGTTGAGAGGTTCATGAAAGTCTCAAAAGTATTGTTAAAAGATTTAGATGGATTATTTGAAATTGTTGTACCTGCAGATTTATGGACTGAATGTAAGATTACAGTTGATTGGCCAAAAGATGAATATCCTAGGGATTCCAAAACAGGAGCACCTTCTGATGAGGTAATGAAAAAGTACAAGCAGGTGATTACTTTCTTGAAAAGCAAAATTTCCCCTAAGGAAACTGATTGGGTAAAAATTGATAGAACGACCCAAGAGCCGAAAGAATCTGTGCATGCCTATTATGAGAGGTTATTACAAGTTTTTAAGCAGTATAGTGGTTTTGAAAATATTGGAGACAAAGATATGGGTCATTTTGTGTATAGGTTTGTGTATGGATTAAGACCTGAGATTAGTCAGATGATACAACCGCACATGTTGTGTTCGCAGGCTAAAACGAACGATCAATGAGATTTTGAGGTATGCGAAATATTGTAGCGATGACATTGAGTCTTGCCATCGCAAATTAAAAGAAAAAATTATGTGGGCGCAAGTAAAGGTAGCAGAACAGCAAGAAACTCAGTTGAATTCTCAGTCTATAAACCAAATGGGAGGAGTTAGTCAGAATGCTCAGAGACCCAGTGGAGGTAGAGGTAGAGGACAAATGAACAGAGAAGAGGCGAAAAAGAAATTTCCTTGTCATGGGTGCGGAAAGTATGGACACCGGAAGAATGAGTGTAGATCAGCACAGAGGACTAATGGAGGAAATCAAATTTTAACTCCACTGGTGCAGAGTGAGGTAGGTGTGCAACAGACACCGCAGCAGCAGGTAGTTACTACCCAATATCAGGTCCCGCAACCACTGTTGCCACATAATGTAAATGCTCAAAGATACAGTGCGGATACAGGGTTCCACGGAGGAGACCAGGTTGGTAAAAATACTAACATAAATGTGATTCCCCAATTTTGGATGCAATGTGATGGAAGTGATGTTGAGTCGAATCAATGACGGTGCCTGAGGGGGGAGGAAGAGTGCGTGCTTGGTGCTACTCTAGAGGTAGATCAGTCAGGTCCATTTGTTGATGGAAAGTGGAAGGTAATGATATCACCTTTCTTGTGGACACTGGTGCTACCCGTTCTACTGTGAGAGCAGCAGAAATTCCAAACCTACCCCTCTCGGGAGCAACTATCCAGGTAGTAGGAGTCTCAAATAAACAGATAAATACTCCAGTTACTAAACCAATTGAAGTGCATATTGGTCCCTTTTAAAGACATGCATCGGTTCGTAGTGTGTGACTCGAGTCCAGTGAATTTGTTAGGAAGAGATTTGCTGTGCAAGATGAATTGCACAATATACTGCACACCGGATGGTATTGCATTTCAGACACCTGATGAGGATGTCGCTTTTAAAATGGTGCTGGCAAAGCAAGGAACAGAAGTGAATGAGTTATTTTCGCTTGTTACAGACAAAAGTGTGCCTGAAGAATTGATGAAGGTAGTGAATTCAGAAGTGTGGGATTTCACAGGACAGGAGATTGGGTTGATGAAGAAAGTGGATCCGATTAGAATTGCAGTGAAAGATGGGGTTGACTATCCAAATACACCACAGTATAAAATGAAGCCAGAAGTAATAACAGGAATAACTCCTGTAATTGATCAAATGATTGAACAAGGAATTTTAAAAGAAATACTGAGAAGCCCTTGTAATTCACCTATTATGGGATTGAAAAAGCCAAACACAACCTATAGAATAGTACAAGATTTGAGAAAAATAAACAAAATTGTTGTACCTTGTTGTCCAGTTGTGCCAAACCCAGCAGTGATTCTCTACCAAATCCCACATGACGCGGAGTGGTATACCGTGATTGATTTGTGTCATGCATTCTTTTCGATTCTCTACATCCGGATAGCCAATATTTATTTGCTTTCCGGTTTGGAGATCGTGTTTTGGCATGGTGCCGAGTTCCTCAAGGCTATACTGAGAGTCCTTCAATTTTTAACCAGATATTGAAAAAGTGTCTGGAAGATTTGAGAATGTCTGAAGAGTCTGTTCTGGTTCAGTACATTGATGACCTACTGGTGGCATCAAAGACTCGATAAGCCTGTGTTGCAGACACAATTGCTTTACTGAACCATTTGGTAGAAGGTGGACATAAAGTGTCCCCTGCAAAGTTACAATTTTGTCAGCGGGAAGTCCAATACTTAGGTTATAAGATTGAGAAGGGAGTCAGAAAAGTAACATCAGAGCGTATTCGAGTGATTAAGGACATGAAACCGCCAACCACACAAAGAGAAGTGCAAATGTTTTTGGGGGTGGTTGGATATTGCAGACAATGGATCAGTGGATTTTCACTGATGGCAAAACCTCTACAGAGGTTGACGAGGAATGATGTGAAAGACCCAATTAAATTGGATGAAGAAAGTATGGATGCTTTTGTTAAACTGAAAGACAGTCTGTGCCAGGCTCCGGCGTTGGGAATGCCTGATTATTCAAAAGATTTTGCATTGTATTGCTGTGAAAGAGATGGGTGTGCACTTGCAGTTTTAACTCGAAGGCATGGAATGTGGAGACGACCTGTTGCATATTTTTCAGCCACTTTAGATTCAGTGGCTGCTGCATTGCCTGGATGTTTGAAAGCAGTAGCTGCTACTTGTGTGAGTCTGGAACAGAGTGAAGGGATCATAATGGGTCATCCTGTGAGAGTGTATGTGCCATATTTTGTTGAGATTTTTTTAACAAGAACACGGACTCAGCACCTCACCTATAGTCGGCTGACTAGGTATGAGAGAGTGATTCTGGGTGCAGAAAATGTGACAATAGTGAAATGTACAAATGTGAATCCTTCTACTCTATTGCCAGATGTTTGGGATGAAGAAGTAAAGGATGAAGCTGAACATGATTGTTTGGATGTGACTGAATTTTGTACCAAGCCCCGTCCTGATATCAAAGATGTTCCTCTTGAGGAATCTGATTGTGTGATGTTTGTTGACGGTTCTTGTTTGCGGACTGGAACAGGTGTGTTGAGTTCTGCCTATGCCGTCTGTACTGTAGCGGCAATCCTAGAAGCATCCTGTCTAAAAGGGGTAAAATCTGCACAAGTTGCTGAATTGATAGCTCTAATTCGAGCCTGCAAATTGGGAAAAAGTCAGAAAGTGACCATAATTACTGATAGCCAATATGGCTTTGGCATTGTGCACGATTTTGGACAACTATGGATGCAGAGGGGATTCCTGACCTCTTCGGGGTCCCCCATCAGGAATAGTCAATTTGTAAAGAAATTGCTGGAAGCATTACGATTACCAAAACGAATTGCAGCGGTCAAATGTGCCGCACATAAGTCAGGAGATGATTGTGACTCAAGGCAACAGATTTGCTGACCAAGTAGCGCAATATTGTGCAAAGAGTGAGACTTCCATAAATCGGGGGAAAAACAAAAGAACATACGGTTTGTCAACTTATGTTTACTAACACCATTGAAACATGGGAGGAAGTGAGACAATTACAGGAAGAGGCAGGTGATGAAGAGAGACAGGAATGGGAAAAGGCAGGATGTAGGAGACGAGAAGATGATGTTGTATGGATATACATTGATGGGAGACCAGTCATGCCAGATAGTTTACTTTCTCATATGGCAAGGATGTATCATGAAATGACACACATTGGCCGAGATGCCATGGTCAGATCATTCAAACAAACGTGGTTTAATACCAAGTTCAGGACTATTGCAGAGAGCCTTTGTCAGAGATGTTTGACGTGCCAAAGGCAAAACCCAGGAAGAAAGACAATAGTTAGTCTGGGAACAATAGGGAGGGCAGGAGGTCCTTTTACCAGACTACAACTCGATTTTATCGAGTTGCCTCCATGTAACAAGCTTAAATATGTGTTAGTAATTGTGTGTTTGTTTTCCCGATGGGTAGAAGCTTATCCCACAAGGAGGAATGACAGCCTGACGGTGGCAAAACTTTTGTTGAGGGAGTACATTCCTAGTTATGGTTTTCCTTTCACTATGGAAACAGATAGAGGGACACACTTCACTAGTGAAACAATCAAACTGATTTGTGAGGCATTGAGCATTCAACCAAAACTTAATTGTGCTTATCGTCCAGAGGGTTCTGGAATAGTAGAGCAGATAAATGGCACAATTAAGAATAGGTTAGGGAAAGTGTGTAGATCCACAGCACTGAAATGGCCTGACGCTTTACCCCTAGTTTTGATAAGTCTCAGAAGCATTCCTGACAAAAAGACAGGATTGAGTCCCCATGAGATCTTGATGGGAAGAGCAATGAGACGAGCATTTGTACCTGCCAACAAATTGATAAATATATCTGATGATCTCATCCTTGACTATTGCAAACGATTGGCTGATGTAGTACGTTCTGTGTTTCATCAGGTTGGAGCAGACGCGACCACAACACAGCAGACTCCAGCGCATGATCTGAGCCCTGGTGAGTGGGTTCACGTGAAAAGGCATAGAAGAAAAACTTGCCTAGAGCCCCGCTGGAAAGGACCATATCAGGTCATATTGGTGACGACTACAGCAGTAAAGTGTGCTGGCTTATCAAATTGGATCCATGCCAGCCACACTCAGCGAGTCCCAAATCCACTTGAACCACGAGTAGAGCGGCATCTGGAGATCTCCAGTACAAGCTCAGAATCAGAGGCTGAAGTACAAGAAATTGGTGAAGCTAGAGCAATAGACTCTGAAACGGGTGAACAAAACCCAAAGGACTCTGAAGAGCGGCTTGATGAAGAATTGCTTAATACAAGTCAAGTAAAGTGGGTACCCGTTACTGGGACTGAAGAAACTGCTGTTGAACAAGAAGAAAGACAATTGCTCGATAAAGAGGGAAAGAATAGAAAAGAAATAGGTGAAAGAAATACAGAAGAAGAAAAAGCAGAGGAAGAAGTAAGCAAACTCAAAGTAGGTGCAAAGAAACACAGGTACGAATTGAATAAGGAAGAAGTACAACCAAAAAAGGCAAAGACAGATGACCATTGGCCAAGTGGAGTTAAAAGACTGAAATACAGAGTGGTGAAAGGAAGACCCGAGTGCAGGCCAGAACAGATAAATGAAGTTTCAGGTGAAATGGAACAAGGAGAGTCAGTTGACGAATCAGTGCTGCGACCAAAGAGAGTAAGAAAACCAAACAAAAAGTTCAAGTCACCTGACTGGATTTACATAGTGTTGGAAGAAATTGAAGAAGATTTAAACAAAGAAAGAAACAGCACTGACGACGAGCAAGAAGGAAAGAGTGATCTAAATCCACCTTAAGAGACTGTAAACAAATTAAGGTGTCGCGTAAACAGCTGAAGAAAAATTTTCTAAAGACGTCTTGGAAATTGGATTAGTTAAAATAAAAGAAGGGGTAAAGAAGAAAGCTTTTGAAGTGTGGGATCACACTACATTTTTATTTTTTATTTTTATAGAATATATTTGAGATAGATTTAGAAAATCTATTTAGAATTTCATAAGGATTAATATTACTATGGCAGCTACGCAAGTAACGAGACCTAGATGTAGTTTTATGCGTAGGTGTTATAAGGCTTGTTTTTGTTTATTGTGTATACTGGTAGTATTCTGGATAATATTAACAATTATAATACCTTTACATTTGATTAAAGAAGATACACCTCGTCCTAACAATTTGACAGGTCCAAGGGTAGACACTGACATTAAGCGAATCCCTGTTACTGACTTAAAACAGATACATGCTAGTAGTTTGCATCATAATAGATCAGTTACTAATTTTTCCTTGAATGTTTTCACTAAATTACTTTATGAATATGTGGAAACAATGGATGTGAGTGACTGTTATGTATGTATACAGTTACCATTGTCTGTTTCAGAAGGTGTGACTTATCATCACCTTCCTTTGACTTATGGTGTGACCTGTAGTGTCTTATCAAGTTTGTTGTATAGAACAGGTAAACTAGACTATTATTATTCCAATGTAGATACAATCTTTTCTAAAGTTCCTGTAGTACCTGAATTGAATAAGATAGCACATGCAAATGTCATGGGAGATATTTTCCTGACCACCAAGCCTTTAGATATAGAATACGCTAATAAAAACAACCTAACATGTAAATTGAAAAAGGAAGAGAAAATCTTTTTGGAGATGGTAGAAGAAAGAAGGGCTAAGTTTCAGAGAAAAGCTGTTGAAGAGAAATTAAAAACACCACCTTGGGTTTTTAGAGAAGGCAACTATGACAAAGGCGAGACTTATGCTGCAATGGCCCTGGATTGGTCGCAAAAGGGAAAATTATGCTTACGTAGGGAAAAGACTAACTACAACAATTATTTCATCGGTTCCAGTGAATGTGAAGATACCTATAAAATTATTGGGGGTTGGGGATTAAAGGGAGGAACTGACCCTGTGTGCCAGGCATATATTATGTCTGTGGGAGGAAAGCCTATTATCGGCTGCCAGATCACTGGTATGGAACTTGTTATCTCGGGATTGTCTTTCCAAAAGTCTACCATGTAGACAAAAGTACCAATGGAATCGATGAAGTAAAGCAAGGCCTAAAACGTGCAAAAAGAGAGAGTTTTTCAGAAATTGTAGGCGATATATTTGGAGCATTGATACCTGGAGTTGGGGTTACACTGAATGCATACAAAATTCAACAATTGTCCACAGTAGTTGATCGTTTATCAACGGATACTGCTGGAGGATTCTTGATGATTGACACTGAAATGATTGCCATGAGATCTATGGTTACCAAAATCGGCTTGCCCTTGATATATTGTTTGCAAAAGAGGGTGGAGTCTGTGGAATGCTGAAAGTTCAACATTGTTGCACTTACATTCCAGATAAAAGTAAGAATTTGGAAGGATACATTCAGATTATCACTGATTTGCATAAAAAGGTAACCCAACTAGAGGTTGGCGGTGTCTGGGAGAGACTAAGTAAGAGTTTCTCTACTATAAGTAATTGGTTTTCAACTATAGGTAGTTCCTTAGTAGGAAAAATAATAGTACCAATAGTTTTGGTGACCTATGTTTGTATGAAGAAAAGTCGCAAAGAAAGGAAATTAAGTAAGGAACGTAAAGAAAGGAAAAAAGAGATAGATGAGAGAGTTGGAAGGTTTTAAAGAAAAATTGTACGAAAAATGTAAAGAGCAAGGGCCAAAAGATAAAATAACAGCTATATAACTTGGAAAACCGTATGTTTAGAAATTTTATGATGGTAAAACCATCAAAGGGGGGATTGATGGAGTGAGGTTTGTAAAATACATCCTCACGAAATTAAGTAACCCCATAATAATGTATTGATTGCATGGACTAACCAACTCTGAATGCACACATTTACACGAGGGGCAAACGCATTTTACATAATATACTAAACCATGTTGGCATGAGTACGTATTAACTGTTTGCGCTTTGAAAAACTGTACTACTGCATGTTTATGCTATGTTGTACATTGCACATTTTGCATGTTGTGCACAAATAACGAAAAAGGTTGCTTTAAACTAATAGCTTTTGCTAGGATTTAATTAATACAGGGTATTAGTATGGTGGGAGGTAACCATAATGGGTTTTATTTCATGAATTAATATTCTTTTGTGTTTATTTACTTTAGTCCGAGATTGGGCCTGCATGAAAATGGCCTCTTGAGACTTCCAGTGGGGTAAATAAATGAATATACTTGAAATGTTTAGAATGGTGGGAGCCCCGATAGTTACCAATCTAAAATCCAATTTTTGTATACTTGTTACAGACAACACCATCGTTTTTTAAAATTAAGAAGCCCTGAAGAGAGCCCCTGTACGTATTGCCCGGGAATCGAAACGCGTTGGCAATCCATCAAACATCGAGGAGTGTTGAAACGAATTCCTTTCCTCACTGAGGGTTATACTACAATTCTGTTCACCCCTGTTGTAGGACTTTTAAGTATTCCCAATGTTTGTCCTAGACACCTTCTATTGATAGTTCAGGGTGTTGTAGGATGAGTAAATGTTTTCTATATCATTCAATATTGATATATAAAATAGTGTTGTTTTGTTTGTCGCTATTCGATTTGAATCGTTTAGATATGTCGCATTGTTTTTGTTATATGTAATTGTTTGGACATGATTGGAATGACTATATTGCATTGTCATATATAAATGTGTTATGACTGCATTGTGTACTTTTTCATATGTTTTGAATATTCCATAAAAAATCTCTTTGAACTTTTATAAAGAAAAAGGAAAATAAAAAGATCCGATCATACATAAGTAATTCATTGTTTGATCTTAGCGTGAATTGGATAAACGCATCTAAGTGATACGAGGGTTAGGTTCACTCCCTATGTGTATAATTTTCTGGCCCTACTTGACCCTTGTCCATTGTTGGGCCAAACTCCCCTGTTGCAAGACTCTTGTCTAAACCAGCATGCGGTTGTCTTGGTCGGTATGGAGAGTGCATGCTCCAAGATGGGTTGCCTGCTTGCAGACTGCAGAGTGTACCTGCTGATGTAATCCGTGTGAAGGCCATGTTGACCTGTGTCCTATTGTTTATGTGCCAAGACGCAACAGCGACTGTGGGAACAGCCATCACTACGTGCAATTTGAATGTGAAATGGATATCATGGTGTACAATTGTTGCAAAATGTATAATTGTGGATGTCAGTAGTATACGAATGTATGTCTTAAATTCTTCCTTTGTCAGAACCGGTATAGGATGGATATGTGAGGAGAACAGGATGAGGCGACCCTAGTAAGATTTATGACAACCAATCACAGTCCGAGTTTCTACTGATACTGCAACATTGTAAGATGGTGAGCTAGACAGAAGGGTATAATTGATATCCCAATTGGGGTTGTGGCAGATCGGGATTCAGAGAGAGAAGAATCGGAGAGAGATCAGACGAACCTGAGGCAGTGCGGTCCGGTTTAGCAGAGCAGTCCGGTGTGGCAGAACAGAGAGAGCAGACCAGCACCAAGCCAGAGAACGCTTTAGGTACGAAAACGTTGCGGGAGTGCTTGGTAGGAGACTGCGTCCGAGGAGAATTAGATCAAGGTAGATTGATTGGGAGATTACATTTTAGTTGTTAGTCCAGGGCAAACTTGGCTATATCTACCCTGTTAACTTTGTCCTCTGAGCCTATCTCTGGGGACCTCTTGCCACAACCTCGGCCAAGGGAGTGGTTTTCCTGATTCTTTGGTGGGTATCACCCTCCTTGATTGCTTTAATTTTGCAATCTATTTCTGCAAGTATTTATGCTGTACCTTCTCTTCCCCATTCCTATGCACGCTTTGATGTCGATACAATTGATTCATTTTGATTACATTGCTTGATAATTTGTTCTCTTATATGTGATCTTGTGTGTGCACTGACAATCTATACTATGAGCATATATAAGATAAAATTATTAACCAAATAAATGACTGTGTGGTTATTTAGTTAAATATTAAACTGTTTAGTTAATCATAGTACCCATCAACTCCTCAACTAATGGTCCATCAACCAAAGGAAGAAGACAGTTGAGACTACGACTAGTTAGAATTATATACAAATGTTATTAATGTGAAGTGTAGTAGTGTACTTAATAAAACTGACAAATTAAACCCCCCAAATCCAGCGCATGTCCTCGGGGATCATTTATGGGTAATATGTGATGGGCCCCGTTGTTTGGTAAAGCAATTTATGTGTGATGAGATTTTCCTTGGTCGCTGGTTCAGAAATTAGGGGTTGCGCTGGATCAGTAGTCACGCTGATTTATGCATCTCAGACATTCCAGGGCACTATTATATTTACCTCTTGTGTCTTCGAGCTGCTTTTGAGTGGAGGTCACGGAGTTCAATCTATTACTCTGGTTATGTAAGCTGTTCTCCAACATGGTGACTTCCCTATGTAGTTCTCTTCTCACCCCAACATTCTGCCCCATACAATGGCCCCTCACCACCACCTTAAAGGCCTCCCATTGTATTAGTTGGATACCAGCTGATCCCTGATTGAATTGGAAATATTCTGAGATGGCCACCTGTAGTGAATCTCTGAAGCATGCATCTTCGAGAAAGGCAGGGTTAAGGTGCCATGTAGGGGTCACCGTGGGTTCAGAAATAGGACAGAAGCACAGTAGAAGCGGGCTATGATCTGGTAATGTGCACCCTAGATATTCAGTGTGTTTCACTGGGGGGCCCGGCGGGCTGAGTAATCCAACATGTCCAGTCTAGTGAGCAGACTATAAAGATGGGAGTAATGGGAGTAGTCCCTCATTTGTTCATGCTGCACTCTCCAAATATCTATTAGGCCCCACTGTTCCATCCAATCTCGAATTCCCTGTGCAGTCTTATATACCAATGTTCCATGTAATGGGGGTATGGACCTATCTAACCCTATATCTGCTATGCAGTTAAAATCACCCCCCAAAAGAAGGTTGTCTGCTACCACAGTGGAGAGAGGCGTGGACAGATTCCGAAGGAATTGGAGTTGGTCCTGGTTTGGGGCATAAATGCTTCCCAACGTGTCCTCCCTTCCCAGCAACCTGTCTTTCACCAGTACATAGCAGCCCACCGGGTCAATAATAGCATGGTCAGCCTCAAAGGGGGTCCCAGCTCTAATCCACAACAGTGCGCCCCTAGAGAAGGCACAATAAGAGGTAGCATACAATTGGCCGTGCCATCTATGCCGCAAACGGATGCCCTCCTCCATAGTAAGGTGAGTCTCCTGCAGCATCACTATATAGGCTCCCCTGTGATTTATATGGCTATGAATTTTGTGGTGCTTGGCTGCGGTCCCCATCCCTCTCACGTTCCAGG
Organism: Calotriton arnoldi; assembly: GCA_963921515.1. Lineage (NCBI taxonomy): Eukaryota > Metazoa > Chordata > Amphibia > Caudata > Salamandridae > Calotriton > Calotriton arnoldi. Next base: position 335,819 of record CAWUFW010012583.1, on the reverse strand, counting down.
ACAGTAGTTTCATTTCATGGTGTAATTGTCTTGTTGCTGACATAGGATTAAGCAGTGTTCCGTGTGGTGCCCCCTTCCCCCACCCCACCACCGTGACCCCTCTTTATCAGGAACTAGGCCCTCAGCAACCCTCCAGTCAACTGTTAAAGACCCCAAACAACTAACTTCCCATCCCAAGGGCAGCTTTGCAACAGCTAACTGCCCAAACCTGTAACAAGAAAACATTGAGAAAAGATGGCCTCCTCTAGTCCCCTAGTAGGGACAATCTAGTCGAGGGTTGGATATGGAATTCTGAGTGGGCACTCTCCACTCCAGCCCATTTCTCAGTTGCATTGCCAGCTGGTGTGCATCTCATGACCCCAATTAATTATATGTTCCAGTCCGACTAAGACTCACTATAAACCGACAGCTAGAAACAACCTTTTGGAGTTTACTAGCTTCCATCCAAGGGCCTTGCGGGAGAACCTCCCGTACGGACAATTTCTGCGTCTAAGGAGGAATTGTAGTCAACTGGATGATTTCCGTCAACAGGCGACTGACCTCACTACCAAACTTAAGAAGCGTGGTTACCCTGACATGATACTTACCAAGGGTTATAAAAGAGCAAGGCACCAACCCAGGGAAGTACTCCTCGAGGAAATTCCGAAAGAGCCTAGTGCAATACCTTTAACATGTCACCACTTTTAGTTCAGCATCTAATGCTGTAAAGAAAATCATAAACAAACATTGGCGCATCATAAACAGCAACAACAGAAGCTGGGAGAAACCGATGTTTTCGTTTAAAAGAGGCCGTAGCCTTAGGGACACATTGGTCAACACACGTCCAAGAGAAACTACAGTGAGAGATTTTCCATCTGTGACAGACGCTTGGGGCCTACCCAGAGTAACAGGTCATTACCCGTGCTCTAACTGCAGTATTTGCCACCTCACACGACATTCGAAAACTCTAGACCTTGAATCGAACAAGGTGTGGACACAAAGAGCACACACAAATTGCAACTCCACTAACGTGGTATATTTAATAACTTGCCCGTGTGGGTTGCGATATGTGGGAATGACCACGCGTAAAATTAAATTACGCATATGCGAACATCGCAGCAACATTAGGTGCGGCCGAGTGACAACCAAACTGAGTGAGCACTTCCTGCAACATAACCACACTACTAATGATATGAGGTGGACTGTGATAGAGCAGGTCAACAGTAAGAGAAACACTCAGAAAACCTTGTTTGAAAAAGAGCAAAGATGGGTTTACCGCCTTGGGACAAATACAAATGGCTTAAATGATCATGTTCCCTGGGCAACTGTCATGCAGAACTGATTCTCTGTAACCATCTACCACCTGTCATGCAGAACTGATTCTCTGTAACCATCTATGAACCTGGATCTGGTCACGAGGCTCTTCGCGGCCACGTGAGAGTTCTTTTGGCCACGTGAGCCTTTTTTTCCCCATGCTAAAATGTGACACCTCTCACACCTCCATCAAACAGCTGAATTATGTGCCCACGTATTTTCCTCCGCTTTGGCTGCTGAGCATCATCCGAGTTCTTCCATGTAAAGATGAGACTTAATTCACACTCACTTGTCAATCTAACAGCTATCTATGTGCCCACTTATGTTTATGGAGTGTTCCTCGTTTTGAGACACAGATCTCTACTTGAGACCATCCTACCTTAACCTGGTGGCCTCACTTTCTGTTCGTTACATTTTAAAGCAGCATGAACCTACTGCTGCTTTGAACCTACTGCTGCTTTGTCTCTAAACCCAACACTGGGCTCCTGTATTCTCGTCAGTACTTGCTTCTGAAAAGACTTCTTAAGTTTGGTTTCGGTTATTGAGTTCATTTCGAGTGGTTTATTGGCCGAATAACATGTTGCCGATGCTCTCATGTTGAGTATGAATTGTGCAAGCCACTCACATGAGGTCGGTCTTTCTGTTTATATTTATATTTATTATTTTTCTGTGTTGTTTGTGATTCTCGCGATCGTTGCCTTGACAACGCCCGCGTTAGCCGAGTCACTTGGAGGTGTCATCCTCCTTCTGATTGGAGAGCCGTGGAACAACTCTTCTACTATCCCCACTGACTGGCTCCCAAACAAGTACTTTCTAGACTCTTCCCGATTGGACAATGTTAATGAAGTTGTCCGTGTCGATTGGCCCATTATTACCTTGTGACCTAGCATTGACGCCGAGGGAGTTGGTTCGGTTCACCGCAGTAACCACGCCCACCCCGAGCTTCGCGCTCGTTCTATGATGGGTTGCTTCCCTTTCTCCTGGGCTTTATTAAGAGCGTGCCCCGGACCACGGACGTTTTTCGGGGTCCGGTTAGAGAGGTTCCTTTCAGGTTCCAAACGGGTGCCTGGCGGACGGGGCGTGAGTAATAGCCTCCAACAGATAAGTACGATCTTGTGTGATGTTTGTGGCTTTCATTGTGCTTCTCTTTTAAAATTTCTGTTCCCATTTATTTTCTGTCTCTTAGGGTGTGCCAAAGCGCCATCACCCCCTCCCGAGACCTATGGTGCACTGAGTGCTAGTACCTTTTGTAAGATTTTTTACTTATAAATTATTAGTGTTACTTTCTTTGCCCTATGAGCACCAGTTTGCTTATCGGACCAGCTAGATATAGCTCACGTAGAAGTCAGTAATTTTTACCGGGCATTTGAACACCTCTCTGCCCACCATTTGGTTTTTATAATTCACGCCACCAGGCTCGATGAGGGACTGCGGTCCTTTGTCGTCTCACGGGACTCATGTTAATTGAGTAGGTGCACGAGTTCACTAATTTTGACACTCGTGTCCTTGTTATGGTTACTTGAGCATCCCGACGATCACCCAAGCATGTTATTCTCATAATGACATTCATCCAGGGCATACTGAAATAACTTTTATGTTGTTCTTTGTCTCCTATATGTTTGTTTGTCATTTTTTTACACTATTCCAGAATAAACTCGGTTCCTCTCTAAATTGAGGGAATCTTTCTAGTGTTCTGAGTATTTTTACACTAGCAACCCCTGGTTAGGGTGGGCCTTAGCGCGCCCATACCGCCGGGGTTCATCACCACACACACTGGTCCTGACGAATGCCTGACGAATTGTTCACCTAAAGGCAGAAACATGTTGACCTACACCTGGGGATAAAAACGGACTTTTAATTTGGTCCTTTATCCTACACCTGTTTTTAATTATGTCTAATTGGCAAAACAAATAAAAGATTTTTTTGACACAATTTGGACTTTTTAAAATTCACTCATCCCACTCTTCACTAATCACTTAACCAGCTCCGCAGTAAACTGGCGTTGCAGCACACTAGGGTGGCATTCGGCCACTCCTGGTGGGGCCCGATGATGAAGCATGTCACCAACTAGGTTGGTGAGTGAGGGCCTTCTGAAAAACCTAAAGTGGTTTTATTCACAAGTAAACATTACAGTGAATAAGGATACATGCGTGCTCTTCTTTTATTAGTGATACACTCCTTTGTTGTTTACTTGACTTGGCTTGAGGGGAGTAGGAGGGTCCTATACTTTCCCTTCCTCTCCTGTTGGTATATACATAACCAGTCCGTTAATAGACTGTTCTGGTTTTTCTACTGAGTGATTTCAATTGCAGTACGGCTTGTGCATGTCTGTCCCCCATTCTGGGAACAATTAAATTTCCGCAACTTTCGCCGTGCCTCAAGGGCGGCCCAGGCCACCTTCTCATTTTCTAAACCAACTCGTCCACTGATCTCGGGGTCACAGCAAGGAGGACTGGGTTGCACATGACTGAACCTCCAGAGTCAGAGATCACAGATTTGTGATCCGAGGATATATCTGTGCCCCCCTCTGCTGTCTGTGTCGACATGATCTCCGCCACCACCTGTAACGCTGCCATCCTTTCTCGTTCCATCTGAGATGATGGTTTTTCTTGGTTGGGCCTTCCTAGTTGACTGTCTGAACCATTTCCTTGTAGACTGGTTCGCCGTCCCGGGCCCAGCTCATGGTCGCCGGAGCAGCATCCCAGACTTGTATGCTTCCAGTCAGTACCACACAGCGTCCGGTGTGTTGCAGAAATGACTGCTACCATCCAGGACTATTCTAAGCTTAGTCAGGAACATTAAGGACTACTGAATGCCTTTGTCGCGCAGGACCTTTTTCGCTTCCAAGAAGGATGTCCTTTGGGCCTGGACCTTAGCAGTGAAATCTAGCAATACAGATACTTTACTGTTCTCCATCACAAAGGGACCATTGACGCGGGCTTTTTGGAGGATTATATCTCAGTCTTTGTAGTGTATGAGCCACACCACCAATGGGCATGGGGGTCGCCCCGGAGCCAGAGGGCGAGCCGGCACCCGATGTGCCCTCTCTAGGGCAAAGAACTGTGTGAGTAGTCCCGGGGCCACCATGACATGGAGCCAGTCCTCCAGAAAGGTTACCATTCTGTACCTTCTACCCCTTACAGGATTTCCACCAGCCTGATATTATTGCGGCGGTTTTGGCCCTAGGTGTCCTCGGCTTGCCGTTCAAGTGCGGTCACCCTGGTTGTGAGCTCTTCAATTTTACAGGATGTTGCAGTCTGTTCGGGTTGAAGTTCCCCCCTTGTGTGTGCTACATCCTTCACTTGGCCCACCAGTTTGAGGTGCTCCGCTTGCGCTGGCCTAAACCAAGAGACACTGCTCCTATATCCTGCTGTAGTGTGGCCTTTGTGTGTTCCTATGGCAGCCAATACCCTGTCCAGGTGGTTATGTATTGAGAGGTCAATGGTGCCGCTGTCCTCTTCCTTGGACCTCGTGGCGATTAGTGAGGGTTCCCCCACCTCCATCTGTGTGGTCCCCCATTTATTCTTCAGTTTTCTCATATCGGCCACAGTCCCCACAGAGGTATCGAGCACAAAGCAGGCCAAGGGTACGCTGCAGCAGCGGGGCTCAAACCACTCTCGGGTCGAAATAGTCACTGAATCAGGGTTGTTATGGTGCGTCCCCCTCACACCCAGAGGACAGAATCCTGGAACGCACCCATGGCCCACCAGCTGATTCCCGCTGGTTCGCAGAAGGCCCAACACTCCACGATTCCCCCCAGGTCCTCGCCCTCCTTACTTCTGGGCCAGTTGGCCAGGCTGGGGTCCAACCAGGGAGATCCGTCCCAGTTCACTCCAGGTGTTATCTGCCCTATTAGTTCCCCCTCAGTCGCCAAAGTGCCCGCCGCGCCACTCGACTCCTTCGCTCCTTCCGGACCTATCACCAGCAGGCAAATCTCATCTGTCCAGGGGGTCCCAGGGCCGCAGTCACTCCGGTGCACCAGACCGCCCCCCCCGGGTCACCTCCTGATCAGGTCTTGTATAGTCGACCTCACTGGCCCAGGCTGAGGGTTCCCACTTTCAGGCGGTAATCCAGGCCTGGTACTCTGCGCTTCTTCCTCACCGGAGTGCTCCTACTTGAGCAATATGGCTCTGTCCCCTGGGCCTTTCACGCAGCTGGGCCTAGTAATCTATAGCCCTCTTCACTGTTTTTGGGCCTTAGGACTCTCCAGCTGGGGCTCCATCTCCTGCGGTCCGCATTCCTAACTATGTACCAGAGCGGGGCGGCTGCCCCTAGCTCTCCCTCCCAGGTACACTCTGCATGTCCTACTTGGAGCTGTGGGAGGGAGGCACAGCGTGGTCCCTGCCGAGGCCCACCGCCGCTCCTCTATCTGGTCCAGCTCAGCTCTCAGAGGCCACTTGGTTTCTGGGTCTCAGGCCTCCCTGACCAGCATGCAGGTCGGCAAACCTCTGGAGTGGAGTTCAGGCCCTCGCCTCCACAACTCCCCCGCTATTGGCAAGGAGGCCGGGCTCTCCTGCCTTGGCCTGGCCACACGTCTCCCCCACCTCCCTTCCAGCCCCGACACCGGGTCTCGATGTTGGCCCCGATCTCGCTCACTGTTGCGCCCCTCTCACCTCAGGATCATGTGTGGTCTAAACTCGGTGTGTTGCTGCATCTCAAATGAGGATTCCGCCTCAGTTTGTGTGCCGCTTTGGCCCCTCAGTCCTCCACCGATGCTCGTCCTCTAGGGCAGTCGCCGCCAGCCCTCCTCTCCTGCAATGGGGCCTCAACCGCCGCTAGGCCTCTGGCTCCCCAGCGTGCGGGTATCAGCCCCCCGGTATCTCCGGGGGGAGTGCCCTCCATTTCGCACTCACAGGGCTGACAGCTGCCCCTTGTAGTCCCTGTTCCACCACAGGGCCGCCCTCTCTAGGCAAGCCCCGACAGCAATGGCAGGCCGCCGCTCGGTCTTCAAGGCATCCCACCTGGGTTGCCTGTTGTTCTTTCCGGCTGCTCTCCCTCTTCCCACAGCTGCGGTAGGGGGGCTCAAGTTCGGTGGCCATGCACTCCGGGGTCCTCTGTCACCACCCCAGCAAGCTGTGTTAGGATTATCGCTGGGCTGTTACGGAGCTGGCTGCTCAAGTGTCCGCCATCTTCAGCGTCATAGCCACGCCCCGTTTAAGATAGATTTATTGAAATGATTTCATCAAAAAGGTACAACGTAATAAAACATGTCTAATATCTGAAAGGAAGGATAGTATAACCATAGTAATGCAGAGAAATCTGATACAATCGGAGCATTGACCAATATAAAAAATACTGCATTTTACAGGCTACAGACAGAAGAAAAACTTAATAAAAATAGTATCATAATAATAATACCGCATTTTATATTTTGCATTAAGAGGGAAAAGAAAGGAAAAAGAAAAAGAGGAAGGAAAAAGATAAAAAGGAAATAATAAATGGATTAATACAAATAATTGGTTTACCGAGACTAGTTATTATGAATAATCTTGCACTTAATGTGAATAAAGAAATTACATTTGAGTGAGGTGAAGCCCTTTAAGTAAGTGATGATTCAGTTAAATAAAGTATCTGTGCCGTGGCAGTGCCAGGATGGATAGACTGCAAAAGACACACAAATGATGGATGTAATGCAGAACAAATTAAAACATTCACCCCCAGTCAAGAGATCTGGGTTAAATCCATCATTCTTTTGCTCACCACGCCACCCCAGTTTAGATCCAGCCATATGCAAATCAGTCTTACTCATGTTCCTCATGGGAACAGTCAAGCCTGAACTGCCAAGCCAGGTCCTCCCTGGACCGGAACCCAGCATCCTAGGACCGGTTTCAGGGTTTCCCCCCTATCAGCCAGGATAGCTTTAATCCAGTGGCACAGTGAGCCCAGGACCCACGTCTGAGCATACCCGGCGCACTTAGGGCGAGAAAGCAAAAGACACACAATTGATGGACGGAATGCATAACAAATCAAAAGATTCACCCCCAGTCAAGAGATCTGGGTTAAATCCATCTTTCTTTTGCTCACCATGGCACCCCAGTTTAGAGACAGCCATAAGCAAATCAGTCTTGTCCCTGTTCCTCATGGGAACACTCCAGCCTGAACTGGCATGCCAGGTCCTCCCTGGACTGGAAACAAGCATCCTAGGACCGGTTTCGTAGTTTTATCCTTCATCAGCCAGGCTAGTTGAATCCAGTGGCACAGTGAGCCCGGAACCCACGCCTGGGCATGCCTGGGGCACTTAGGGCACCATTGCTTTGCCGCTCGGCCAGTGACCCTTGAGTAAGCTGATCTATATTTATAGACTGTGTCCTTTTCTGTACGGGGGCTCGTTGGGTCAGTGCCTGTGAGAGTGATATGTATACTGAGGTGGGTCGGCTCTGAATTTCATCCTTTGAAGGTGAATACAAGTGAATTCGATTTAGTTGGGTAGGAAGACAAAAGACAAATCACCTTGTGTCGTACAGTATATAAATATTCATGTTACTATTTGAGAGTCTTTATTGGTGCAGCATTTTTGGTTATTCCCTTTAGAAAAATAACTTTCATCCCTACACCTAAGTTGCCTGCTGTCACCTTCTTCGGCCTACAGTGCAGAGGAGCCCTCGGTGGCAGAGACGGGTTGGAGCACTTAGGTCCATGTTCATTCCCACCAAGACATGGTCTGAAAACTTCTGGATAGATGAGGCACGCGATGGCCTTTGAATCCCAAACGACCTCTTCTCGCAGATAAGTTAATATAATTACTTAATTGGACGTTCCTTGGCAGTGATGTATTTGCGGAAAGTCTAATTGCAGGGTGGTGCAAATGCGACCATCAATCTTGTTGAAAAATACTTTAGTCCTTCAGTCATTGAATTAGGAGGATGCTGAGAAGTTTGAGGTTGGACACCCGCGCATGGATTCTTGAAAACAAATATTTAAGATCATGTGCGTTTTTGTTTTTTTACCACACTGCAAAGTAATACAGCTTAGTAGGCAGGGCATTTTTTCAGATTAATGGATAATTGAGGTTTATTCTTAAAAAGAGGGAGAGATAATGTAACTGGAATTGGCGAAACGGATGTAGATTTTGCCTTTTGAAACGGTAAGGATATGGGAAATATTTGCATAATAGTTTGATGGGCACGCAATCAATGTTCGTCTGCAATGCAACTGTTTTTGCTCGAGCTGGGTCCTAGGCACGTGGCCAGTGTCGGCGCGTTGAAGAGCGTCTCGCAGATAGGGCAGTGAGCGTGAAGGAAGCGGAGAGCTGCATCTCCATGGCAATGCCTCGTGTAGGTGGAAGGAAGAGCTAACCGCAGGCTGATTTGTATGTGAGAAGTGCTTCTTGCCTGAGATCAACAGCCCTTCACAGTGAGCGCGATGGTCCCTCGCGCCGAGCTATCTTCGTGGTGATGAGGTTTATGCTGCTTTTTATCTTCTGTTCTGTCACGCGCTGTTCTAAAGTTGGGGGTTATTATAGAGCTTGGTTCCATTCTGACTTTTTCCATTTTGTACATTCATTTGTACCTACCTGCCCGCGGCTGATATTAAGGGCACGAGCACAAATCTCTGCTGCCCGCTCGCGCTCTCTCTCACACGCACACGCACACACACACTCAGGCACGCAAACTTTCGCGCACACACTTTCGCGCACACACACACACACACACACACACACACACACACACACGCTCGCTCACACACACACACACACACACGCTCGCTCGCACACACACACACACACGCACGCTCGCTCACACACACACGCACGCTCGCTCGCTCACACACACGCTCGCTCGCTCACACACACGCTCGCTCGCTCACACACACACACGCTCGCTCACACACACACACGCTCGCTCACACACACACGCTCGCTCACACACACACGCTCGCTCACACACACACACTCGCTCGCTCACACACTCTCACTCCCTCGCTCACACACTCTCACTCCCTCGCTCACACACTCTCACTCCCTCGCTCACACACTCTCACTCCCTCACACTCTCACTCCCTCACACTCACACACTCACTCTCATTCACTCTCACTCACTCTCACTCACTCACTCTCTCTCACTCAAACGCTATCTCACGTCTAAATTGTGCCACCACTATCGCATCTCACCTTGTTGTTTTCTGCTTTTTGCAATACTCCAGACAGGCAGATCCGTCGATTTTTATTTTTTATTTTTATTTATTTCTTTTCCAATGTATTTTTCACTTTGCGATAAGACGTGCTGTTCTGTTGGAAAGAAGCTTCAGAATATGTGTGTAGCTTGCATTTTTTTTTACAGTTATTAAACAGCGCACGTCATCAAACACGTAAAATATTTCCACACAGATTAAATTATAGCCGTGAAATGCAGCGTGCCGGACGCTCGAGTTGCACTCTGCAGATGTTAATAGCAGCATCTGCTGAATAATAAAAGGCCATACAGGTTTCAGGATAAATTAGAGCACGAGCATAGCAGCAAGTATGTGAATAGACAAGACGGGCCAGTTTGGGAGCGCATTTTAAGAACGGTAATTGAAGTCTGTAAACTGAATGAGAAAAGCCTAGTGCTCGTAGTACTGAATTAAAGGTACACGCAGCAAAAAAAAAAAAAAAGGAAAAAAAACCTTCTGAAAATGCACAAGTTGAGCTTGACCGTTATGGTGTATGGAGGTAACCAAGGCCTGTGGATGTCTAAGCTTACCGTGCCAATGACGCATGGTTACACGGGGACAGAAGAGAGTTTGTGTGTGTGTACACAAGCAGCATGTATACTGTTGGGGGGTATATGGGCTGGTTTCTGGATCACGTGGTTTGTAATCAGACTGTGCTCGAGCCATCACTACAAGAATCTCAAAGGAAAGCGCATGGGGCTGGAGCCAGCCCCGTGACTGGGTTCTCCCGGATATTTGTCTGGGCCGAGAAGAAGAGAAGGGGCATGTTGTGTGTGCTTACCTGGTTATGCCTGACTAGAAGAGGCAAGTGTGATGCATGTGCTTGAACATTTTACCAACAAAAGCTAAGACCGGCCCGAGTGGAACCCGCCATGTGCAAAGAGGTGGATCATAAGTTGTGTGTATCCTAGCTGCAAACATACTTGCATATCGGTGATTAAACCGGGTGCTGTAGGCAACCTCTGCAGACAGATGAATGTATGATGTGTTGTGATACATTTTTAAAGGCATGATCGCGCAAATCCTGAAAACAAATAAGGGATCAACTAATTAGCAGATACAATCCAGGATGAAGGCACATAAACTGACTTTGACAACTATAGCACCACCGCCCGACTTTAACAGGAGTGGCTTTGCTCACCAGTCTATGCAACCTAATAGTCTATGTATTTAATTACAGAGAGCTCTGCATAGACACCTATACAGCATTATGTTTACGCATCCCATGTTACATTTTTCTTATACCTCTTAATTTTTAGAACTTAAGACTGCAACCTGCGCAAAGATCTGTGATTTAAGCAGTCACTGCTGCTCACAGCTTCATTTCTTAACAAGGGTAACTCCACTTTTAACATTTCAAAATATTTATGTTGCACCGTAACATTTTAGCTTATAGGCTCTGGTTTTCTGAGTGTTATCTCCACAACTAGATTACAGTTTTAAACTAACTCGCACGTTGTGAAATTTGTATCCGAAAAAAAATACATTGCGTAGATGAGTTTAAAATGTATAAATATTGTGTAGCTCTCCACACACTCTGATGGCTTTCCTGTGATTGCATGTCTAGATATTGACTAGAAAGAAAACAAACCACCTCTGGGCATACTTCCGGGTGCTGTGACTGAGAACACCCTGCTGGTTGCAATTTCAGTGGAATGTTGGAGCGACAGCAGCCAGTCACATTTCAGAGACTGTTCGCGCTAACATTAGCTAAAGATAATTTTGTCTACCGTGGTTGTTGAGCCTTACTTGGACAGTTTAGCTTTCCTTCTCCTCCTGCTGCCAGTAATGTGGTGATGCGGGGTGTGCATGGAGGTCAGTGGTGTCTTTATCCACCCTCTGTTATTAAGAGCCACTGCATTGAGGGCAAACTTCATAATCTATATCCTCTCTGAGCACTTGAACATTGGGTGATGACTGTGAACTTTGAAGGATGTTAGGCTGAGTGGGTGTAATGTGGTTGGAAGTCATCAGATTGCAAGTCCATGAGCATCTTTTTAGTTATCTGTAATATTAGGTACACGAGAAATGCAAACATCTTTTATTACTACCTCCACTGTCAGAGGACACAGCCTCCTTCCATACTACCTCATCATGAAATTGGCACCAGAGCAGCACAGCCCACTCATCCACATCTGGGGTACCACAGTGGGCCTGAGACTAGAATTTCCGACCAACATGTGACCTATATCTGTTGATACTCATCTAACGGCTACCCAAAGAACGTTCCATTGCCTTCGTAAACATACAGATCTTTGTTATTGGCAAACATACCTGCCCCTTTTGAGAGGTTAATTTTATTTATTTATTTATTTATTTGAGTTTTATATAGCGCTGGCTAGACCCGGAGGTATCAGAGCGCTTTACATAAGGATCCACAAAGTTACAAAATTACATCAGTTACAAGTTACATCAGTTACGAGAAAACATTTCAAGAGCGTCGGAAGACGGAATAAATGGAGCTTAGAAGGGTAAGGGGGTGGGGTAAAGGTGTAGGAGGGAGAAAGAATGGAGAAAGAGACGAAGGAGAGTCTGCCCAAAGTCCGGCTGGGTAGGTGACGGCCGAGGGGGAAGTCCACAGCCCATCTCCTCTATAGCTATCAGGTAGCTCCACCGGGAATCAGTCAAGCGGCTAGGTCTCCAAGAGAGCAAAGAGAAGGGATAAATGGAGTGTAAAGGGGAAAGTGGGTGGAGTAAAGGGGTAGGAGGGAGAGTACAACAGAGAGACAACGGAGAGACGAAGTGAGGTCTGCCCAATGTCCGGCTGGGTAGGTGACATGAAATGCATTTAATAGGAACACGCCGATATCTAAAGCGAAATATGCCTGGTGGGCTTTTTTTCTTGACTTCGCGTTAGACTTTTTTACACATATGGAGAACTCCATCATAATGTCTTTTGAACTGGATCTTAGAAACACTCTATTTTCGGCCTTAATTCCAGCTTCTGTATAGCAGCCCATGTGGCTCACTGCTTCTCTAGAAGGACAACTCGCTGCCAGATCTGGACGGCAGTGGCAATGGACTTGCAAATATTGTTGGCGCTTTGTAACCAGGAGGCACATCCGGGTGGGCTGGTAGTTTACCCAGCTCTCTTGATTCACAGGAATAACCTCACTGGTTATGCACGTTTGGAATGAAGGAGGGGTCTTATAAAGAGACTAAGTTCAAGGAAGGGGGCAGTAGATGTAGTACCATCTACCCAAATCACATAGCAGCTACCACTGCCTCACTGTTGCATGCCTAGGGCTACTGTCCACCTCTTAATTGGTCAGCGGCCCTGATGCCGAATGTGGAGGCTGGTGATGGCAGGATAAATATGTGTTGGGGTGGACCTGTCACCACAGGGGTGAGCAGTACACCAACCTATTGCATGCACCTCAGCCGACTGAGCGTCACTGACTGCAGATGGGAACAAATCTGTGCATTCACATTTAAATGTTATGTTTAAAATGCCCAGATGCAGCATGGGCTTGCAATCATACCCTGCTAGCTGGCACTGCTCTATGTGATCATGGGCATAAAATGCTTGTAGTTTGCATAGACTTTTAGTGCTATTCTGTAATATGATGCCAAACTAGATTATTTTCTGATAGTACGTATTCAGCAGTTTAACTTGTTCTACTCATTCCCACATATATATGGTTGACATCAATTTGCTCAAGAATTGCTTGCTTGAAATCTGCAGCGAGGTGCACATGTAAAAACTGATTTTTTCCAAACTGCATTGTAGTAGATGAAGCAATGCTGGCATTCATGTGCAAGCACGGCCCTTTAAATATCAAATAGATTTACAAATAAAGGGGACAGTTCTCAAAGATTTTTCTTTTTGAGCAGGTCTGTCTTACTCCGGGATCAGGCACTAGCCACAGCTAAACCTCCAGGCATGATCCACAAAACAATTCCTATCAGCAGAAGGCATGTTACTCCGGGTTTAAGTACAACTGAATTTCCACGAGCATTGCGTGCTTCCTCAGCAGGTCTCACTCCTTGAAACTACTCATAGAGGATGCTCTGTGAATCAGGCCTAGACATTCAGGTGTAACTCACCTGTAAGACAAGAGTAAGACACAACTACTCCCATGAAAAGGTTTGTGAACATGGCCCTTTAAGACTTTCTCTCATACAGTGGCGTAACAATAGCCCCAGCGGTGTGAGGGGGCCCCTGAGCTCCAGGGGGCCCCCTCCGGCACTGTGCATTGCGCACAGGTGGCAGGCTTGAATGGGTCTGGAGCCTGGGGGCCCCCATCCATGTAGTTTGCTGGGGGACCCCCTCAAGTTTGTTACGCCACTGCTTGCATACATGTGTGTGGCACGTCTGCATAAGTGCTGAATGCCCCCTGCCACAGGGTAAAGGTTTAGAGCAGGCAATCTGGAGCACTGCTGCAGGTGAGTCTCCCTGGTACAGTTAAAGGCTTGAATTCAGAGAGCTGCAAGCTCAAATCCTCTGTCGGGCGATTGAAATACCCAACTCCCTCGTATATTTCCCTTGCCGCTTGCTGCGACTGTTCAACTAGAGCTGGTCCATTCATCTTCCCTAAACGTGAGGTATAAGGCGCATATTCTTCTTCCACTTGAAGTGATGCACAGAGTCCTTTGCTCCCGGTGCAATCTACTTGATCAATGAGCCATGCTGATGGTCCAATTCCGCAATACTGTGACAGTGCAATATGTATGACTCCTAAGTTAAGCTATTCACGGCATCACAGAGCCCACAGCCACATTTATTATTTCCATCTCTGTCTCAATGGGTAGTACGGAGGGGGAGGGGGTTGCTTTTCCCACTCATTTAACTCAATGTTACTGTTGGTGGATACCACATTTCTCAAGGCACTTTACTTATCCCACAATAATGAATCCCGAAACAGAGCAAGTATTTCTGTGAAGCTCAAGCCTTTATTTAAAGTTGTGCTGGATTATATTAAAGGGCAGCTGTAAAGCGCATGTTTGAACGTGAATACGAATGATGCCTAGTGAACATTTTAATACAAAACATTGGTCTTTTTTGCAGATTCAGTTGACTTTCTAGGAAATTAGTTAAAAATCTAAGTTTGAGAATGACATTATGATGGGGTTATGGGAGTGGTGGTAAGGTAATGATGGAGGAACTAGATGACACAGGCGAGTGGAAAACAATGCATCTGATGGAGCAACAGATCTACTTTGTTTCTTGGCATCCAAAGTCGGGGAAGCCTGTCCTGCTCTCCTTGATTGTCAGAACCTTTATTCCCAAAAAATCTAATTTACTTTCCTCCAAGTTGTGACATTACTCCGTTCTTGCTAGGTTATGCCTTCCACAGATCACAGAACTATCACTCACAGTAGATTGCTCCCATGGTGGGACTGGCCTTTAGGGCAATCAGGCAGTGCCCAATGGACTGATTTGACAGGTCAGTGTGTGAGTTGGTTTTTGGCTGTTTGTGGGTCTGTTTTATAATCTGCTGGGCCGCTTATTACTATGGATTTCTCTTTTATTAAAGTTAAACATTGCCTGCAGCATGCTTAAATCTTTGCAATCTATCAGACCTTTCAAAACACTTACACAGTGTGTCTTTGCAAGTTCAAAACTGCCCCAATTTGGAAACATGGGCCACTTGTTTTAGCTGTGTAATTAGCTAATGGGGGTCACTTTTATTTTGGTGCCCCAGGCAATTTTCTGTCCCAGTACGACCTTGATTGCTAAGCAGGTAATTCATTTCCAACTTGGTACCTCATACCGAGTACCCCAGTTTTGGTGCAGTAACCAGTGCTTAATTTGAGCCGGTGGTCTCCGGTGCTCAGCACCGGCACCCCACCGTCAACACCAGCACCCATGACAGTCCGCCACATGGTGGCAGTGCCCATCCCATCTAGAGACCAGCACACCAACAGCCGTTTATGAATTCAGCACAAACCAAAAACAACTAATACCTGATGCCAAAGCCATTCTTATAGCCCTGGAGGCCTGGAATAGTCAGAACTGCCACACTTCCAGGAGTGTGATGGTCAGTAGTTGTGTTGGCACCGGATATGGCAGCACTGGCAAGGGCAAGGTGCGATGCAAGTGGAAGTGGCGTCCTGAAGAGAGCCCGGGCATTTATATTTTTACAAATTAAGCACTGGCGATAACACTCCAGTCACTAAATACTAGTACAACAGTGTGATAGCTAACAAGAGCAGCATCCATTCAGATGTCTAGATTTTCTGCTTGGATTGAGGGGAAATATATGTTAACGAAGCTTGCAAACCCAGTACTGCAGATTCCCCATCTATCTGAGCAGTGTCTCCCTTTCTCATTTTTCCTGCATATGCGGTAAATTATGTAAATCCCAATTCATACATAAACACCAGTTTCTTGCAGGTTTGGATATTCAGGGGCCTTAGAATGAGTCTCCTATTCTTTAAGAATATTGACGCTTCTTATGTTGTATATGAGGGACCTGTCTATTCGAAACTACTTTTTGGAAAGCGACTCATGAAATCTGCATCCGTTTGGCTGTGTCCTGCAAATAACATCAAGGCAGTTACAAAATTCTGACTCAAGACTAATATTCTCTGTCTCTATAGTTAAACAAACTGTGGTACAACCTACTGGATGTGATTCTGCATAAACAGGTGAAGAGAGACAAAAGCAGGCTTTTCATTAGTATATGACAAAAGGACCAAATGTCACAAGACAAAAATATCTTCATTAGGTCTTGCCTGGAGACCGCTTTAGATTCTCGCCTGCATCATGTAATAAAAAACCTCCTAAATAATAATACATACACACACATATACATACACTCAAGGGCTTTCTGTTAGCTATCTTCAACCATTGCATCTGATGTCTAAGCTGTTGGATGTTAGACTGGCAATGCTCGCCATTGCTAAGCGATTCTTGTTGGAATTATTGGAAATGCTGCAGAAGTGTCAAGACGGCTCTTTTCTGGCCAATTTCAGCTCAGTCTTCTGTGGCGTGAATCTGGCTTTCCCAAATCAACGTAGACCCAGTTCTGCATTTGGAAAATCTGATCTTGCTCTAGTCTTGCATTACATGCAGAATCAAATCTGTGTATATTTACAGTACTACTTTAATGGCAGCTGCTGGATCAGTACGCTCCTTCATACAGTGTATCTAGTTCAGAGGATTCCATGCAAAGGAAGGGTGCCGTCCTGTTGACTCTTAGTATCTGACTGCAAAAGTATGCAGCCTGTCTCCGTGTGCCCCCCTGACTCATTAATGAAAGAAACAGCTTAATTAATAATTCAGGCCTTGCGTTCTAGCTCAGACACACTAGTAGCTCACGCCATACATTAGTTGATTGTGGTACTTATGGTTTTCTCTATTGGTGATACACAGTTCTCAAGAAATAATATTTTGGTGAAAAGTATGAGATTTGATTTGATGGTACGGTTGCCTAGCACTTACACGCTACGCAGTAGTGTCCTTAACCCAAAATGTGCAAAGATGTTTCGGTTAAAGGCAATTGCAGAAGCCTAGTTACTGCTGGAGATGCGTTGTTTGTAGGTCGCTATAAGCTCATTGGGTGATGGGCATGGAACTAGATGCTCATGCAAGCGATATTGCCCAATGTACTAGGGTGATAGAAGTCTGTGCAGAATAAATGGTATCAGAGCACCCATTGGTGAAAGGATGTTAGTATGTATGGAGCAGAGGGTATGTTTGGTTGCCGACAGTTGCAGTGCAGTTAGTTTAGAAATTCAAGCAACCAAGTGTCAGAAAGGAATTAGCTCAATTAGTAATGCATTTGCCAGGAAATGCTTAGTTTTTGTAAATCTATGCACAGACCTGTTGCTATCCAAGCAAATATTTTAAATATGAATAGCGGTCTCAAAAATAAGGCACAAGAACCCGTTGTTATCGGTTTTACGCTTAGCAGGCAAGGCAGCGGTTCCTGCAGACACATGAACCTTCTGAAAGACCATGCTGTGGTAGCTTATTCATTCCTACTCAGAATCTTAAGTTCACGCTTCTCTGAAACAGGAAGTGAAACTTTTAAAGTGTAGTAAAAAGTATGTCTTACTGGTTATATGAGAAAGTCTAGAGCGACGCTGTTAAATCCGCTGGTCACTTAGATTGAGACATGAAGTGTTCATTATTATAAAGTTCACGAACGTGAGTCACTACCAACCAACAGAAAACATCAACATGCCCAATATAAAACATGTACACCTCCCTAAAACACCGAATTAAAAAGAATAACCACATACAAACCCATTAGCGGTCCAGTTAAATGGCATTGCTCAGTTTATTACTTCATACACATTTTAATTATTTATTCTGTTTAATGTTTGTATTTGATAAAGTCCAGATCTCGCTTGAAGAAGCAGCAGAACATTTTGCAGAGAATACATTTTATTGCAACATGGACATCCTAAACATAATGTGTTGTAAGTGGAACTGTATGGTATGTAGGGCTGAGCTCGCTGAATTGCAGAACACACTTTGTGCAGGGGAAGGAGGACCTAATTACAGAGGCAGGACTGGATAGTGCGCTGTAAAGATTTGTACTTTGGAGCGCGCGCATTTTGCATCGCAGTTATTTATGGTTTGAGGTGCAGGATGTTGGTATGATTTGCCGAAAATCCCTTGATTTTATTTGGTGAGATGCTGAAGTCGGAGTTTGAGCGCCAGGATCCTGTCTCCAAAGACCTCAACTCGGACACTTGCCTACATACGTTCATGCACCAGACATTTTGTTGCTGATGCTTCATGGCCTGACTGGGATGACCTGAGGTGCATTTTTGAATGGCGAAGGCATGGAGTGTCCGAGTGGAGCGGAATAATATTTAGGTGTTCCGTCCCTATCCAATGTGGATTTTGAACATAAACTGCAAATGTTGTAATAGATTTGTTTCGGGAAATTGAGTTCTAATTAAGCCAGCTAAAAAAACTGAACATGTTCTGGCTGAGTCCAAAGTGGTGTGTAACATTATAGTTACTGAGGTTAAAATGACGATTCAAAGTTACTAGTGTTCAATGTCACTTCGATGTTCCACAGAATTGAGGTTTGCAGAGTTTCATGATCCGCTTATGTAAGTGTCCTTTGTTTTATCACTCAGCAATTGATGTTCAGGATATTGACATAGGTTACCTCTACAAATAATGAATCTCAGTGAAACTTGTTTACGCAGTCCATTGTTAACCTGAAAATCTGGGATGATCTGCCTTCTTGCACCTGTGTTAGACACCCATGTCCAACCTTCGAAGCAGAACTAATGTCATCCATACCCCACCTTTCTCGTTCAAACCATACTCCACAAAAGCAGGGGTCCCTCAAGGCTCTATCATCTCGCCCATGCTTTTCAACATCTACATGAAGTCATTACCGGTACTGATCAATTAATTTCACCTCACGTGCTATAACTATGCAGATGACACACAAATACTCCTTCAACTGGAATGCCCCAAAGACATTGGAAACACGCCAATTTTCAGCTGTCTCAGAGCCGTGGATCAATGGATGACTTGGAGCCATCTCAAATTGAATGCTTCCAAAACGGAAATGCTCTCGTTGTTATATGGTTCTTAAGCACATTATAGACGTTGCTAAGTTAGCATGAACTTCGCTGCCATGATGCTACTTTTGCGCACGCTACTACATGACTTTGTTTTTGCAAGACTTTGTTTGTGCCTTTCACATGAGAACGGGTTGCTTTTCGCTTTCTCTGCCTTTCCTGGAGTTTAGTCTGAACACGATGTGCAAGGTCGATAAACAATGCCCCTTGTTATTCTGTTCTGGTCAGTCCCTAGCACCTAGACATAACATGCTACACAGCTGCAGTAATGAAGACTTGTGCTTTGATATTACGTTGTTGCATGTTGTTTTAACATAATTGGAGAAAGCCGTTCCATGGAGAAGAGCTCTGCTGTTCCCATGATGTCAACCTTAAATTCAGGCTTTAAGGTATGGGGTCTGCTGTCAAAGCCCAGAGATCGTCCTTTTTATAAAATAAACTTCTTCTAGTCAAGGGGAGGGTGGTCAGGACTATAGGCCCTTATTTCCACAGTCTTTATAAAATGACTTCTCCCTTTGTAGTCTATGGAATTGTAACAATGCTAACTGTGCTGAGTTTATGCATTTTACTGCTAGTAGTGGCACGTATACTGTTTTGTAGAGCACGATAGTTAAAATAAACATTTTGAACTATTTCAGTGACTCTGCCTATTCTCATTGTGGACAAGTACGAGTGAGTGAGCGAAAGAGTACGTCTTGCTCCCGCGATTCCTGAGAGAGTCAGGAGTGTTGTGTTCTGGGTTGTCTAATCATTTGTAGCTCCGTGATCTTTGGAGGAGAACGAATGAGACACTATAGCTAGTCGGTTTGGGATTTTGGGTACTGATGTGGTAGGTTGGTACACCCCTATTCACTGAGGTCCTGTTTTCCTGCGCATAGTTATGTGTATGTGCAGAATCCCTGCAACATGGCACCGCCAACGTTTGGTCTGGTTCTTATCTGCGAGACGCTTGAGTAGTGCTTGTGCTTGTCCACAATACCCTCACCTCTGTTTCCGGAGACAGCTGTGATGGTGTAACCTCCTATATTGATGTTTTTGTAGGTTCTTTCAGGCTTGAAGTTTTAAAAGGTTTCTCTCTTTATTCATAACCCATTATTGCGCTGCCGCGCTCTAGGTTGTTGTTCTTTGTTTGTTGTGATGGTGGTTGATATTCCGGCTCACAGCCGCGCCCCGCTCAAGGCGTATTTGGCTCAATATGGAGTGCTTGATGCGGGTACTGTGCTTATTTCCGTGGTGGAGGCGAATCCTGCTTACCACTTCGAGGTGTTTTATTCTTGGGTCACCTTTCCGGCGGTGGATGCAACAGATGATTTGTTTCATCAGTACACTGCCACGGCCACCCCTCACGCCTATCAGCCTTATAGGGCTCTTGAAGTTCCGCTTACAGCTTGGCAACACCAAATTTGGTTTAATGGCGCCCTTCCTCACCCAGTATCGCCGGTCCGTTTAGGCCCTTTATCGATAGATGGGGCCACGTGGCCCGTTTTGGCTGGGTATACCCCACACCCACGTTACTTAACTGTTGCAGTTGCAGACCTTCGCGTGTTACATACGTCTTTGATACGCGTATATAGGGCTGTTCTACAGTATGTCACGCGCAATTTCCAGGTGGGACCACCTGGCATTGCTGCGCAACCAGCCGGACCTAGTGGTGTGACCATCAATCCCCTTATGGTTATTTCAGTAATGGGCAAGCGTCCACAGAATAAGGATGAATTACCTTATTGGCTTGCTGAAAAATTTGGACAACTAGAGGCTGTTTTTCCAAATACCTCTCCTGTGGATAAACACAGGATTTTGACTATTAGTTTGCCTAAAGACTTGCTTCCCGAGTTGGCTGATTGTAACACCTGGGGCAAGGTGTTTGCAGCGGTATATTCGAAGTGTTTCGGCACTCCCTCCATGACTGTGCTCCCCTCAGTGATTAAACGTGTTCAAGATGAACATGGAGCCGAAGCGGCTGTGGAGCTGGGGATGAGATTGGTGGGGGTGTTCGACGTGGTTGCTGATATGATCCTTGCCAATGTCAAGGGAGATGCAGTTAGCTTTCAAGTGGCAAACCGCTTGGAGGCTGTCCCTGATTGTGGACAAGCCACGCAAATTACCAAAGATTATTGCAAAGGCTTATAAAACCATAGTCCGCAATAGTCTGGGAGTTAAGCCTTTTACTCAAACGCAAACACAACAAAAAGCCCAGACTGATAAAGATGGGCGTCCGTTCTTTTCTAAAAAGAACTGGAAAAATAAAAAACAGGGGCAGCAACAACAGAAGCAAGGTTTGCGTGCTGGTTCACCGACACCTGAGTCTTTTCAGCGTACTTATGACTTGCGCGACCTCGCGAAAATTAAGACTCCTGATAGATTTCAAGTCCCTGATCAGCGTTCTCCTCGTTCTTCACAGGACACGTCTGGCTCTCAAGTCGGAGGAGGGGAACGCCAAGATCGTGGCAAAAGTCAACCTGCGCCACAGGGACGAGATCAGCCTCAACAGTTTGAAGTCAAAGGAAAACCAGAGGATTTTTCTCGTTTTCGACCCCCGTTTCAGAAGAAAAAAGTTGCCACTCTAACAGCGAGGTATGCCTCAGATGGTGAGAACGCGACTCCTGGATTGGACATGGGCAGTGACTTTGCTCGACAGCGCAGCGGAAGTTACCATAGTGCGGGAGGCTCTGCGTCCCTGTCTGGAGACGACAGCAACTGATACCTTCGTTACAGTAGAGACTGCAGACACCCGGGTTGCCCCCCCGGATAGGCTCTATGAAATAAGTTTTCAAATTGAAGGCGATATACCTCGTCCAATCAAGGCGGATTTCTGGGAGAATCTAACTTCCTCATATGACATTTTGTTAGCAGAGGCAGATTGGCCGCCACCCTTTTTGTTGGCCGCGTCTAAAGGGGAAGACGTGATCCTTCCGAGTTTTTCGCGTCATGTCCCTGAGGAACATGCACAGGCTTTCGCAGCTGAGTGGGCTCTGGCCCTAGCCCCAGCTGTGTATCATAATCAGGTGGGTTGGGATGTTGATTCACCGGCTCATGAAATACCTTTACGCTCTATGCCTCAGCCACAACCGTTATACCCAATCAGATGTGAAGCAAAAGCTTCCGTTTGTGATAGTCTAACACAGTTGGAGTATCAAGGAGTGATTGAATCATGTACATCACCGATGAATAATCCTCTCTTTACGGTATCAAAACCTGATGGTTCATATCGGATTGTATTGGATTACCGAAATTTGAACAGTCATTGTCGCACTTTTGCGGGGCAGAACACGGACAGCTCTGCACTGGTGAACAATCTTGTTCGTAAGAAATACAAAACTACACTTGATATTTCTAATGGTTGCTATAGTCACAATCTTGCACCTGAGAGCCGTGATTTGACAGCATTCACTGCCGTCGGGAATCAGAAAAAACTTACACGATTGCCTATGGGGTATAAGAATAGCCCCGGGGCATTTGCGGCACGGATTGTGTCTTTGTTGAACGACATAGACCCTGATGCGTTCTCATACATAGATGACATTTATCTGACGGACGATGAGCTTATGCCCCATCTTGTGCGAGTCGACAGGATTATTTTGTCCTTTGCCGACTATGGATATAAATTCAATTTTGCAAAATCGCACATCGCCCATTTGGCGGTGGTCTTTTTGGGCTATGAGCTCAATAATGAAGGAAAGGGCTTGGCCCCTCACTTCTTGGAGAAATGTGCTCAATTGCAACCCTCTTCTACACTGAAGAAACTTCAGTCTTTGCTGGGATTTTTGAATTTCGGGAGGACATACATTCCCGATTATGCCCAGCGTATCACACCGCTCTATGCATTGATACAACCGACTTTTTCTTCTGCCAGCTGGCTTCCAGAACATACTTCTATTCTGAATTCTTTGCAAACTGACTTGCTTGCAACTAACTACTTGTTGATGCGTGACAACACCACAAACCTGGTAATACGAATAGTTTCTGGGACTGTGGGTTTCACTTACTTGACGTTCAATGAGGGAGACACAATTCCTATTGCATACAAATCACATTTATACACTGCTGCTGAAATGCGCTTTTCGACTGTTGAAAAAATCTTAACAGCAGTACAGATGGCGATTCTAAAAGAACGCTCACTGGCGCAAGGCAAACGCATTCTTATGGTCACGCCCTTCCCTGCCTTGGAATCCGTGACTAAGGCGAGTGTACCTAACTCGAAGGCACTACATCCCCGTTGGATACAATGGGCTACTTCTTTGACATCGGCTGATGTCACGTTTATCTTTGATCCTTCCTTACAGACACAGGAGTTTTTACAGTATGAACACGTTCATCCTCCACCCTTGTCTCTGCTTCCTTTACATGAGTACAAATGCAAGATTTATACTGATGGCTCGGCTCAACCGGCCACGGGTTCCAAACATGCTTATTCAGCCGCTTGCGCAATTGTTGCTGGCTCGATTGTTAATGGAGAGTTTGTCTTCCATTGTGCACACTCAGGCACTTGGAGACTGTACGGCACAATTGGCGGAGCTGCGTGCTCTTGTACTTGCTCTCGAGTTTGCTGATCCAAATGTGAATACTCTTATTGTGTGCGATTCTTATTACTGTGTCCAGTCTTTTAATGACAACTTGTTCTTTTGGTCTTGGAATGACTATCGAGATTCCAAAGGCAGCGCAATTAAGCATAAAACTCTTTGGGTTCGAGTGGCAGATCTTAAACAAGGTCTGCCCCTCATTCATGTTATACATACTCTTGGCCATCAGCGTGTGGGAGCACATGCTCTTGGTAATTCCTTGGCTGATGAAGCGGCCAAGTCTGCAGTAGCCACGTGTTCCGTAGCAGCAGTTACAAGATCCATGACTAAAATAGATAATGAGATTTTGGCAGCCTTAGCTGCAACAAGGGAAGGAACTGCTTATCCTCAGGGTTTCCCTTCGAAATGCTCTTATTATATAACTCCCGAACAAGTTCCTTATGCCTTGATTCTTTCCGTTGGGGATCGGATGATTCCCAACTTGGACCGCAGACAAGCTCTGATCAAAGCCGCACACGAAGGCATAGCATCTGCACATGCCAGTGTGTCGGCGACAGTCTCTATTTTACAGCAACGTTACTGGTGGCGTGGTTTATATAAACAGACCCATAATTATGTACTTTCTTGTGACATTTGTCAGCAAATCAAGCCATCTACGGTCACGCGTCCACCACAAACACAGCTGTGTATTTCTAATCAACGTTTTGGCTGTATTTATCTTGATCACTGCGGTCCTCTCTCTTCTGATACTGCGTATAAACACATATTTGTTGCAGTTGATTCGTGCACTAGATTCCTTTGGGTTTGGCCACAACGCAGTGCTGACGCTCGAAATGTCATCAGGGATTTGCGTATCTTTGTCGGTATGTTTGCCTGTGGCACCTTCCATTCTGACCAAGGTCCAGCGTTCGCCTCTAAGGCGTACAAGGATGCGATGAAGTCAATGGGGGTACTGGTGCAGTTTTCGTCTCCATACAGGCCTGAGGGCAATTCAATTGTGGAGCGAATGAACCGTAGCAATCCTTGACAGCTGGAGTCTTAGGTACTGGCAGGAACTGGTTGGCCCACTTGTATGGGGTTCAACATGCACTTAATAACCTCCCTAGACGATCTCTGGGTGGGCGGACCCCATACGAAATGCTCTTTGGCATTAAAATGTTTGTGCCAGACCTTGATGGTCCAGACGTTGTGGCGGCTGCCACAACCTTTGACGTAGATAATCATTCTACTGTGTTACAGGATCTACAAAAGACACGTGACAGCTATGCAACTGAACATTTACCCTCATCCACTGATGCAGCACTGCTGATTCCAGTTGCCGGTTGGCTTCCAAAAATCCGAGATCTGGTACGAGAAAAGCTGGAGAACAAAAAAGAATTTGGTCCCTCTTATTGTGCACCAGTTCCAGTGCTTGGACTGAAGGGTACTCGTACAGTTATTTTACCTCCTTTACCTGGACGCAAAGACAACAGATATATTTCAGTGGACAATGTCAAGCTACACCATGTGGCCGATTCTGAAGAGTGTCACCCCTGCAGTTTCGTGCACCGCAATTTCATTGGATCCACTGACTTCATCAACTTCCACTGGTCCTCGTAGGGCTAACAAAGTAATGGACACTATCATTGATCTTTCACCCTTCCGACCTTTATCTTCTACCATGGATGTTGGGTATATATATCATCCTGATTAGTCTGTAGGTGAGGTGCCGAACAGTCCTGGAGAACATCAGGCGGACCCAACACTTCCATCTCTGATAAATCAACCTGCAAGTGGCTACTATGGAGTTCATGCCAGCCTCTCTTCCGGCTCGTCTTCCTTGACATCCTGTTTGGCTGACACACCGACTACATTTAGTATTTTTTCTCTTGGTTCAAAAAGACTTACTTGGTCCTCCATGGACCTACATTTGGTTGCTGCTTAGCCTGAGTTTCCTTTTCATGTCAATTGGTTTTGTGACAGTGTTCTTTTTGCTCATCAATGGTCATTACTTGCCAGAACGCTCTGCTGTAAACTTGGTCGATGGAGTTCTGGCCCCTCACACATCGTCCCATATCATGAAACGTGATCAGTCTCATGTTAACATTTCAGCATTCCCGATTCCAGATGGCATCGTTTGGGACAAAGTAGCCTACGAAGTCCACGGCCCGACCGAGGTGCTTCGCGTACCATAAGTGTTTCGCGTCTCTCTAGGAGATGTGGTAACACAGGATATACATTCGGATGATTGGGATGTGCAAGCAGTACATGCACTGTTTTCCGATTTGAAGTATTATGCTGCTTTTGATGCTGAAGATTTGTATTTAAATTCTGTCAATTATGGTGATTTATTTTGTTATCAGCATTATGGCCATCATTTTTTCCACAAAACAAACACGATCAGACCTGTTTTTAATTATACACAATGGGAACATTGTCCTACTCCCGTAGAGGGAGTTCTAAAACTTTTAGGACTAAGTTCACTTACTTTACAGATTATGACATATCTAATCCGGAGTCCTATTATTTTAAACTTCGATCATCTGCACAATCCAAATTTATGTTGACCCACACCAAATTGATTTACGCCAACTTGTTTAGAAATAAATTGGCTACGCAGGGTTATGATCATTGGAAGGATACTGTTGATTTAAAATCAGTCTGGGGCACGAAGCCTTGGCAGGTTCAGGGAACTGAAGCTTTACATCGTGCCTGCCTGATCCCAGCTCAAATTTTGTTTTTAAATGATACAGTGTACCAGACCACTTGTTTTGGCCTGGCAACTGTCAAAAATGTAAATGCTCCATCCATTCCGTCCTTAGCGGAATATGACGATTGGCGCACCCACACAAATTTTACCATTTCACCATTGCAAGCTTTGCTTCGAAATGACACTTTCAATGTCTCTGAAATTGATTCTTGCGGGTGGCTGGTGTGGCAAACTAATACAAATGCATGTCAAATGCGTATTTATAATGTTTCACCAGGTTTCATTCAGACAAGACCTGATCAACGGTATACCGTTACACATTCGGTCACCACATATTCGGTGGGTAAGTTATGCCAACAATGGTTGGAACATTCTACGCTGACATCAGTGAAGCAACATCTTTCCCTGCTGTCACATGACATTAATTTGGCTGATTTTCTCTTGGGACCAAGGGCTCCGAGGGCAAAAAGATTCATGTATGCCGCCTACAATGAAATTTGGAAACTTTCGCAGATGGAAGCTGCTTTTCGTCTGCGCCAAATTGATCAGGCCAATTTAGAAAAAGTCCTTGCCGTAGTAGACAATAGCATAAACACACTTTCCTCACGCATTTATACATTGGATAATATTGTTTCATCTGTTATTGATATTGTGCAAAGTGATGTATCTATGTTATATCATGGTCAAAATCAGTTACGATCTGTTATGCAATTTGCTTGGACATTGCAAACTCTTAAAATGGGAAAAGTACCTTGGGATTATTTGAATGCCACTGCTTTATTCTTGCCATTTAATCTGACTGATAAGCAAAGGTTTATGTCCGTGAAAGATGCTACATACACACTATTGCATATTGAACAATTAGAGCCCTTGCCGTTTTCTGTAGCGGAAACAGACTCTGCTGTTTGGTTAATTCATGGGGTTATCTCTCTCCCTTTTTCGCTATTTCATTTTACATCATGCATGCAACATTTTCCGATTGGCCGTTTTGAACCACTGGGTAGTGCTTTTCTACATGAATTTTGGTCCCTGCCTTTCACTTACAGATGTCAGAGAAAGGGTAAGGAAGTTTTTCTGACAGGGGAGGACTGCGATTCCACAGTAGGTCATTCCCTCGTTTGTAAATACGTTAAGTTGCACGGCGCTTGTAACGTTTTGGCGCCTAATCTGGCCTGTTTTTTATAAGGGACCCCAGTGCCATCAATAACTCCCGCTTTTTCATTGCTTACCAATGGCAGTTATCTTATTTTGAACAACCAAGACTTCTGTGGTTTACGGGCAGGAGTCCCGTAGTTAGCAACGGTTTCCCAGCGCGTAACTTGTTGTAGCAATGTGCTTTTTCTGCCCCCGCATGGCAGTCTAGATAGCTCAATTTGGCCTTCCATTCCAATTTTGAAAACCGATTTCAACAAGTTGAGCAGGCTCAAAGCCCTGTTATTTCAACAAGAGGTGGCTCTCACTTCGGCTCGCGAGACCTTCGAGTTACAGGTGGCTAGGACTTCTAGTGAAATACAGTCCCTTCTGAACACCAACCTCCCACTGCATTTTGGAGAACTGATACACCAAATATTTAATGCGTCTGACACCACAGGCCTTGCACATTTTTTTTAAATGTGTGGGATCTGGCCTTGTGACTTCTTTTCAGACTATATTTGGAGTAATACCAGGTTTTATTCATTCTATTTTTTCCAGCGTCTTCAGAGGGTTCCCCTTAATTTTGACGTTAGGCGCTGGAATCCTGCTTCTCCTGCTCCTGTTGCACAATGGCTGCTCATCTTGTGGTACTGCACAGACCAGGCCAGGTGCAGCTGTACCGTGATCGCATGCAACAGGTTTTCGGATGCTTGCCATTAGCCACGCTTGGCGTCTTATGGATTGACTTTTCGCTTTGCCTATTTCAATTGCGTGCAACCAGTCTTTTACTGTCAGCGATGCCCCTTCTATTGGGCACTGGATATATGCCTCTCCAATACGTCACGTCCAGTCCCAGATTTTAACCAGTTGATGGGTCCCTTAGAGGCCCATAACCAGGCTTGTTCTGGGGATGGCCGTATGGCGCGTGCGGCTGCACATGGAGTTTTGGCTGAATGGGATGTCTGTGCGGCTGCGCAGACCGTCCTGCAACGAAGTTTCATCGAATATCACGCAAGTTGCCCACTCATGCTTTTAGAGGCGTCTGATTACGAGGAGCACGTTTGTTCCTTCCATTTACTTAATTGGATGGCATCTCTCTTTTTTACCAATGATAGGGATGATCTTTTGGAGGGAATTGCATTCCTCGTTTCACACACCTTGATGGACATACCACCTCCTTCAAAATAACTTTGTTATCCTGGAGGCAGCTCCCCTTCAATAAGCCCTATTGCCAACTTTTTTTTGTGTGAAAAATTTCGATTTCTTTTTTTTTTTTTTTCCAATCTGTTTTTTTCTTTTTCTTTTTCTTTCTCAAACTCTTTGAACTCTGCTTGACTGATGAACTCTGCTTTGGTCCTTTGTTTATGTCCTATGGCCTTACCAGGGAAGGGTGTTATATGGTTCTTAGGCACATTATCGACATTGCTAAGTTAGCATGAGCTTCGCTGCCATGATGCTGCTTTTGCGCACGCTACTACATGACTTTGTTTTTGCAAGACTTTGTTTGTGCCTTTCACATGAGAACGGGTTGCTTTTCGCGTTCTCTGCTTTCCTGGAGTTTAGTCTGAACACGATGTGCAAGGTCGATAAACAATGCCCCTTGTTATTCTGTTCTGGTCAGTCCCTAGCACCTAGACATAACATGCTACACAGCTGCAGTAATGAAGACTCGTGCTTTGATATTACGTTGTTGCATGTTGTTTTAACATGCAACTTGGAGAAAGCCGTTCCATGGAGAAGAGCTCTGCTGTTCCTATGATGTAAACCTTACATTCAGGCTTTAAGGTATGGGGTCTGCTGTCAAAGCCCAGAGATCTTCCTTTTTATAAAATAAACTTCTTCTAGTCAAGGGGAGGGTGGTCGGGCCTATAGGCCCTTATTTCCACAGTCTTTATAAAATGACTTCTCCCTTTGTATTCTATGGAATTGTAACAATGCTAACTGTGCTGAGTTTATGCATTTTACTGCTAGTAGTGGCACGTATACTTTATTGTAGAGCACAATAGTTAAAATAAACATTTTGAACTATTTCAGTGACTCTGCCTATTCTCATTGTGGACAAGTACGAGTGAGTGAGCGAAAGAGTACGTCTTGCTCCCGCGATTCCTGAGAGAGTCGGGAGTGTTGTGTTCTGGGTTGTCTAATCATTTGTAGCTCAGTGACCTTTGGAGGAGAACGAATGAGACACTATAGCTAGTCGGTTTGGGATTTCGGGTACTGATGTGGTAGGTTGGTACACCCCTATTCACTGAGGTCCTGTTTTCCTACGCATAGTTCTGTGTATGTGCAGAATCCCTGCAACAACGTGTGGCGATTGGAAACATTATGACCCGCTTGCCTCCTGGCCTAATGAACTGGGATCACCACCTAAAGTATCGAAGGAAGTAAGAAACCTCAGAAAGCCCATGGACTCCAAGCTATCGATGAGTGCCCAAGTGGACAAACTAGCAAGATCAAGCTTTGTCACTGTAAAAACTTTGCAACGAATCTTCCCCCAATTTCCACATAAGGTCCAAGCTACCATCTCCCTTGTTCTGTCCAAACCCGATTACGCCAATAGCCTCTATCACGGATCACCTTTAACGACCATGAAAAGACTACAACGGATTCAGAACTCGGCTGCCAGACTACCTCTTGCATATCAAACCACGAGACCACATCTCACCTGCCTTGAAAGCCCTGCATTGGTTACCGGTTGCCAGAAGATCCATGTTAAAGCTGCTTTGTATCACCCACAAAGCGATACATGGAATGGGACCGCTCTTCATCGGGAATAAAATCACCAAACACATTCAACAAAGGAACCTCTGCTCTAGAGTTGCACCTCGCCTCAAAATCCCAAGATACAGGAAAAAAAACGTGGGTGGCACATCCTTCTCTGTTCAAGCAGCCAAACTATGAAACTCTTTACCCCCAACATAAGATCCACGGACAACCACCTTATCTTCAGAAAACTACTCAAGAATTGGCTCTTCCCCACATAAGCACCATACACAAACAGAAATATACAGCATATCCCTCTGTATATAAGCATTTATTTGTACTATAGATATGTACCTATCTTTGTGTATTTCTTTGTATACACATGTAGAATAATTATGTTGTTAAAAAATAAATACATTTTTAATTTAAGTACAACAACACCTGAAAACCAGAGTTTATCTAATGCATCTTTAATCTACATATCCTTCTTACTTCCTTTATGCATCTAAATACCTTCCATGTACTTGGATCTATATATTTATTACGCTTCTCCTAAAAAAGCATATTCAATGCACTACCCTATTTCTCATCCTATACTTCTATCAATATCTTTAATCTACATATACTTAACTCCTTTATGCATCTATATACTTTCCATGTACTTATGGATCTATATATTTATTACTTTCTTCAAATTCAGCATATCCAATGCACTACCCTATTTCTCACCCGATAACTCTCAATATATCTTCTACCCAACTTTCTGACACATCTCAAACTTCTTTCTACTACTCTTTCCAATGCGCTACCCTATTTCTTACCCTATACCTCTATCAATATATCCTCTACATCCACTCTCTCATTTATCCCAAACCCCATACCACTACTATGATCCCCAAAATAACCCTTTCTAGACTCTCCCCTGCTCTACCCCTCCTTGCATCATCCGACTCCTCTTTTACTATACCGATCCCCCAAAACAAGCCTTTCTAAACACTTCCCTCTTACTCTTCCCCTCCACATCCCTTTTTACTCATCCCAAGCCTCCTCCTACTGTTATGACCTCCAAAACAAAGAAACAAAAAAAAAGTCTAAATCCTTCACTCTTCCATCCCTCCACTATCCTTTTCAATCAAAATAATAGACTAACATGTCCACTTATCAAATTTCATATTTCACTATACTAATTCACCACTAATCCTTTATGGGTTCCAGAGTAGGGTGCTACTCGCCGAAAAAGCACTTCAACACCTCATCAGGGGTAGCAAGCACTATATAAATGCAAACCTTTTTCCCTCTTCTATCCCTCCGCTACCCTTCTCTACCCTTCTCTATCCAAATAACTGAATGACATATCCACCACTCAAATTACTTTCATATTTCATTATACTAATTTTCAACACTAATCCTTTATGGGTTCTGAAGTAGCATGCTACTCACCAAAAAAGCGCTTCAACACCCCATCAGGGGTAACAAGCGCTATAGAAAGGCAAACCTTTTTCCCTCTTCTATCCCACCGCTATCCTTCTCACTCCAAATAACTGACTGATAGCCACCACTCATATTTCACTATACTAATTCACCACTAATCCTTTATGGGTTTCCGCAGCAGCGTGATACTCGCCAAAAAAGCGCTTCAACACCCCATCAGAGGTAACAAGTGCTATATATAAACACAAACCTTTTTTCCCTCTCCTATCCTTCCGCTATCCTTCTGAATCCAAATAACTGACTAACCTATCCACCACTCAAATTACTTTCATATTTCACTATACTAATTCAACACTAATCCTATATGGGTTCCGGAGTAGCGTGCTACTTGCCGAAAAAGCGTTTTACGCCTCGTCAGGGGTAGTAAGCGCTATATAAATGCAATTACAATGCGCTATATAAATGCAATTACAATACAATACATCCCATACTTCTCTCTGACTAAACACTTCTAAGCCCTTACGTCACCTCTGCTCATAACATTTGTGGGGCAGAACATCCACCGTCTTGGCAGCTCTCCCCATACCTTTTAGGGCCTGATTCTCCAAGTATTTTCCAAGTGTAACAGTAATTTGTAAAATTATGTAAAGTGTCAATTACAGAGTATAGAAGAACAGAGAGAAGCTGTGGAAAAGTGTAGTGCTCTACAATATTTTCAAAGAAGGTACTGAGACAGATTACAATAAGCCATGCAAAATGGAAAATGTACATACAATGGGGTAAAGGTGTGCCAGCAAAGATGCATGTCTTAGTTCCATAGCTCCTTTATAACTAGTGGTAATTGGCTGAAATTTTCTGCGTGAAGATGCAGATATCTACCTCTGTAGTGCGTTCAGAGTTGTATTTCTTTATTTATGCACTGAGCACTTGTCAGTGCAAAAGCTGAAACTGATATGGCACTTGTGACATGGTCTGCAATCCCTCAACCCACGCCCCTCCCGTGTTGTGCTTAGAGGAAACCCTTTAACCTGGCACACCCAGGCATTTGTTTGGGAGGGCAGGAGCAAAGATGATGTAATCATCCTGGAAAACACTCATCTCGCCAAAATGCCTGTTTTTAAAGAAAATGTGAAAGTGTTGAATTTGGGAGTATTTTAGGTTAATGACTGCTATTGGAGCATATTTATGGCAGTGATCCTTACTGAGCTTTCGTGCGTAGATGAACATTATACAACTAACTGCTACCTCTTTAAAATACAGGCATATTGTTCTATTTACTCCATGTTAGTGAGAAGTACGTTTTGTAGCATGTTTGATTATTCCATTGGGGTGGAGAAGCACCTGTGGTCCGGCTTCTTCAATTTGTAATTTATTCATAATGCCCTACGTTTTGGGAGAAAACACCCCAAACACCCTTTTTCTACCCCTGACTATTGTTCTACATTTGATCTTTTTTGTTAGCTATTAGGTGCCCCAATACACAAGTGTTCGCTTAAGTCTCTGGGATACTATTCTCAGTCCCTATGAATATGTTTTTTGTCTCTGGATGGAAATAAAGTTCTTTGACCTGCGATAATTTGTTTGATTTTAGGCACCTCTGTGCAGAAGTAGCTGGCCATTTTGATGAGATTGAGTATATTTTCCTCTCCTTTCCTGATTTTTTGGAAATTGTAAGAATTTTGTATTTCTTTAAAAATGAAAAAAAGCTATCCCTTGCCTGGATTCGAACTGGATATAGTTACACTAATTGCGAAGGAAAGGCACACTCGGATGTGGGTAGTATATTAAGTTTTGATAGATCATATTAAAGTATTTACATTTATCGGGGTGAACAGAAAATTGAGCTGTCAGATGTTATCAAAAGTTAGTTGTAGATTTGTTTGTCATAATACAAAAATATTGGTTTCAATATTAATGCGCTGATCAATTAAATATATAATATTTTCTCACTTAATGGAAATTTAGGGCCATCTGAAGGTATTTGTTACTCTTGGCACAATACTTTATTTGTGCTCCTCTCATTCTTTTTTCATGCACACATTAAGAAAATTTAGAAGCTGGTGGTGCATGTGATGTCTCCAAACTGGGCTTTTTCAGAAGACAACTTGTGTGGCCCATGTATGGAACTGACCGTGTGTATACCATCCCCGGTGGCCCTCCGTGTTCCCAAAGTCAGGACACCATCAGACTGAAAACTAAGAAGTGCACCAAAAAAAAGCATTGGCAAAGCCAATTGCTCAGGGTTTAATGTACTTACGCAATCAACAATAGCACATTAGAGCGAGTCAGAAGGGAGGGAGCCAGCAGGGCTATAGTTGTAAAGTAGTACCTTGCAGTTTAATGCAAGCTTTTTAGTGGCAGCAGAAACACCCCAACAGTTAATAGCATTAGGCGAGAGATGAAATCCCCCTGGACTTAGCCGAGAAGTGATTGACAAAGCATCAAGCCAATGCCTAAAAGAGAAAGTTTGATCAAAGCCAGTGGTTGAAAGAGGCGAACACAAGGCCCATTCTATGTATATTGTTAGCAATAGGTCGGTTAGACAGCTGCACTGTAGAAATCCAGACCGAAAACAAGGCAACAAGACTAATCCATCTATATTCCCAGGTCCTTAAGGACATACTCTTATCCATCAGGACTGTACACATTTAGTAAAGAGTTGAAGACTCGCCTCTTTAAAGAGTACTATGGCACAATGCAGTAATTGTCCAATCGCACGTGTATTTGCCTTTTTACTGCTACAGAACCCTGATCCCTTTTGGCAAGGTTTCCAAGTTGTTTTTGTTTGCAACGAGAAGACAGCAAGACACAAATAACTCCCATCTAAAGAATGAAAAAATGACGAAAGTTTGAGGTTACCTTTTTTTCCCCCCCAACAAATTTACCTTTTAATAGTCTGGGAGGACCAAATTCAGATGGCGTCCTCATTTTCTGCAAAATAATAATTGACTTGCAAAAAGAAGAAAATTGTAATTGTTCAGGGGGTGAAAGTTTACAACTGAACAGGGGCGGCTGGTGACATTTGAAAGTGGTGGGACGTAAAAAAAAATCGGATGACTGATGTGTATCAAGTGAGCGTAGCGAGCTAGCCCAACTGTCATAAAGGCTGGTTGGGGGGAGGTTGCGGGGGGGTTCTTCCCCTGAGAACATTTTGAAAAAAGATTGGGCAAATGGTGCATTTTCAAGCAAATTTGAGAAAGTAAGAAGGTTAATAAGGCACTTGTGAAAGCGTAGTTATGACATCAATAAAAAAGATTTCACATGAAAATGATATAGGTAGCTGCTTATTCAGTATAACCACAGAATGACATCACTTTTCTCTAGGATATACACCCAAATTACAGCCTGCATCAATGATTGTCATTGCTTTTATATACTGAAGTGTCACATCACACACCAGTCATTGTCATCATATGCACAGTTACCCCATAACATGGCAGACATACGTCTCATGTAACTAATTAACCATCACACACCAGTCATTGTCATCATATGCACAGTTACCCCATAACATGGCAGACATACGTCTCATGTAACTAATTAACCACCCCAGACCATTCAGTGCCTTAGGATGCGTCTCATATTTCCCGCATATTCCGCCAATTCCATGATGTACTCTAGGGATTTCCCATTTGCCAATCAACCCCATGGTGTGCCCCTCATACCCCGTCTGCCATTTAGTGCCATGATGTGCCTCAGAACTCTGACTAACAACACTTAGAGCCATATTGTACTCCAGAGATCACCTTTTAACCATTCTATGGATATAATGTGCCAGCGTTAGCCTGAAATGTCGTTTAAAATCGTGATGTGCTCCAGGTAATCAATGGCCATAACGTGCTACAGATATTTTCCCTAATCCAGTTAATGGCATGATACACCCCAGGTGCACGTCATATGCCAACCGACCTCTTGATGGGCTCCAGTTACTGTGTTGGGCTAGTTAGCTCCCTTGGTGCTCCGGTATTCTCCTGCAAACCTGACAGCACAGTGTAACCCACACAGGCTAGTCAATTAAACATTTTGCACAATCCATGAATTAATGTATTCCGATCCACAGTCATGCATGATCTCAGCAGCATAAACACGTACCAACACCTCTCACCGACACAGATATAATAAACGGATAACACAAACAGGCAGGCTAAGTTAACGTTGTAATGTCATTTAGCATGGGCACTGCCATCGAGCTATTCCTACACGCCTCGCTGCCTCAATCACCCAGGAGCTGCCTACTCTATCCACTTCGCACCCTATCTTCATACGCCCCGACCTCCTCCACAGCCCAGCTGCTGTCGCTCGCCGTTAGCCGTACCCGTGACTAGAGGCAGTCCAAATCTCCAGAAACGTGAAAGCGTGTGGACGTTTTTATTACGTTTCTGCTAGGGTAAAATGAAAAAAATATGTGGAGAAAACCAAATAAGCCGGTAGAAACTACGATCAAAGTATACACAAGCAGTAGGGACATACTTCAAAATATCTGTAAAACAACAGGCATGCCAGTGTGAATGACCTCCAAAGAGCAAAAGTGCACTGGTAATCACAATCACGTGATATCCAAACAAAAAAGGATTAGCTTTTTTTACATTTTGTATTTTTTAATTATTAGATTTTTTTTTACAAAACCAAAACATTAAAACTAAAATGACACTGTCAGTTTCTTCAAAATAATCTACCCACTAAACCCGATTAGGTAACACACATCTAGATGCAGGCAGTAAACTTGGTAAATGAGAAGCCAGTCAACACCCAATGCATAGCGTCATTAATGTAGAGTATACGACAACAACTTGTCACAGCTTCCTCGTGCTAGTACGAATTATCAGAGAAACAAGTTATTAGCTTTAATCATACTAACATTAATCACCCGCAGAAGCTCTCGTGGCAGTACCACGGAAAACCCTGAAATTCCGGACATCTAAAAAAAAAAAAAAAAAAAAAAAAAGAGTCTACGCACCCACGCACACAGCCGCTATTCCGGTGGAAAGGACGACTGCCAACTGAACACAACGGTTTCCAGCCATGGAAAGGAGGCCACCTTCAAGTGCTCTTAACATAACAGCAATGAGATAACGGTATGAATAGAGTAGTATACATCAGGTATATTAAGCAAGCAAACCTAGCAAGTAAATGGGCGGGGCAAATGGGAATTAGTAAAGGGGCTTTCTAGAAAGAACTGGAACATGACGTTTTGTACAACAGTGTAAGCCACACAACCTAGCATCGGACTACAGTCACAATTAACACTGGATAGTGTGGGTCCTAATGAGTTGCATCCATTTGTTTCTAACCTATCGTGCTTTCATCCCCAGCCACGTGGAGTGCTCCAAGTTTTTACTCTTCTAGCATAGCTTGTACAGGCAGTATATATAGAGCGCCACCTTGCTGTACATGAAGGGGCGAGGCACCATTTCCCTTACTAGACGACTGTTGGTGGTAGCCAAGTATGTTCAACCCTTTGTGAGGAGAGCCTTTTGATGAGATTCCTTTCAGGAAAAAACCCTCCCCGACATTAAGTTCTCTATAAATTGTGTCTTTCAGTTCTCACGAATTCCCCTACTACAACTGGTGTGGATATATGTATCTAAGGTAATTTCACCCTCAGAGGGGTCCGGTTACAGCCCTACCTTTTAGCCAGTTTAAAGCTGCTCAGTTTGACCTCAGAAATATCAGTTTGCTTTCCAAAACTCGAACTTGTGATCTTTACATCACTGCAGATGTCAGAGGCGAAAGTTAACTCGGGAGGCATCTTTCAGATGTTCTTAATCACCCACTATAATTGTTCACGGACAGAGGTAATTGTGATGTGTACTGTACAATGCCCATCTCCTTTGCCAGGCATATGCCGGGATCCGATTGGTAGCTTGGTAGCCAGGCCCGCGTGCTTCCCTGTCACCCAAACCCTTGCTGCCGGGCTCGGGCCTGCTCTCAAGGTTACCCTGCTGCGCTGCGTGCGTGTCCTTCACGGGTTAGAGGCCCCTCTTGGAGCAGAGGCCTGCGGGTGTTTCCAGCCTGGCCTTTGTCCTGACCCCGTCCATCACCCGCCTGCAATAAGTCATGCCGCTCTCCTCTGAATACCAAATGCTGTGGATGCTGTTTTTCCGGCGTAGAAATGTCATTATTTTTAATTTAAATGTACTCTCGTGTCATAGCCTGAATTCCCACCCTTATGAGCTGTGTAAGAAGTATGCAAAACCGACTAAAATTCTTAACAAGGAAAACAAAGCCTAAACAGATTTGTGATAAGATTTTACCTGGTGAGGGCAGCCTCAGGAAAGTAAGGAGGCAATAAATAATCACTATAGACGCAGCGCTTTCATCTGTTCTGGCTACTAATCAGTCGCAGCTCGCGGGGGGGGTGTCGCGCGGGGGGGGTTTAAAATAAATAAAAGAAATGATTTCTTAGAAATCCTTATCCTACCTGAGCAGCAGGTCTGCCGTCCGCGCTGCCTCGGGTCCGTTGGCGCCTACAGCCCCTCTCAGCCAATCCTGGCGCTGCCAGCAGCGCCAGGATTGGCTTAGGGCACGGTTAGTACTCGCCCGCCTGCCCATTAGGAGACCGAGGTTTGAGCCTTTGCTCAACCCTCGCTCTCCTAATGGGCATGCGCAAGCCAGTGCAAACACAAGTGCGCATGACTGGGCACGGCGCGAAAATTCGCTGCCCTTCCCCAGTCATGTGCACTTGTGCTGCTGCCTGTTGCCCCTGGTCCATCTGACAATCATCATGTCAGTCAACATGACGCCGGACCGCCCACCCCCTTCAGACTCTGAAGGGGGTGGGCGGTCCGACGTCATGCTGACTGACATGATTGTCAGTTCTTCTAGCGTCTTTGAACTTAAGTAAACTGTTTACTTAAGTTCAAAGACGCCGAGGAGCTGCGGGCGAGGGCTACGCCCCAACGCCCCAATGGACGCACCGCACCTGCAACTGAATGGATGTAACAAACACAAACATCTCTACCTAAAAGTATTTCCACATATATAATCTGTAAGTGAAATATTCATGATCTAAAAGTATTTTTGCATAACAAACTGGATTTATGTGCGTCGTTTTCCTTTTCTGTCCATGAGAATGCAGAAGCACTTGCTAACAGACATTCGATATAAAAATTATATCACTAGATTTTGGCGTTTATCTTTTTGTGACGTTTAGTAATGCGAGTCATGGCGAGAGCTTTTTATTTTTGCCACTTTTAATGGTCTTTGTTATTTGATGAATTTTTCTGGAATTCTGGAGCTCCTGATAATCCAATTATCTTGTTCTGTGTTTTTTAAATTTTTTATTTCCCACCTGTTATACTTTAGCTCAAGTGTTAACAGCTGATGCCATCAGTTGACACCATGCTGCCATTCATGGGATCCTGTGGCGGGAGCGGCAGATTCTGAAATCTTCTAGGTGATGAATGATTAGTCTATTCTACTTTCCTATATCTTTAAAGGTGGGTTGTAGCTGAGATTTAATAGGATTACCACCTCTGTAATTATGTTCTTCGAATTACTGATACCGCAGGGGTCTGTGATGCTGGTGTGTGGAATTACAGGGCCATAAAGAGTTTAAACTTGTGAATAACCACAGGAGATAGTTTTCCTGAAAGGATTACCGCATGCACATTTCACCAGGGTTTTTAGGTCTCGCCTGAGCCAGCGCATGCGCTGCTCTGGCGAGAGTTTTAGTAAGCGGGTTTTGGAAGTGCAAACAGTGGCTTTTGCTGGCGACTCAGCCTGCGTTCACGCGAGCGTGCACGCGCGATCAGGCGCCATGGCTTCCCTCGCCATCTGGACGCTCGCGTGAACGCAAGCTGGTCGCCAGCAAAAGCCACTGTTTGCACTTCCAAAACCCGCTTACTCACCAGTACTTTCACTTTCACGGCCGTGTCAGTTTCACGGCCGCGCGGCCAATGCTTGTAATTAAAGAAATCTACTTGGACGCTTCCTCCTTTGCACTCCTCTCCCATCTATGCCTTTCATGCGTTTTTTTTTTTTAACCGGACACATTGTCTGCTCCATTCCCCCCTCCTCACCCATATCGGGGACGGCCACGAAGCGGGCACATCTACTTAGCCGCTCGGACATTCTCTCCTCACTTCAGCCCCCCCAACCCCCAACACGGAGCACACGTAACTTTTTTTTTTTTTTACCATCACGCTATAACTTTGAAATACGCTCTAACACAGCTCTAACCGCCCACCCAGACAGGATCTCTTACTGGCAGGTTTACACGCTCTTCTTTAAAGGACAGTAAGCAGCTTTGAGCCCATTTCGTATAATAAATATGCCTCAAGCCATTTCCCCCACTGCGAGGACGCCACACTTCATAGTTCAGGAAGCGGGCGCTCTGTTAATTAAACAAGGATTCGGCGGACGTTTCCGACATTGTTCCCCTCCTACCCCATTCATGCTCTTTGTGTGGCTTTTACACGGAGGAGTTTTGCATACATACAGGGTCGGAATGGATTGGGATAAAAAATTAGCCTGAGCGCCCTAAAAGGTGGCTCACATTTGGGATTATGCCTTTTCGCAAAACGCTGTTTTAGTGCTTTAAATATTATGGAAACAAGCATTGGCATAGCCAATAGGTCTCGCCTTTGGGACCTTATAAGTGTTTAGCCATGCAACAGATGATGTTGTTGCACCAAGGATATTGTACTGCATAACTAAATACTTATAAGGTTCCAAAGGCGAGACCTATTGGCTATGCCAATGCTTGTTTCTTGAGCAATGTGAGGTTGGAAAGAAGAGAGGCAGCGTTGTTCAAAAACACCCACATTTCAGTTCTGGGGCAGCCGCAAAATCCTGTTTATTCAGTATCCCAATCACAGCGTTGTTTTTAATGGAGGAGTTGGAGTACCCAATAGAACTGCTGCTTTAACAGAGTATATTGCTAATGCAAGATTTAGTACGCTATGATAGAAGCCAATCAGTATGACTGTTTCATAATGCAAAGGTTTTCTCAAGCTTCAGTAAAACGCAGAGAGCAGGTGCCATGTGGCAGTAGCAGTTTAAGATTCATTTTCACGCAGCCTAGGCAGCAACGCAGAAAGCTTTTGGTTACGGGCCAGCTTCACATGGGACAGATACTGCCGGAGACCTACCAGCCTTTTAGAAGGGCCCGCGTGTCCCACATTGGTAGCAATAACTACTTTAGATGCACCTGGTTCACAGATTAAAGCCGGAATGGAAACTGAGCTGTTGAGTTCTCGCCTCTATCCACCCCCTAAGGAGTTGCACTGCACATGCCCAGTTCATTCCCTCTCAGCTCTGTTCTTTCCATTCTTTTTTCTTCTGCTTTGGATTCTGATGTTAGAGGATTCACTTTCAAGGAGCCGGCAGGGTGTAGCTGTGCCTCGGTGAGGCTTTTTGCAGGGACCCTACTCGGGATTTAAGTGGGTTGAAAAAACTGGGGGGGGGGTCTCTTAAAGGGGCGTAACCTATGAAATAAAGGGAGTGTCTTAAACATGTACGATAAAAATCTCTGCTGCCTGTTATTTTGCTGCCTCTTTCTTTTATTGCATCCAGATATATAATAGAACCACTGACATGCACTTAAAACAAGCCCAGACTATTGGTTTTATCAGTGGCTGTTAGCTGCAGAAGTTGAATTTGTAAAAAAAATGGGGGACATGTACAGGAAGTGGCGGAGAGAGGCGTTAACCATCATGGCTTAATGCCTCTCTCCGTCACTTTTGAAACGCAAGGCTGCACAAGAATGTGGTGCAGCCTTGCGTTTCCACCTGCGATGGCGCTAAGTTGAGCAACTTAGCGCCAATGCAGGCACCCTTGCACCATAGTGCAAGGGTGTCTGCGTACAGGGGAGGATTTGTTTATGTGTAGGAAGGTGTCCCTTCCTCCACATAAACAATCCTAAAATGCCATTTTGTCAATTTCATGTGTGCTGCTTCCTGCAGCACACATGAAAGTGACAAAATGGCATTTTTTCTTTTAGATTGTTAATGTACAGGAAGGGGGACCTTCCTGTACATAAACAAATCCTGGCATTTTGCTTTTTCCATTTGTGCTGCACGAGGCAGCACACATGAAAAAAGCAAAAATGAGGAGAAATAATGCATTTCTCCTCGTTGCTAATTTAAGACCAGGTTTTACCTGGTCTTATTTTGGCACTGCCTCCTATGTACGCTCACTCTGTACATAGGGGCAGCGTCAAAAACAATGGGTGTCGCGGTGGAACGCCCACCGCAACACCCACTGCCCACCCCTTTCACGCTAACCATTGCGTGAAAGGGGGCCTTATTTACAAGGCAGCGTTAAGCCACGTTAAGGGGCTTAACGCTGCCTTGTAAATAAGGCGCAGCCCCTATTGCCACCACAACGTCGATAAAAGTGACGTTGTGGTGGCGATAGGGGCTTGTACATATGCCCCAATGACTATGTGGTAAATAATTGTGAAAATGCTTAAATTCTCTAATTATGATACTGTGAAATAACTATACCACTGCATTAGAAATGTTAAATAAAACTCTTTGTAAAATACTTTTATTTATTGTGGGCCTGGACCTGCGCTCGGTACTTCACCCCTCCTGCGGACCCCCACGGCTGCACTTTCAGACCGCCAACCGGTGATCCTATCTCCTGATTAGCTGTTTCATGGCAGCATGCATAACAAGCAGTCTCTCCAGGGTTACATCAAGGCTGGTGATGGCTGGTAGTGCACCTGAGTGAAGATTTGTTTTCACGCCCACAGTGAGGGCAACATTTAAGAGCCCAATAGAGACAGGTCTCAGCACCTATTGTTAAGAACTACCGGTGATAAGCTCTGACAGAACCCGGCCCACTTATAGCCCTGACTCTACTGTATATACGCTTTGAAAATGCCTCTAAAGTGGCCATGAAAAATGCAACACCTCATAGTTTTGTTTAAGTATCTTTGCATGCGATTAGCTGGACCCTCCTTAAGTACACTGTTACAGCTTTGTTAGATTCCCATCTGCAGTCCTGGCATCAGAACAGTTTAGCAGAAGAAAACGACTGCAACATGGCCTACTTACTCACTTAAGGAAGCCCTATTCTGTCTCTTTGGGAATGAGAGACAAAAAACAGCAGTACTAGTTTCAAGAGTCTAAATCAGGGGGTCTCCAACCTTTTCTGTAATAAGTGCTACTTACGATCAATAATAATCATCCTGAGCTACTAATCATTAGTGTTGTAATAGTGACGGCACCAGACAAGATTCTGTTACTGGCCACCGTATGTAAAATTATCCACAGTGATTACCGGAGGGCATCAGGCAGGATTTCGAGCAGTAATGTAAAAAAAAGGCTTTGGAATGCCTTATCATAGGTCATACATAACTGCAGTAGCTTAAATGCCCCTGGCACCAAGGTAATAATATTAATAATAAACCTCCCCAATGTCACATAATTTATCACTCAAATATCAGTTTAAAATAGATTTTGGAAATTCGAACATCAGCTTATCAGTTCTGAAAATGCACACATTTTCGTCTCTAATACACCCTTTTCTGTTTTGGTATACATATATTCAGTCAAGCAAAAGCTTCGAATTTAGTTGGCTGGACTGGACACAGGAGAGCTACTTACAGGTAGCTGGAGAGCTACCAGTAGCTCACAGGTTATACCTTTCGAGTATAAAGTTTTGAATCCGTGGGTACGAATACATTTGCTTTTCTAGTGCACAAAATTGCCAGATTTCAGGATGCTTTAATTTTCTACAAAGAGTTTTTGCAGCCTTTCCAATACCAGTGATTCATCGCTGCACTGGCATGAATTCCGTTTTCAAAATGAATTCTGATCCATCATCCGTTCTAGAAAACAGATTGAAATGCAGGGAAAACCCCACAGCTATTGCAGATATGCTGATGCCATCTTCTGGTATTTCTACCCATGCATCATTTTATGAATGAATACATAAACAGCCTAAGACTTCCAAACAACATACACAAACGATCAATAGTATTCCCATATATATTCTATTAATTTTGTTTTTCCACGAAATCACATTTCGATTATTTGGGAGTGGATGTGTAGTAACGGCGAGAGCTGCTGACGTTGGAGCTGGGGAGCCAGGTTCGAGTCTTGGTGTATGCTCAACATCCTGTGATTCTGGGCACATCACTTAATCTCTCTGTGCCTACAAAAAATGAAATTGTCCTTGTGTAATGTAACTGATGCTCACATGTAAAGCACTCCAATACATTAGGGTTGAGTTCACGCTATATTAAAAAAAAAAATATATATATATATCTATATATTCACTGAAAAAACCATAGGTTTCAGGGACGTTATAGTTAGAAATTAGCATTTAAAAAACCTTTGAAATTCACTGAAAAAACCATAGGTTTCAGGCACGTTATAGTTAGAAATTA
Organism: Calotriton arnoldi; assembly: GCA_963921515.1. Taxonomy (NCBI): domain Eukaryota; kingdom Metazoa; phylum Chordata; class Amphibia; order Caudata; family Salamandridae; genus Calotriton; species Calotriton arnoldi. The sequence goes on along the minus strand of CAWUFW010012583.1, from coordinate 292,060 downwards.
GCATTTAAAAAACCTCACAAATTCACTGAAAAACCATAGGTTTTAGGGACAGTTATAGTTAGTTGGACATTTCACTCGTACAAAACCAGTGAAATTCCCCGTTATAGTTAGTTGAGCTAACTATAACTCGCGCCTCCCGCAATGCACTGCTGATGATGTCACATATTACATCACTCATGACATGGTCAGTGACATCACTGATGACATCTCAAATGACATCACTGATGACATCATCCAGTGACTGTGTGTTTCTGTAAAGTTTAAATATGTTTAATATATAAAGGGAAAGGTGTATTGAAGAATGAGTGGGTGTATAAGTGTCTGAATGGATGATTTAGTAGGTGCGTGACAAACTCTATGTGAGTGATTAAACGTATCTTACTGAATGCATGGGTTAGTGACTAAACTGGGTGAATGTCTGTATCCGTCTGTCTGTTGCTGTGTAAGTGGCTGCATGGGTTTGTGAATAGCTACATGAGTGTCTATATGAGTTATTGATTGGTTGTCTGAGTATCTGTATGGGTGCCTGAGTGTTTGTGTGGGTGGGGTGTGTGCGACTCTGTACATAGATGTGTGAGTGGGTTATTCACTGGGTGCATGATTTGAAGAGTGCGTCTGTGATGGACTGCTTGGGTGTGTGAGTGTGTGTATGGGTGTGTTAGTGAGTGAATGTATATCTCAGTGGTACATGTGCGAGTAACTACATATGTAAAAGGCAGTATATATGTGTTTTAGAGTATTTAAAAGGCTATACGTGAGAGTGTGTGATTGTGAGAGTGGCTGTATGGATGCGCGTGTGCTTGTATCAGTTATTGTATAAGAGCGTAAGAATGTGCTAGTATTTGTATGAGTAAGTGAGCTGGTGTGTGGATAACTGTATAGGTGAGTAAATGGCAGTGTGTTTAATTATTTGCATGACTGACTAGGTGTGTGAGTACCTCTATGGATGAGTGGCGGTGTTTGAGTGTCTATATAGGAGTATGAGTGCATATGATAGTCCTGTACTGAGTGACCGTAAGTATGAGTGACTGTACGGGTGAGTGAGTGGATGTGTGTGTAGACCTAAGAATTAGTGAGTGGGTATGTTGTTATTGGTGTTGGAGTGTCTATGGTTTTGCGAATGGCAGTCTGTAATTTAAAGTGGGTGTATCAAAGGTTATATTAGGGTGTGAGGAGGTGCATCAGATTATCACGTGGATGATGTCATCAGTGATGTCATTTGAGATGTCATCAGTGATGTCATCAGTGATGTCACTGACCATGTCATGAGTGATGTAATATGTGACGTCATCAGCAGTGCATTGCAAGGCGCTGAGTTATAGTTAGCTGAACTAACTATAACGGGGAATTTCACGGGTTTTGTACGAGTGCAATGTCCAACTAACTATAACTGTCCCTAAAACCTATGGTTTTTTCAGTGAATTTGTAAGGTTTTTTTAAATGCTAATTTCTAACTATAACGTGCCTGAAACCTATGGTTTTTTCAGTGAATTTCAAAGGTTTTTTAAATGCTAATTTCTAACTATAACGTCCCTGAAACCTATGGTTTTTTCAGTGAATTTCAAAGGTTTTTTAAATGCTAATTCCTAACTATAACATGCCTGAAACTTATGGTTTTTTCAGTGAATTTCTAAGGTTTTTTAAATGCTAATTTCTAACTATAACGTGCCTGAAACCTATGGTTTTTTCAGTGAATTTCAATGGTTTTGTAAATGCTAATGTTGATGTATAATAGTACTTAGCAAAAGCAAAGGGGATGATGGACGGAGTGTTGAACATTGCAAGCACTCACCCCCAGTCAACTGATCTGGGTTTAATCCATCATCATTCTTTAGCTCACTCCGCCACCCCAGTTCAGACATGGCCATATGCAAATCAGTCTGACCCTGTGCCTCATGGGAACAGTCCAGCCCGAACTGCCAAGCCATGTCTTCCCTGGACCGGAAACAAGCATCCTGGGACCGGTTTCTGGCTTACAACCGTCATCAGCCAGGCTATCTTGAATCCAGTGGCAAAGTGAGCAAGGGACCCACGTCTGGGCATACCCTGCCAACTTAGGCGAACATAGCAAAACCAAAGGGGATGATGGACGGAGTGTTGAACATTGCAAGCACTCACCCCCAGTCAACTGATCTGGTTTAATCCATCATCATTCTTTAGCTCACTCCGCCACCCCAGTTCAGACATGGCCATATGCAAATCAGTCTGACCCTGTGCCTCATGGGAACAGTCCAGCCCGAACTGCCAAGCCATGTCTTCCCTGGACCGGAAACAAGCATCCTGGGACCGGTTTCTGGCTTACAACCGTCATCAGCCAGGCTATCTTGAATCCAGTGGCAAAGTGAGCAAGGGACCCACGTCTGGGCATACCCTGCCAACTTAGGGCGAACATAGCAAAACCAAAGGGGATGATGGATCGGAGTGTTGAACATTGCAAGCACTCACCCCCAGTCAACTGATCTGGGTTTAATCCATCATCATTCTTTAGCTCACTCCGCCACCCCAGTTCAGACATGGCCATATGCAAATCAGTCTGACCCTGTGCCTCATGGGAACAGTCCAGCCCGAACTGCCAAGCCATGTCTTCCCTGGACCGGAAACAAGCATCCTGGGACCGGTTTCTGGCTTACAGCCGTCATCAGCCAGGCTATCTTGAATCCAGTGGCAAAGTGAGCAAGGGACCCACGTCTGGGCATACCCTGCCAACTTAGGGCGAACATAGCAAAAAGAATGTATTAGTGGTGTATGGTGAATTTATAAGTGCTTAGGTATTGGTGGAGTGATGGGATAAGAAGATAGTGCTGGATGGGTGAATGAGGTAGTGCATGGGAGTGACAGGTGGATTGCTAGGCTACATGGGTACTAAGTGGGTATTTTCAAGAGTGTATCAATAGTATGTATGCGGTTAGAGTTCTGCATGCATAGTGCAGAGAATGTTGTAGGTGTACTTGTGTTAGTGGCTAGGCCACTCCATAACGACATCACTAGTAATTGGAATGATTACAGTGCAGGAAAGAAGAGTGCATGGTCAAGTTATAAGTGGTTAGGTATTGGCGGAGTGATGGGATCAGTACATAGTGCTGGATGGGTGATTGTAAAAGTGCATGGGACAGACAGGAGGATTACTAGGCTGCATGGGTAGTAACTTTGTAAGTATTGTTAGAAGTGTATATAGATAGTGCATAACTGAATGTAGTACTGCATAGATAGTGTTTGCATTACTTAATCTTACCTTTACAGTAGTAGATATCAAATTTTTCTAAACATTTTTTGTAGTTCTTTTTTATAATTTAAATTTTAAAAAATTTAAAACTTTAGATTTATGATCTGTGAAAGAGAAGAAAAATACAGTTATAATGTATAGTATTATAATTTTATAAACACAATATAATGTAAGCATAATTTAAATTATTTAGTTTGCCTTTTTGCTGTTTTCAGAATATATTGAATGTCACTTTAAATAGTGATTTCAATGTTACTCATCACATAACAGCGGGCAAAAAAAAAACAATCCAGAAGATTGTTTAAAAAAAAAAAAAAAAAATCTGTGTCAAAAATATTTTCAACATAGTGAACTATCTCTGCACATTGTATAATAATATCGTCAATAACATAGCATAGAATTCAAATCACACATATATAAAATAGTTCTTTGTAAGAGAATTTTTTTAGTACAAGATAAAAGAAGCAAAACAATAATTCAATCAATAATCTTTCCTAATTTCCATATGCTCTAAATGATGTTCTTTTAAATGTATGGTGTCAGAATATCCCAGAAAAAGTGCTTAATTCACATTAATATCTTTCCTCTAGGCCAAATGATATTCCTCAAATCCTTTATACTAAAATTGTCCAAAGTAATCGTATTAATACAGTTCAACATATTCCCAATAGGCCGAATTATGTTCTTAGAACTTTGGTTTTAAGAATATTAGGTATGAATTTGGTAATTCGTTCGGCAAACGATATTTGAAAAGTAAATGAGCATCATTACAATATGACCATCCTTTATTGCATTTTAAATACAGTGTAATGTCCAGATGTTGTAGAAGGTCCATTGTGAAAAATAATTGCTACTGCTACAAAAGTTCTTCCTGATATTGATAGTTGACTTGCTACAATTTTTTTTATTAAGGTTTCCAATTTTCTTCCATCAGCTGTACAACGTTGTATCATCAAAATTATATATTGTCCAAATTTTTGTATAAATAGTGTTGATAACATTTCTGATTTGCATTGCATACACTGCATGTTTTGATTTGCTGCTTTAACTAATTTGTTGAAAGACACTGTTTTACAGTCTGGTATTGTTAAATATATAAATCTTTCAGTGTCTATGTTAGTGGTAGAAGTAAACGTACAATTTTCACATTGATGTTCCCATTTATAACAAAGTCCAAATAGATTTTCAATTTGTATTCCTTCCTCTTCAAATACTGCAAGCATATACATTAGAAATTCCTGAGCATCTTGTTGCACATTGTGTAAATTGCGTAGAACCAGAACATATATCCAAAAGTTTCCGAATATCTGAAACACTTTGTATTTCACTTTTATCAGTTGTCAATTTTTAAAAAATAGAACACAAGGAACAAAACGTTTTTTCATTATTCTCCAAAATTTGCTGTTGCAGATATTCTAGAAAAAATACAACATTTACCACTACATTAGCATAGCAGTTGATACCTGAACTATTTTCTAACTGATATCCGACAATCTCTTCCATACTGTCCTTTTTGTTTTTGTTTCGAATTTCAACTTTATCCTGATTTTTTGTCTTCTCTTTAACTTCACTACAGATATTCTCATAACTTCTTTTTCGACCTACAACACGCTTTCATATACAGGAAATTCACCTAAATTGGGAGCATACAGTCTCCTTAACCGATTATACTCTCTTACACAATTTACATCTGCACTAATTTTTCTCTCATCAAAATCAATCAAATGTAATCCAGATAAAGTTCTGACTCGGGACAAAGCAACATATGCCATACCCTCTTTAAATACGGTACTTCCAATATTTACCAAAGCACTGTCCACACTTAAACCTTGAGATTTATGAATAGTCACCGCATATGCCAAAGAAAGAGGAAACTGTTTTCTACGAACATACAAATCTTTAACAAGCAAAAAACGAACTGAACGACCAATTTGTTTTACTTCTTGAATTTGATCAAATTTAATTTTCAAAAATTCAATTCCATCTCTATTTTGATCATTAACAAAATCAACAACTTTACCCATTGCACCATTTACTAAACCTTTTTCCACATCCAAATTACGCCGTAAAATAATGCGACAATTTACACATACATATAAATTCTTTTCTAAACCAGCAGTTTTAGATATAGATTTTTCTAAAGAATCCAATTTTGTTTTCAGTTTTTCTGTCAAAATAATAGTAATTCGTTCATGCTCTATTTTATCAATGGCTTCCATTTTTATTATTTCTTCATTTTCTAGCTTTAAAAGTTCTTCATTGAATGTACAACACTCTCGCAGTGTTGGCATGAGGCAGATGATAGATTTATATTCTGCAATTTTTTTTTATAATTTTGCTGGAACTATATTTTCATTTGGAAACAAGTTGGTAAGTAGACGACTTTGCAAAGCTTGTTTGCCATGTTCTGTCAATACTCCAATTCGTATATCTTGAAGAATGGTTCCATAATCTTCATCATTTGCTTGTCGCATATTTTTAATGAGTTCTTTGTACTCAAAATATGACCAAATGTTAACGTTTCCAACACTTCCCAAAGACTTTCTGGTGTCTTCGTGCACAAGCGTTTTAAATACTGGTTGCCCTTTTACAGGAGTAAGTTGCAGTAGATCACCAAAAACTATCACATGTTTTCCTCCAAATAAGACATCGTATTCTGTTTTTAAAATTTGCTGCATTCTTAAATGCACAAAGGCAAGCATTAAGTTTGACACCATGCTCACCTCATCAATAATTAGAAGTTTCATTTTCTTTAGCACTCTTGAAACTTCATAACAAGCTTCTCCAGATAGCTTGTGATATTCCAATTTATTTTCATGTTCCACAGGTAGCATTAGTAAACGATGTAATGTAATTCCTTTAATGTTGTGTGCTGCCAATCCAGTTGGAGCAGTTACAACACAAGACAAATGTGAGTCAGTTATTTTCTGTAGATAAGTGGTCAAAACTTTAATCAAGAAACATTTTCCTGTACCAGCTTGACCACTGATATACATTCGGATAGGTTGAAATGATGTGCATGTGCATTCTTTGTTTTCATGAAGAAAACCATGGTTGATCTGTTGTGTAACTTGTTGATATATTTCTTTCTGTTCAATATTTAGCTGTTCTTCCAAGTTTTCTAAGTCCATAATATCTTCTTGAGCTTGATGCATTGCTGTTTCCACTTCATTCATGGCGATTGCTGCTTCATTTTCAAGAATTGGTTGTCCTAGTGGATCTTGGCTCAGGTGAGCAGAACTTTGACTCGCTTGAGAACTGTCTCTAGCAATCTCAGCTGCAATAGTAGCTTCTTGATCAATTTCTTCATTCAACATTTTGAGATAATTTGCAAAAACTGGGCATTCAATGCTATCTTTACATGCATTGAAAGAATCTTCATAGCACTGAAAATCTCCAAGTAATTGTAATTCTGTACGCCAAGGCTTGAATAGTTGCAAAAGTGCAAAATAGTAAAATTCTCTTTTATCAGCAGTATCACAACTCAGTTTTCTGTGATTAATCAGATTTCCTTTAGTATGTTTCACCAAACATCCTTCTGAACCAATCACTGCATATTTTCCTTCATTTATGTTTTCTGTAGTATTTTTTTAAAACTATAAAATTGCAGCACTTCATAGAGACATATGTTCTCAAGATGACAACTTCTATTTGGATAGTATGTATCCAACATGTTTGTTTTGACAATATCTGTACTTCCCGGTTCATTTACTGCTAAATATTCAATTTCTTGTACAGATTTAAGTACTCGATTTCGTGTTGCAGCAAGACCAAGACTCACCCAAATGATCCCTCTTGACTTTGAATATAAACTTGCAGATGATAACCGATCCGAGCATTCGTACGCTCCAATCTCTCGATGAGATAACATCTTCAAACTGAAACTGTACAATTTCTTACTAAGACTCTTCTCGTGAGAAATTTCTTCCCACATTTCTTTCAACTCCGTCTTTTCTGATTTTGTTATGTATGATGTTACATACCGAGCAACAGCGATGGAATTATCCGCAACATACTGGATATCCATATTAGCATTCCACATTGAGAGAATAACTAGATTATAATCATTGATATACTTTGATTCTTCACTTCTTTTCAAATGGTTAGTATTTTTGGGTGATTTTCTAGTGATGGTATGTCTCACTGCTGACATGAAACTGTTTACTCTTCCTTTGGATATTACTGGACGTGGAAATCCAAAACGACATTTGGTATAAAACTTTTCCTTCGACTTGTATTTCCGTCGACTGTATTTGCCACATCGATGACTTTGGAATCGTAACACTTGTTGCCTTAAGTTATTTTCTTCTGTTCTTTTTGGTATAGCACATGTAACATAATCTTCAATAAATGATAAAACAGTATCATCCGAATCAGTTCCAAATTTGGGTGCATCTTTGATCCATAAAAGCATATGTATATGAGGAGCACCTCTAGCTTGATACTCCTTTCTCCAAAAGAAATCAATAACTTCTCCAAGAGGAGGATTCTTTTTATTGCAGATAAAAGACATCATAGCTTCAAACCTATGATTGAAATATCTGCATACATTAACAGGATCCAAAGAACACAATTCTCCAGGTGTCTTGTATTCAATATTTTTAATATTTGAATTTGCTTCTCGAAGAAATGCAAGTAAATCATCCCAAGCGTATTCAGCACAACTTAGGGTAACGAACCACGTAGGAGTTCCTAAGTTCCTTAGCATGCATTTAAGTTCTCCATGACGACGATACCAATACTCATTAGTACCACGCTGACATGCCATCAAATTAATCAGTTGAGATTCTAAATGATCGTCTCTCTGATGTACTTTATCCATAAATTCCTTTGCAGAAACATTTTGAAGATGTACTCCTGTTTTTAATATGTGGTTGACTGCATATGAAAGTCCAGACAAGTCACTCTCAAACAAAAGATTAAATATATATGGGATACATTGACGAAATCTTGGATCTTCTGCATACAATCTTGTTGTCCGATATTCTGATGCAGGAATCTGTACTGATCGTTCATCATATCGTCCACCTTTTCCAGTTGGAAACAGGTGGGGAAAACAACGAGCTTCCAAACTTTTCTCCCAAACACTCATGGGAGTCCCCTTCGCTTTCTTCATTTGGAATAATTCAATAGTATTCCCCATGACTTCTTTCGAATGAAGTGGATGTACACTATAATGTTCATAAATTTCTTCACTTTTGGACATATCAACTTTCTCAATTTGACCACTTGACATTTCACTATCATCTCCTAAAAGTATTTCTTCTTCTTCCACATACACATTTTTGTAGTAATCATTGTTTTTTATAAGATATAATGTTGCCTTTTGTACTTTGCTGACATCCACTAATTCCTGCCATATTTTCTTACTCTTAGTAGGAACACCATTAACTAGAATAACTAGTGGTTCACTTTCTACATTTTGTACACCAATAGTTTCAATATTTTTCTTTAAATCTAGTGGTAAATATACAACTCTACCTTTTAATCCTCTCTGTAAATCTGTAGGAGGCAATTTACATGTTTTAGGCTCATACGAACAATAGCCTGAAATGGGTGTACACATTGAATCAGAATAGATTCATATGTGTTTAAATCTATGAGTTCTGGAGGAATACTTACCAACTCTAGATTATTATGGACAGCTCTAGCAGGCATTTTATTATCGTCTAATTTGTTATAACAATATTTACAAATACGCTGATCAGTACCCAAATCAAAGCAATCCTCTACCAACAAATAAGTTGCAAATTCCATCCACTTATCATTATTTTCTCTTTCACTTTTTAAATACAGATCAACATTCCTAGTCTGATTTCTATAGTGAGTTCAGTCGACAACAAATACAAGTGTAATTTGGCCTTTCACACGAAATTACCTTAAACTTTGTAATTTGTTCATCAAACTTCTCTGTAGTACTATTTTCCCCATTTTGTTCAACACCTACTTCTATCAATGTCTCACTTTGTCCACTCTCTTCTTGAGGACCAAAGTAACAAAACTCTATTTCATCACAAACTTTTTTAACATCTGAGACTGACCGATGCAAAAGAGCACTGTTTAAGTCATTTTAAATTATTGCTGGACTTTTTGCGTAATACAATCTTCTCACTAACTTCCGCATTTCAGAATGATGTACTGCTAACATTCTAAAATGATGAAAAACACTTTGACATACTTTTCTTGAAAGACAAGCCAGTGAATGACCTTGCAAACCAGTATTTTTCTCACTCTGCAAGGATCTAGTCCTTGCAACATCTTAATCTTTTGTTTAACACTTTTTTTTACTATACTCTCGTAAGAAATTGCGAAAAATCTCAATAGATTCCTGTCGTATACTACAAATACTACTACAATCCCAAGTATACACTGGAGCTTTAGAACGTCTCCCCAGAACTTCATCAGCTATCACTTCTTCATTTTGGGGAACCATCTTCTCTTTGTCAATTGCACAACCATTTCTAACCTCATAAGCTCGACCACTGGTATCAACTGCAAGCAATAATTTATTGGTTTGAAAATAACTCTCTTCATTAAAAAAAGGCTCTGAGCTTGAACTGTTTCCATTCACCCAAAAAAAATCACAAAAGTTACTTCTGTTAATTAGTCTCTTCCTACTTTTGGCCTTCATAAAATGTATTGGCTTATCAAGTGATCGAATTCTATTTAAAACTAAAATGAATAATTTCCTTTTTAATTGAAAAGCCTTATCCACAATACTTTCAATCTGTTTTTTCTTTTTATAAAATGCTGATCTTTTTTTATATTTCTTAACATCTTTCAACAAATTAGACACAACTCTATTGTAAAACATTCTCTTTCTAATTTCTTCATACCGAGTCTTCCTCCTTTTACCATACAATATTTCCTTAGAATATGATTTCCTATTATTCTTGCTTTTTTTCTTCTTATTCTTTTTGTTGTTAAGGCATTGTTTGTACTTTCCACAGTGTGCACACTGTTTCTAGGCTTTGAAATGTTTTTAATAAATTGTTTTGTTCTCTTACCGCAAGATTTTTTCTTTTTCCCCACATGTTGTTGTTTATCTAATTCTTGCTGTTGTCGTTTCTTCAAATAAGACTCCTTTTTTTCTTCTTTCCTCTTTTGTGTTTTATTAGCCATGGTAAGTTTTTTTTTTAATGACGATGAACAATATCTGTTTAAAAAAAAATATATATAATATTATTAAAATAAATCTATAAAATATAGTATTTTATTATTAAACAAACATGTTCTATATAAAAACTATTTAAACACTTTGTTTTGAAATCGCAATCCATTTATAGCAGTAAACAGGTACTAATTGGTTAATTCTAGGACTGAATAAGTGAATAAGTAGTGTTTACGTGTTTAGAGGACTGCATCAATATTGGATAAATGATTCTAAGACTGTAAATATTACTACATGGGTTATTGCATGAGTACATAGGTACTGACTGGATAATTAGAGTACTGCATGAAAAGAGAATGGAGAAATCATTAATGCTTGGGTTTTGTACAGTGATTAGATAAGGACATGGTACTGGCTGCATAATTAGAATACTGCACACAGAGTGATAGTACTACTTAGATTTTTGCAGGAGTGAATCAGTAGTCTGCATGGGGTTAGGGGCCTGCATGGATTGTGCACATTTGGCTTTAGCCCCGCGTGTCTTAATGCCGGTGTCATTGTACAAGTGCATGCAGAGTGACTGACTAGATAGAGTACTGGTAGTTGACAGCAGAGTGAGTTTATAAGTGCTTGTGTTTCAGCACAGAGATTAGACAAGGACATGGTTCTGTCAGGATGATTGCAAGAGTGGACAGAGAGTGATAGTGTGATTGGGGCACTGCATGAGTACTAGTTAGATTTTTGCAGGAGTGAATCAGTAGTCTGCAGGGGGTTAGGGGCCTGCATAGATTGTGCACATTTGGCTGTAGCATCGCGTGTCTTAATGCCTGTGTCATTGTACAAGTGCATGGACAGTGACTGACTAGATAGAGTACTGGTAGTTGACAGCAGAGTGAGTTTATAAGTGCTTGTGTTTCAGCACAGAGATTAGACAAGGACATGGTTCTGTCAGGATGATTGCAAGAGTGGACAGAGAGTGATAGTGTGATTGGGGCACTGCATGAGTACTACTTAGATTTTTGCAGGAGTGAATCAGTAGTCTGCAGGGGGTTAGGGGCCTGCATAGATTGTGCACATTTGGCTGTAGCACCGCGTGTCTTAATGCCTGTGTCATTGTACAAGTGCATGGACAGTGACTGACTAGATAGAGTACTGGTAGTTGGCAGCAGGGTGAGTTTATAAGTGCTTGTGTTTCAGCACAGAGATTAGACAAGGACATTGTTCTGTCAGGATCATTGCAAGAGTGGACAGAGAGTGATAGTGTGATTGGGGCACTGCATGAGTACTACTTAGATTTTTGCAGGAGTGAATCAGTAGTCTGCAGGGGGTTAGGGGCCTGCATAGATTGTGCACATTTACCTACATAGTAACTACGAAATTAGACACTATAGAACCACAGAAACACTTCTCATGTACTTTTACAATCGCATGTTGACTACCTTTGCCTACCTTTGCACTCCTGTAATCTATCAGGTACCTCTCATTAATTCAGTAAATATAGTTTTAACTATATAAATACAATCTAAACAAATACATGACTCATGACATAGTATCTACTTAAGGAGACAACTACTACATACCCAAAAGAGTAAAATGCAGTGGTTTTCTTTTGAACTACATATTGCTAATTATAAATCTTGAAATATGCAACATCATCAAATTGTACGTCTCAACAGACTTAATTAAGAACAGTAATTTACACCACCTTTTTTATGTTTTTTTTTAAAACCACACAAACTCTACAAACTAATAACAAAATTGTAATCATTAACACCTTATATGATCTTCTTGCAAACAGCACACATGTACCTCATTTCACCAAACTATCTATAATACACATTCCTCATGCATATTTAACCATTTAATAATAGAGAAGAACCATCATTCAACTATACCTTTTAAGATACTTAATAATGTATATATTAGTGCACATACTATTTTTTTAGCAAAGTTTAAATTCACTAGAAATTATCCCAATATATATCTGTACATTTAATAAATTAACTTAACTAGCAGAGTTTCATAAAAAGTCAAATCTATTTTACATAAATCTCTTAAAAATATAATTCACCTTTTAAATAAATCTGTTGAATGAAAAATCTCACACACTCAGATTTTCTTTTTCACACAGAATGTAGATGACCACAATCTCCAATGTAAAACCAGTAATGGCAAACTTTCCCTCTAATTTTTCATACATATACACATAACCCACAAATGACATTACTTCCCAGTGTTTTTCAAATTGGAAAACGAATTTCCATTGGTCATAGAGAATAATACTTTTCAACTGACATCTTCACCCCTTGTTCTGAATATCAGTTTCCATAGCAACAGGTCATGCAACATTCAACTTAGCTGCCAGGTCACAAGTTCAACACACAATGTTGCAAATGACAACAGCAAGTGTGGTTGGCTTAGCAAAGCATGCCCTTATCCTTTCTGCTGTACCTTTCAAACTTTTCTTAATAACCAATAAGAAACATGCTTTCTAAACAAAGTAAAATGCAGCCTATATTTGAAAGTACAGTATTCTTAAACAGCCAATCAAATCTCTACTGTCCTAAAAACAGTATGTTGTCCACCATTTTAGATAGAGTTCATTCTACCACCTGCCTACCTCAGCTACAGACATCTTCTCATTACCTACAGAGATCCCTTCAAGATGCTTTCAGTGTGGATTGTTGGGCACAGCTATGTTTTCTGGTGCAAAAGGTATGCTGAAAGCAGAGGTATTGACAAAGACCGAGCTTTGCAAAATGTAGAAATCAAATGGATTGGACAGAGAGGATTGAAGTGGCACCAATTGATGCCATTGGTTAGAACCTTTATGCACCTCCAACATCCTGACCTCATTATTGTGCACTGTGGTGGCAATGACCTAGGCACATTGACTGGGGTAGGTCTGGAAATGCTAATGAAGGGCACCTTTGCAGAATTGATGTTGCTTTTCCCCCAAACTGACTTGGTCTACTCTAACATATGCCAAAGACAGAAATGGAAGTGGTCCAATCAATTTTGTCCACAGATTGAGAAAGCTAGAAAAATGTCAATAAAGCTGTTTCTGCTTATCTCAGAGACCATAGGATGGGATCCATATACAACAACAATCTGCGTTTTAATATGGATGGCATCTACAGGTGAGATGGTGTACATTTCACAGATGAGGGAAACAGAGTCTTTCTCAACAACTTGAGACTCTGCATTGGCACTTACATGTAGCTACCATCTTCTTGCAATAAACACAAGGGCTCTTTTAGAGCCACCCAAGATCCAAACATGCAACCTAGATTTATTATAAAAACTCTCCCTTTTTTTCCCCCTAGGAGTCGCGCACCCAACGCGGCCGGGAGTCGCGTACCCCTCGCGTTCACACCAGGGGGCCGCGCTGGGAGTCGCGTACCCCTCGCGTTCACACCAAGGGCCGCGCTGAGCGCCGTGCTCGGGACGCGACTCCAGTTTTAAAAAAACGGGCTCCTACCACTAATTTGTATTCGCCCCGGGGACCCCATCCCCCGGAGCCTACTCAGTTCGTTGGGGACCGTGGGGGGAGCCCCAATGCCCCCATGGTCCCGCCGGCTCCCCGCGTCCTGCGAGAGCCGGCATTGCTTTTCCACATGGGGAGCTGCTAACATGCAGCTCCCCGTGTGGAAAAGCAATTCTGCTTTGGATTTTGGAAGAGAGAGCAGGTTCCCTGCTCTCTCTTCCAAAATCCAAACCAGAGTTTGCTACAGTAGGGCGGGAGACGTGCTCCCGCCCTACCATAGCAAACAGCAGTGTCCCGGGGGTGGGCACCCCGGGACACTGCAGGAGCCGGCCCTGGGGGTTGGCGGTCCCCAGGGCCATCGAAGGCTCCAGGAGGGGGGCCCCACAGCCCCCCACACATCTTTTGCAAAGCCCCGGGGAGGTGGTGGTGGTCCTCGGGGGTCCAAAATGGACCCCCGCATTTGAACAGTTAGTGCCCCGGGGAGGTGGTGGACCCCGGGGCATGTGGGGTGGCTGTAGCCCCCTCACACATTTTTTTATTTTTTATTTTATTTAAATTTAGAGCCCCGGGAGGTGGTGGTCCTCGGAGCTGTAGGGGCCTCCGCGGCCCCCGCTTTACATTATACAAATCCCCCGGGACCTGGCCCACCCGGGGGTTAAAAATAACGAAGCCTGAAAACCCTCGTTTGGTTTTAAAAACAATTTTTTCGCCAGGATCCGCGCACCCAGCGCGCATTCCGGTGTTTAAAAAAAAAAAAAAATGCTTTTTTGGCCCTGGGGGTCCTTGTGGGACCCCCTGAGTAGGCCTAGGGGGTCAGGGTGTTTCTAACCTGCCCCCTTTTCTTCTTTGACACCTTTGTTTCCCTGTTTACTTCTGACTCAGTTCTACCGAGTCACAAAATGGCTGCCAACACTTTCTGGTTTGGAGTGTTGACAGCCAATTAGCATGCAGCTCGTGGTCGGGAGGATGCGCGGATCCACCGCGGCCATAGATATCGAAACTTTTATTTTGGGATTTTCTCAGCAACTACTGAACGGATTTACACCATTTTTAAAAAGGGTGCTTTCTGAACCAAGCACTACCTTTTTGCCAAATTTGGTGTAATTCCGTTCAGCAGTTTTTGCTGTAGCCTTGCATAAAGTTTCCTATGGGAAATTCATTTTTTCACTCTTATTTTTTGAATTTCTTTGCAACTACTGAACGGATTTACATCATTTAAAAAAGGTCGCTTTCTGAACCAAGCGCTACCTTTTGCAAAATTTGGTGTAATTCCGTTCAGCAGTTCGGGCTGTAGCCGTGGCTAAAATTTCCTATGGGAATTAACATGGAGAAAACACGTTTTGGGACCCCCTTTTTCTCGGCCCTCGCTTGATGAATCACCCCGAAACTTTCAAGACAGGAGCGGACTGGAGCGCCCCACTAGTTTTGAAAATTTCACGATGATTCGTCAAACGACGCCAAAGTTATTGGGAATAGAAAGTTATGAATTTCCAATGGATAATAGGTCCTAACTATAACTATCTACTGGCGACCGCCAGTAGATTATATATATATATATATATATATATATATATATATATATATATATATATATATATATATATATATATGTTCTCAGAAGTGGATTTCTATTATTTTGTTTTTCTATGAATTTACATACTGAAGTACAAAAATCCCACCCAGATTAAGAAAGCACTTGGTATCTTAATATTGGTAGAAGGTGCTATAAATGGCTATCTTCTTGTGATGGGTAATCTGCTTGCTAATGTATTATGTTGAAGGAGATATTATATTAAATGAGGAATAGTCCCACAATATCATAAGACAATGTGAAGTGCATCCTTGCTTTTTTTTTTTTTCTTCAGACAGTAGTTGGTGAAACTCCTCAGGACCAACAACCGGTGATGGCTGAAATGCAAATGAGTGTGCATATCAGTGGTTTGACTAATAGGTGGTCTTATGTGCTGTGGTGTGTGTGTAATGTTGGTCGTGTTCAGTGCTGACTGGTGGTGAGCGCACAATTTGTTTTTTTTGCTTGTCCTTCCTATAGCAGCATGTCTTCTGCACAGAGTCCACAGATGAGACCATATCGCTTTATCTTAAAACTCCCTATGTTGGATTCCTAAAGGAAAGAGGACTGCATCAAAATTATTGTATATTGTTCATATCACTTGCCACATGCTAAACATACCCCTATAGGTCTAGCCAAACCTCACATCCATGTGTAAACTTTTGGTTAATCCCTATCTTGCGCTATCTGAAACTGTAATCGAGTAGTAGGCCTTTTACTTTACCATGCTTCTCTCTTGAATGCCTTACCTGTACAATTTTGCCTCAGATGTCCATTTGTGGATTGTAACCGCCCTCAAATTTAGTTTTTTTCTGTGTAGAAGGTGGAGGTTTGCGTGCACATGTAGAGTTGTGTGGCAGTTATGAGTTTAGTGCCTCCTTCAGCATGTTGGCATTCTTTACATCTGGGGAGATCTCTCTTCACGTCTAGACATTCATCCTCATTCCTGGCTGTGCTGGCACCTGCACACTTGGTGGTTCCTGCCCAGATGTTACTGGGCCACTTGGTTCACTCTGGCACTTATTTCTAGAGAGCAGTGGTGTACTCGGGCCCATCTGCATGGTTACCACTTCTGGTTGTGTTCAAGACATCTCAGATGCTTTCCTGTACTCTCACCCAAGAAGTTGCTGCATTCTGCCCTTGCTAGCAGGACAAATACCTGGTAACGCAGCCATCAGGGTCAGCACACTTTCATTGTCATTACCCAAGTGAAGTTCCATGGGAGGAACAAACATTGACAACGCTGATATCTATGTTTAATGTCCTAACACAATAAATGCACCAATGCAATTTACATCTGTTAGCTAGACCTATTAGCTTTATCCAGTGCTAGGTGTCCAGAGTGTGATAAGGATTTTCAGTGTCCCAAGCTAAATAATATTTTGGTGCTTGGATATCCTCTTTCCATTAGTAACCAGCATCTGTTCCTTTTTGTGTAAACCTTTACTGCTGTTGCCTGTGATGTACTTGTGCTTTTTGTTTGTGCAAATGTATGTGTTCGAAGCAGCAGTGCAAACTTCCTACACACTCTACCTGTGCTGTGTACCGTGGTAACAAATAAAGGATTGGTTTCCATATACAATGCACGTATGAAATAATCGCATATGTGAATATTTTGTGTACTTTTGAGAAGTAAAATAATGCATTTAAATATAAGCACTCGATATGATTGGACATGATAGATCTCATAGCCAATAGCCTGAGGTGAACTAGTACTAGTACTCTGGATGAAGCCAAAGACAACTCTGTGTATTTTAAAGAATTGGTAACAGTAAGTATTGCAAACAGCTGCAGCGTTAAGACAGATCGAAAAAGGGAGTAGCACTATCAGCGGCTGCCCTTTCCACTATCCTGCCTATAAGGCCCTTTTATCCTGCCTAAGGCCCTACCCCATGCATCACTGTGAAAGATGGTTGAAGCAAATAGGAGAACTTCCTTGGAGAACCTTTGAGCGACAAGGAATGGGTGACTCTGGGTGGCGTTGTCTCATTGCTCATACCAACATAGGGGAAAGATTCCACAGGGGCAGTACAGCTAAAGCAGAAAAGTTTGTTGGCTGATTGCTTTCCTTGTTACCGTCTGAGAAGCCGAGTCCCCACACATAACGAATACAGATTAAAGGCACTGAGCGTACTGTGGCTCTGCCTTGTTTGGCTTGCCGCAACTTAAGCCATCACAGGCCACTTACTCCATATTCTGCCTTCTCAGAAGCAGTGTATGCACCTCATACCAGGTGGAGCTAGTAGATTACTTGGAGCAAAACATTGGGTTGGGAGAGCAGTGAAGGGGCAAGCTCTGGCCCGTCCCTCCTGAGATGCGAGTAACATTGAAATATCTTTTAAGGAAGCAATTGAATTGCGTTCAGGTTGTAGGTTGGCCCTATGCTGTGATTCGGATTTGCTTCACAACACTTCTAATGAAAGACCGCACCCTTTTCCAATCAACCTTTTATAGACAAATTGCCTAGAATAGGCATAGAGAAAAGGGACCACACTTCGTACAATGTTTTATTCTTTTATTTAATTTGATGGATTTGTTCTAGATTATGGGTCTTGGTCCCAGCGTAATGTACACACAGGATTGTAAAAAATCTGTAAAAAGCACTTTTCCAAAATCGTGACCCCTCAAACCTATAAAGGCATGGTATTATGTGCCATTCTAGTTTAAGATTGGTTTACAACACCGGGTGTTAGAAATGGGGGTCTCTAGTTGGCAGAGGTAGGTACCTTTGTCCAAATAGGGACCCTTGCTTCTAGTCACGGTAAGGGGGTAACACACTGTTGATAACCCCTGCTCACCCCCTTGGTAGCTTGGCACGAGCAGAAAGGCTTATCCCAAGGCAATGTGTAAAGTATTTGCACCAACACCCACAATAACACTGTGAAACACCATAAATGTACACCACACAGGTCGTTTATAAAAAATAGATATCTTTTATCTGGTTAGGCAAGACCAATAACGATGTAGATCCAACATACATAAATAGTCTTTCTTTTAGGAATGTCCCATGGTAAAAGTTCACTTTAAAAAGGGAATGCGGTAATCCTCTGTACTGCTTTTGAAAGCGTGTTAAAAATGCCACTATCCGGTTCTTTAAAACGCTACAAATCTCCCCTCCTCAATGCGTTCGTGCGCGCCAGTCAACACAGCTTGTAACGCACGGGGCACGGCCCGCCGGCAGCGCGCTCGCTCTTAATAGCCTTGGGCGTGGGCTCCAATCGGGGATTGGAGCCGTTTACCTGAGGTGACGGACGGGGCTAGCAATCAGCGTTGTCGTCTCCGCGAGGCAGCTCTCTCTCCGGTGGCACTCTCCGGCCTCAGGCGCAGTTCCGCTTGTGTGGACGCGCGTGAGGAAGCCCCGGTTGCCAAGAGATGCCTCACGCTTCGCAGGCTTCAACGCAACTCCGCCTGGGCGAGCCTCCCTGTTGCTAGGCAACATCCGGCGCTGGGGCCAATCCCAGCGCGGCTTCGGCGGTGACGTCAGCGGACTCCGGGCCAGCGGCGGTGTATGCAAATACAGGGCTCTCGCGGCTCCCGGGCCGGCGGCGGTGATTGCGGGCACACAGCGATTGCCAGCTCCCGGGCCGGCGGGGATGTCAGCAAACCACGATCCCCTCTGGTCACGGGTCGGCGACACCAAGCGTCTCCGGTCACGACGTGCAGGTGCTTGATTGGCAACTCGACCCCGCGTTGGGGAAGGGTAGACACGCTGTTCTCCTGGTGGAAGGAGAGGCAACACGGGTTCCACGCAGTATTTTAGGTGCGTAGAGCGCAGGGACACAGTGCTCCTTGATACCTTGGAAACTTTATATCCCTGAGTTTTAACAGGAGGCCAGCTCTTCTCAGGCCCTTGGAGACTCTTCTTTCCTGGGCACAGCACACAGCAAAGTCCTTCCTTCAAGCAGGTGGGGGGGACACAGCAAAGTCCCCTTTCCTCTTCCTCAGTGGAAACAGCAAACTGTAGGTCAGCCCCAGGACACACAGCAAGGGCAGTCTTCCTTTCCAGTCTCTTCCGCTGACCTTCTTTGGCAGAGATTCCTCTTGTTGGTAAAAGTAGTCTAAAGTTCAGGGGTTTCAGCTCTAGTATTTATACCCCAAAAGTCTTTGTTCTCCATGTGTGAAGGGTCCTGGACCCAGTCCAAACCAGTTCAGGGTGCATTCTGCCAGGGCACTTCTCCTTCCTTTGTGAGTGTGGGCCAGGGCCATCAGACGCACCGCAGGAGGTGGAGCCAGCATTGTGGAAGGCAGGCACAGCCCTATTCAGGCCCAGGTGCTACTTCTCCCACCACTCTACATGCAGATAGGTCTATTCAGCCTAGTGCTGACTCACCCAGCCTCCTGCAGCCACCCCCAGCCCCTGTCACTCACAAACCAGACAGTCAATTCACAAACAGGCAGAGGCACACAGAAAGGTTGAACCAGAAAATAGCCACTTTCTAAAAGTGCTATTTCCAAACTTAGAATTTAAAAACCATCTTCCCTAAAAGAGGTGTAATTAAATTCTGAGTTCAGGGGTACCAGATTCCAACTTTCTATCTTGCTGCTATGGGAAGATATGCAGGTAACCATGTTACACAGCATTCCCCATGTTATCCTATGGGCAAGATAGCCTTTCAATAGTGAAAAACGAAATTGGCAGTATTTCACTATCAGGACATGTTACCCACACTAGTACATGTCCTACCTTTCACATACACTGCGCCCTGCCCAGGGGGGTACCTTGGGCCTACCATAGGGGTGTCCAATGTGTAAGAAAAGGGAAGGGTTAGGCCTGGCAAGTGTGTACACTGGCCAGGACAACATGGCAGTTCACAAACTGCGCACAGGGACTGCAGTGGCAGGCCTGAGACATCATCTTAGGGCTACTCCTGTGGGTGGCACAATCAGTGCTGCAGGCCCACTAGTAGCATTTGAATCACCAGCCCTGGCACACTCAGTGCACTTTACTAGGGACCTACTGGTAAAACAAATATACCAATCATGGATAACCAATCACAATAACAATTTATACAGAGAGCATATGCACTTTAGCACTGATTAGCAGTGGTAAGGTGCCCAGAGTCCTAAAGCCAACAACCACAGGTCAGGAAGAAATAGGAGGAAGAAGCAAAAAGTTTGGGGATAACCCTGCAAAAAGGGCCGTTTCCAACACCTGGTTACAGAAACATTAAGGGCTATATCACAGAAATCTTGCACTTGAGCAATAAAATAGGACACATCCATTTTGCACTATTTTATTGCTTTTGTCCTATGGAGTGTACCGTTTTTGCTGAAATCTATACTACAGAATGGTTTTCGTACGAGGGAAAACGGATTAAAGCATTTTAAATTGATGTTTCTCAGAAAACGAATTTGATTATGTTTGCTAAACAGTGGTAATGATGACCATTTACAATTACGTTCACATATTTTCCCTCACAAATGAGAGCCAATTGTTTTCAAATATTTAAAAGTGACATAACATTGGATGTTGAGTACTGGTAGGGTGATTTAAAATAGTGTATATTTTTCTTAAATAGCTAATTTCTGAGAAACAAATGTTTTGTATGCATAAAGCGATAACCCAGCCCTTCCATTACCAAGACAAAACTTGTAATTTCATCTAGGTGCTGTATTCATGGCCAATGTTGTCAACGAGGTACATTCCTAAAGTCTGCAGACAGGATGGCAGAGCTTGTGAAATACTTGCATATCCAAGGCCAAGGTGTAGTATAGGAGTCCTAATCTTAATGCAAGTGCTTCGTAAAATAGCTTTACCGGCAATCCACCGCCTGGATTCCCATTGTTTTCTGTTTTAAAGTGAATAACCGAGGCTCCTAGTGAAAGCTGTGGTGGGATGTTCACCAGCTTGGGCCTAAATCAGGTTGGCGCAGAGATATTTCTATGTCTTCGCTGAGAACTTTTGGGATGTTTGTGAAAAATGTGCTTATAAACATGTGACGGAACATCTTCATTTCTTATTTATGCCTCTGGTTTAGTTTAAATGTTTTGTATTGGCTTCCAAGAACTACCCAGGAGCAACCACCCACAACATTATTGTAAAGTCTAATTATTTGAGAGTCAATGTTAAGAATATTAGAATATGTCTACAGTGTAAAGTCCCAGGGCAAAACGAGCAGCTAGTTTCCCAGATGGTTTTGGAAGCATACAGTGGTGAGAATTCACTATACCAATGAATGTAACATAACATTACACAATAATGAAAAAAATGTTTAAGCTTGTTCAGTGATCTAGAAACATACTTGTATATCAGAAACGGCCACCCAGCCTATATCCGAATGCATAAAATAATATAGAGCCCCCAGGTTTACTGCTCATAATTGCTCACCTGATTTGGTCCCAGACATATTTAATGAACTATATTGGGTTTACTTAATGGAACGCATGAGTTCACGACCGTATGTTATAAAAATATATTTTATAATTTACGCCCGATTCTTACAACCTCTGCTGTCCTCCATCTTTGGAGTAATTCTCCACTAACAAACACTTGGATTTTGGTGACTTAAATATCCTTGTCTTATCGCCCCATACTGCATTACTCTGGTGCATACAGATTTTAGTTTTGTTTTTTTCCCTCATGAGACCACTGGTATAAAGCATTTCACAGTTTTTGTAGTCCACAGGCGACCAATTGTCTGTCAGTATTTGACCTCTAGAGTTTTTGCCTCTTCTCCAGTTTAGACCTACTTCTGATGTATATATTTACAGAACTAAACTTTTCAAATTAATATATGTCACACAAGCTACCACTGCATTCCTCGTACTGTGCACAGAGCCACACCCAATGCCTAACCACTTTCCAATAAGATATCCCAAAAGTCCAGTTCCTGTTTGGCAGGACTCTGCTCACATGCTGTACTGTCTTGTCACATTTCTGTGCCCTAACTGAATAACTACTTTTAGCTGCACTGACCCTCAGTAAACCCTTTGCAGAAGAACTTTTCACCTTTCCTAAATCACCCAAACCTGCTTGTGGTACCCAATGTCCCTGAAAGTGCCATATCGTCTACCTCTGAGATGGGTGTGGCTTTATCTACTTAACGTGTTCTTCTGTAGTATTGACTGTGAATGATTTGAAAAGCATCTTACTGCAACTGATAACTGTGCCCTTAGTTGGGACATCTTTTTCTCAGAATGAACTCTTTTTAACAAACCATTGTTGCCTTCCCCTGGTTACCAAAGTGACTTCCATAAAAACTGACCATGAAATATACCTTATTGTTCAGACGTTTCCCACTTGTATTTTCATATATATCCTGTGAAAAAGATGATATGATGGGACATTATTTGATTTCCATTATGTTATCCACAATTTAATATCCTTTGCCTGAAAACTGGAAATGATTTGCCCTTGACTTGAAGGAATTTTTCCAGTATTTGTTGGTGCACAGTCATGCCAGTCTTTGTCTAGGGGCAGTGGGAAGGAATCCAGTGTCTAGCATGTGAGGTGGCTTCTAGCCATTGATTTATTGAATGTCTAGATGCTTACTGATGAGTAGAACGTCATCTTAGGTTTAAGAAATTGGTTGTAGACTAGTGCACTCCATTTGTCCAGCTGAAAAACATAAAAACAGCTCTGCACCGTGATAGCATCTAAAAAGATTACATTGCAAGGACTACAACTTTTTTTCCTGAACCCTTTAGCTGGTTGAGTTTATTATAAGTGGTTCCAGTGTTCTTCACAAACCAAAGTTTTTGATTGGTTGAAATGCTTATTACAATTGGTATGTTAAGCAAATATTGTGATCACGGACACCGTCATTTCTGTGATAGGCTTGTTGGTAAGTCACAAGATTGTCTCAGTACCTCTTGGTTTCCTTACCTGAAGGTTGGGGCTGTGTTTGTGGGCAAGCTATCTGTTTTTCTCATTCACAGGACACATCTGAGATGCCTACTGGTGCTGATGTTGAGACAAATCGCTTATAAGGGGTTTTAATACTCCAATATGCGAATTCAGTATTGCTGTACTGCAACAATTTTTTATTTCACCTTAAGGAAAAGATAGGTTTATAGAGCCTAATCCATTTCTTTTATTAGCTTTCCGTCACAATGATTATCACTTCATCTCGGCTTTGTCCATGAAAAGTTGCATGTAAAGCCTGAATTTTTCTGCACCATTGTAACCACTATCATTTTTATTGTTTGAAATCTGTTTATGGAAAATTTGAAGGAAGAAAAAGACATGAAAACACAATAGAACAAAACATACACAGATGTACATATAACCACTATCATTTTGGCCTGCACCAATTTTGAAAGCTAAATGTATACAGGCACGCCTTTGACTTGATGGCTTATGCCTATTCATGTATGACATTAACTGCAATAGCTGCCTAGAGTCAATAAACCTAAATTATGAGTGAGAATCATTTAATATCTGCCTGTCCGCAGCTTGATTTAATATTAATGTGGTTTTCATTTCATATAGGTTTCTGATTGGTCACCTTAGTCATCTGAACTCTCATCTAAAAAGAACGTAAGCATTTTCCTTTGAAAATGTCTTTAAATGTTTTGCCAATGAGCTTAGAATATTCTTGGGTACCTTGGCCCCATTGTCATCAAGAGCCTTCCTTATGAAATTGTATTTCCATGGTCTAAGAAGAGCTTAATGCCAAGGATGGCTTATCCCTAGAGTTAGTCAGTCAGAACACTATTGCAACCTTGCAGCAGTGTTTGGTGTCCTGGCCTAAGTCTGATTTTGGAAATTTTGTTGAACTCCAACAGTCTTTCTAAGAAGGTGTGAAGGTGTTCCCAATCCAAGTGCCAAGCCGTTCGAAGACCAGGTCAGGAAAGAGAGAGGGCCGTTCTAGGAATGGTCCCTTTTTGGCGTGACAACCCCATTTTTTCTGGACTGACGTTGCTGGTTTTTGACTCTGGCATTGGGATGCTGCTAAACTGGTACCAGTGCGTGTGCTTTGATCTCTAAAGTTTGATAACATTGGCTAACTCCTAATTGGCAACTGTCAGAACCCTTTTTAGAGGGCCACAAGGCAAGAAGGCAGCGGCGGCTGCCATAAACAAAGGGTAGTGGGGTGAGTGGGGTCAAGCGGGGGGGTGAAAAATACAATATTAAAAAATAAATAAACATACCTTTGCCGTCGGCCTCCTCCATCGTCGCTTCTCGTCACGCTGCCTCTCCTCTTACTGCCTGGTCCCAGCAGCCCCTGGGACAGACTCCCTGTCCAATCCCTGTGTTGCAGAGCAGCGCGGGGATTTGTCTGAGCGGGCAGGAAAGATGCCCTGCTCAGACCAGGGAGTCTGTGGTGTTTCTCCAGCCTGGCTGCTCAATGCAGCTGGGCTGGAGAAAACCTAAGTGCACATGTGTGTTTTGGTCGGCCTGAGACAGCCGGCCAAACACACATGAGCACTTAGGGAGTGGAGTGCACTAGCACTCCTCCTCCCCGCTCCCATGCCTCGGCCCGCCCCTCCCAACACAGCTAGCTAAGAGCCAGCAAATGTAAATTAAAACGATGCAAGAGCATCATTTTATTTTACATTTGCCGGATCTGAGCCAGGCAGTGGGGCAACGCTCCTCCGCCATTGCGGATTAGCCACCACTGCAAGAAGGTTTTTCTGTGCCCAACCATGGGGGTTGAGGTCTGTTACTCCTGATATCCTGTGGTCCAACTTAAATTGGAATCTGGGCAAATGGATCAACACCGGACTTTGCTGTTGCCCTCTTCCTTGACATCCTGAAAGTCTGTGTGCTCCTCAGGAGGCCATGAAGGCATTGGTAGTGTACTTCTGTATTTGTTTGAGCACGAAAAGAAGTTTGGTAACTTTTTCAGAACTCTTTGCTCCAGAGCTTCATGAGGACTGACTGCGACAAATATTGACCAGCCATTCCACGGTGTCTGATTGAATTTCAGGTTTCTCCCACATGGAGAAGGTTTCCCTAAAAAAAACTACAAGATCCTTTTTCAGACTAATACTTGATAACTTTTCCAAACCTTCCTTCTTCCAGGCCCAAACAGGGCCATTCTACTTGGTGTGTCTGACCTGCGCTGCATCGCGGTCGGCCTCAAATCATGCCTACGTCTCTGTATACCTCGAACATTGTCTACCATTGGCACTTTTTTTTTTTTTGGTGCCATTTTCACTTATTTTTAAAAATTAATATCTCATTGCATTTTTGTCCTTTCAGTATCAGTTTGCTGATTTCATTTTTCTCTTTTTGTAAATTTTTATTGTGTTGTGTTTGACTTTTTAAATGTTTGGCACGTCTAAATACTTAACACACATTTTCGCTAAGTTAAGCCTGTCTGCTTTGTGCCACAGCTATCATGGGTTGAGCTCATGTTTAAATTTCTGAAACATTTGACTGGAACTTACAAGATAGTGACTTTATTACTTGTGATGGACACCAATTGACCCCAACTTATATACCACTATCTCACTGGCATTTTTTGGCATCAGTCTCACGAAATTCTTTGGACTTCGATACCGAGCCTTCCATCTGGGTGAAAGCTGTTTGTGAACTCTACTGCTGTGTATCATGAGGTAGAAAAGGGCAGTTATCTTGTATTTATTTTCTTGTGGAACGTTTCCTGAAGAAAATGTAACTAAACATAAGCAAGCTGCCCCATAAATATTGTTTATATGCTAAACTAAACAATGGTTCCCTCAAGGGAAGCAAATAGCCTAAGCGTCCTAGGCAAATGTAATGAGATGGTCTAGAACGAAATCAAAGTTTGTGAAAGACCAGCTGTTTAATAGATAACCATATACTTATATGCATGTGCAGGCATTGAATATACATATACATTGATGGTATCTTACAAACAAGTACATTGCCTAGGAAGCATAGGCTATTAGCTTCCCCCAATGGAACCATTGTTTAGTTAAGTATATATTTACCCAGGTTCCTAGGGACACCGGGTTGCCCCATACATTGTCCATGAAAATTGTTAGCACAGTTGATTTCCAACTAAAATATTTGCAAAATGTAAGCACTCCCAAAAGCACTTTGTGGAATGCAACAAGGCAAGTAATTGGAAGGCTTATAACATTCACTAAATAATCCATTAGGTACTAATATATGAGCCTTGGGGGGGGGGGTTCTGCATTCAAAACATTCTCTGTTTTTATAAATTGGAGTGGTTTTAATGCTTCATATATGCTGTATGCTAATGATGTTGTGCTGATTTAGCTATACAAAGGTTGGGCTTCAGCATTTAATACAACTGCTCAGTATGCTGCTTATCATGGGTTAAGAATCAATCTTAAAACGAAAACCATGCTTGTATCAATGGGAAGACTTTCACCACCAATATTTTACATAGAAGGGAAGGCTCTGAAATCTGTGTCAGAGTATAACTACTTGGGGGTGATTTTTTTACTCCAGAGGCTCATTTAAGTACCAGAATACTGCAATTTTAAGAAGAAACAACACACTAGCTGTTGCGTTTTCTTCATTGCGGAACTCTTTAAAAGGCCGGTCCATTCAGCCACTCCTGCAAGTAATGGCCGTTAATTATGCTTCTTCGCTGACGTATGTTGTCAAGATATTGAGAGGAAAAGAGGATAAAATAATAGACAATGCATTTGTAGGAACCTATCGTTGCCTGTTTAATTTACCTCAGCAGGCCTTGCCGGCTCACATCCTTTTAGAGTTGGGCCTTAGGAGGCAGTGCATAAGTAGTCTTGGACCATACCTGAAATTCTGTCATGAGCTAAAAAACGATCCAAGATCTACGCTTAGCACAATTGTGTGGGAAGCAGTAAGTGACCGCAGAAACACTGCAGCACATGAATATTTTGACTTGGCTCTACCACTTTTAAGGCAGGGGTGCTTTGGGATTTATCCCTTTCTCAAGCTGCATTTAACAGTTCTAAACGGATTAGGAAAAATATTTCATCCTTAAAGGATAGAGAAAAATTAAAGCTGTTGCTCTCCTGACTTGGAGATTTGCAAACTTGTTTTAATTTGCCCTCTTGGAGGAGATTGTCCAAAAATACATCATGTTGTCTTTGTAACTATTTTAAGGAAAACATTTGTCATATTGTCTGTTTCTGTCCAGCCCTAATGGCAGAGCGCAAAAGGCTGTTGAGACAGTTTTTTATTAGAAATACTATACAAACATGTCGGCAAGCAGTACAAGCCTGTCTCCAAGGGGACAATTTAATATTTTGTGGAAAATTCCTGAAATTCATGTCTATTGCTGAGTCCAAATTAGCCAAGAGTGAGCTGTAATGGCTATTGTCAGTGGCATAAGTAGTGCGCAGGAGGTCTATTTAACTTGAGTTAGGAAAAAGGGAAAATAAGGAAAAAGAAAAAAAAAGTATGATATGAAGCGGTCTTAATTAATATGAATTTTAATGGTTTTACCCCGAATCATGAGCATTATAGGTGCGCATGATTGATTATGCTAAACCAGGTTGTTTTTTTACTTTTGTCATAAGGTAGTTTTAAAATGAAATAGGTGATTTATTAAAGGCACTTAGCATTTTGTTTTGACTACTTTGCACAGATTAGTCACTCAGTGTTACAACAATGTTTGTAGCAACGTTTTAAATGCAATCATACTAAGTTGCTGCAATAAGGTTCACGCTCTACAAGATTTGAATATTGAAGCCCTTTTTATAACTTCCAATTGGGCAAAGAAATTTGGATTTTATTTCTTAGTTTGGTGGTCTACAGCTGTGATCAGTGTTATAGGACACTTAACTTAGGTTAACGATTTTCCACTTGAGGCCTAATGAAGTAAATCTTGGGGGTTCTAGTTGATTGAAGAACGGATTTTATGATGTTATTTATTGATGATGTTTATATTGTGATATATTGTAAGTTTTAATTAATTGAACAATAAAGTTTACTTACTTACTTATAAATTGGAGTGGGATTTTTATTGTGTTGTGTTTTCAACTGTTTTGGTATTTCTAAATGCGTTAGACATTTTCTTAAGTTAAGCCTGTCTGCTCTGTACCATAGCTACCAGGGGTTGAACTCCAAATTAAGTTACTGAAACCTTTACTTGACCTAACAAGAATAATGACATTATTATTTGTGGTGGACTACTATCCACCCCAACTAATAATCCACTTTCTCACAGTTATAAAAATGAGATGTGTAGCTTAATGAACAAATGAGTACAGGGCACTATTTCTGAAGACTGAAAACAATGTCTTCTTACTTTTTACAAACTTTGATTGGATAGAACTTCTCAGTTTGTTAGATCCTCCTCAGTAGTTTTCTAATTTGGGACAAGAGCTATTTTGTAGGACTTCTATCTTTTCTTTTAGTTGAATTGTGAAACCAGCCTGTCTATGAGGGTTCATGCAACTGGTAACCGATTAATAAACCCATTTAGTTTTTTAGGTCTCGCCTGAGCCAGCGCATTCGCTGCTCTGGCGAGAGTTTTAGTAAGTGGGTTTTGGAAGTGCAAACAGTGGCTTTTGCTGGCGACTAGCCTGCGTTCACGCGAGCGTGCACGCGCGATCAGGCGCCATATGGCTTCCCTCGCCATCTGGACGCTCGCGTGAACGCAAGCTGGTCGCCAGCAAAAGCCACTGTTTGCACTTTCAAAACCCGCTTATTCACGATTACTTTCACTTTCACGGCCGCGCGGCCGTGTCAGTTTCACGGCCGCGTGGCCAATGCTTGTTCTGTTTGGATAGGATCGTCTTTCTGTTTGGGATCTCCTTGAGATCTCGTGTTCACTCTGAGACTGTGTTGGAATGGATCGGGTCTTGATTTTTCAATTCTCAGCCATGCCACTGCTTGGCATCTGCTCTTTGGGTGGGTTGCCTAGACGCCCTCAAATATGTGTCTGTTAGGGGTTTATGTTTGGGAAGCTCGTGGTCTGGTCTTGATGTCCCGCTGGCGGGTTTCTGGAAACAGGTGTGGCATGTAGGCAGCGCGAATATGTCTGGGCTTTCAGTCTCGAAGCTTTATCTTCATTACAGCTGCAGGGTTTTTATTCTCTTGTGTTTCTCTCCTCCTCCCCACGCTTCTACTTCTTAACGTCTCCGTTTACATGCAAAGCCGAAGAACGCATTTGGGGAATGGGATTTCTGTAACAAATTAACCCCCATTCCTACAGCATAGTGTTGGGATTAGTGAGACAGCGTGAGTGAGAGAGCAAGAGGGAGAGAGAACAAGAGGAGGAGAGTTGGAAAAAGACCAGTTTTTTTTGCGTGAGTATACTGCTTTGGTCTGAATGCATTGTAGAGGAAACAGATTTGCTGAATAACTAAAATATAAAAATGAAAAATAACGAAAGACGACTTTCCTGCCCTTCACAAAAATCCTGAGTTTTTCCCCGAGAACCCCACTTGCCGTCGGTCCTACTCCGCTCGATCCTGTCCCTTTTCTCTAAAACTGCCTTTCTCTCGATTCTGAAATCATTTTCGGGGCGGCTCCTGATTGGCTGCTGATGAGCTCACTCAATTGTCCGGAGCCCCGTGGGGGAGGTGAGTTGGTGGGTGATGACATCATCGCCCAAATATCCCATCTGTGTGGGGCAGTTATTGTGGGCGGAATCTGTTGGAATTAATATCAAAACCTTCTCCGTGCTCCCGTAAGGGGGCTCCAGCGATTTTCCCCTTCTCGTCCCCAACAAACCTCAAGCCCCCCTGCCAGCGATTTTCCCCTTCTCGTCCCCTATAAACCTCGGCAAGTCGCACCCTCTGCCCACACACAATCCTAATGTGTTTTTAGGTCTCGGCCTGCACCAGCGCTTGCGCTGGTCTGGCCGAGAGTTTTAGTAAGCGGGTTTTGGAAGTGCAAACACTGGCTTTCGGCTGGCGACCAGCTTGAGTTCACGATGGCGTGCACCCGCAGCTGGCATCTGGGTTTCCTATCTCTTCCTCATTTCCTCGTCATGGCTCATTAACTCTCTGGACTCTGATGTTTCAATTGCAGCAGCAGCTCACATTACCAACTGAGGGCCCTGGACTACAGTCACATGAAAAACAACAGCGATTAGCATTGAAATGCAAGCTTTTTTTTGTCTAGTTAGAAATATTGCTTCGGTGGGTTGATTTCACCTTATATCGCTATTTGTTTTATATTGGGAGTCACAGCCTAATTACCAGTATTTTTGTCTCTCACTGTTTTTTTAAATATTTATTCGCGCAAAGCACAAAGCTATATTTAAGGTTACTTTTCCGCGCCACTTCTTCACTTTATTTAAACTCCACACCCCCACTCTTATTGTCTCTCTCCTTCTCTCTCTCTCCCTCTCTAATTCTCTCTCTACTTAATTAACTCTCCCCTCTCTATCTTTTTTAGCCTTTCATTCTCTCTCACCCCTTTATCTGTTTCTCTTTCAAACTCCTTCATTCACTCTCTCTCCCCTTCTTTCTCTCTCTCTATCCCGCTCCACTCTTTATTCTATGTACACCCTTTCTCTCTCACCACCCTCTCTAATTGGGCATTATATCTTCACTCTATCTCTCACTCGGCAACACCACAGCATCACTCAGCGCAACCACAGCATCAATCAGAGCCAGCACAGCATCAATCAGAGCCAGCACAGCATCACTCAGCACCAACACAGCATCACTCAGTGCAACTACAGCATCACTCAGTGCAACCACAGCATCACTCAGTGCAACCACAGCATCACTCAGTGCAACCACAGCATCTCAGTGCAACCACAGCATCTCAGTGCAACCACAGCATCTCAGTGCAACCATAGCATCACTCAGTGCAATCACAGCATCACTCAGTGCAACCACAGCATCACTCAGTGCAACCACAGCATCACTCAGTGAAACCACAGCATCACTCAGTGCAACCACAGCATCACTCAGCGCCACCACAGCATCACTCAGCGCCAAGACAATATCACTCAGCACCACCACAGCATCACTCAGCGCCAAGACAATATCACTCAGCACTACCACAGCATCACTCAGCACCACAGCAGTATCACTCAGCAACACCTGAGTATCATTCAGCATCACCTCAGCATCGTCTCCGCAACAGTCACCACCACCACCACTCAGCCTGCTCTCGGAATCTGGCATCTGTTGATTCTCCCCTAGCGTCTGGCCGCTGCTAGTGTTATAATACAGGTACTAGTTCCCAACCTTCACCCTCCGATTGTTTATGCCCCCTAAAAAAAAAAGCTTTAACAAACAACCATTGCAATAGGCAGAAACAAGTTGCCAGCATTGCAAGAACAAAAGAAAACTGAGGAAATTTTTTATTGTAAATACTTTTTTTAATATGGTCGTTCAGTTTTACATAATGCCTTCTTGGTCATATATAAAGTACCAAAAATGCTTCTGACACTTTTTTATTATAACTTTTCAGCATGCCGCACAGCAGCCACACTTCTCTACAGCACAGCTTGAAGACATTGGCAAAGTCAATAGCTCTGGCTAAACACTTATAAGGCCCCAAAGGCGAGACCTATTGGCTATGCCAATGCTTGTTTATGTTTGATATGCTCTTGTGGAAGAAGAACTGACGACGATTTGAAAACACTTGATTGATTTGAGTGAATGGGAAGGAGGGTTAGTTTGGTTCAGTGTCACTTTTTGCACATAAATAGTTCAACTTATTAATGGAGGGTTGGTTAAAAGGTATTATGAACTCTGCAAGCTTTTGAAGAATGTATGGTTAAGTTCCATTACGTTAGCCATGAGGATTAACTGTTGGATCCAGTCAATGCAAGCTTGTTTGAGAATAAGGTAAAAATCAACATGTCCGAAGAAAGTGCATGTTCAAATTTAATGTAGTAGCATTTTACAGCAAATAGCAAAAAAAGGAAAAAGAAGCGTCTCATGGTTAGACATATAGAAGAGTAAATATGTGTAGTAAATGTTGATAGAAGACAAAGGGAAAAATGTTGATCTAACATGCAAACTCTATCAATTCTGACTTTTAAAAAACATGTTGCGAGAAAAGCAGGTTTAAACTCTTGGTGTTATTAGTGTTTTTGCAAATATTTCTGAATTATGTATACCAATAGGAGTTTTAAGGTGGTATATCTGATCGGAAAGTACTGATTTGAGGTATCGTTTTGTTGGATGCTATTCTAAATAACTATGTAAAGTCCTTAAATTGAAGATGTAGATCTTGTAAATTAGAAACAATATTATTTGCTGGTGTGCAGACTGGAATTTTTGCTGAAGGACCATCTAAGCAGTGTGCAAAGGAGTATAACAGGTGATCATTGTCTGCGTTCAAATAACAGATTTGTGATCCCTCCTCAAAGGAGGTGCAGAGTGTGGAATGTGGTAAAAGATGCAAATGATCTTTCTGCATTTAAAAACTTGTCCTGCCTGGTTCAGTTACTCAGGGTTGTGATTTTGTTACTAAAGTAATCATTTTGCCCACCTGCACACATGTTTTGAGTCCTATCCAAAAGCTGTTATCCGTACACCATACTGATAAATGCTTAAGCTCTTATAAAGTGTCATGGATGTAAAGCAGTATGTTCAACCAGGCAGTATTCAACTCTTTTGGTGCTCTTGTCAAGTTTATGCACTGATGGCAGAAGAAGGGAGAAGCAGGGTACCTTTTGTTGTCTGTGTTCTTTCATCCATAAAAACAGAACTAATAATTGAATTGATATCCCTTGAAGTGGAGACAGAAAATAAAATAAGGAATAGGTGTTTCAAAAATGAGGCTGTGCTAGTGGAAACATCCTGAAGTCTCATCTCTCTTCAAAGACACCCCCTGAACCACTCTAAGTAATTGTTGAAACAGTTCCATATGGAAACATCCTGTGCAACAACACATACTACAAAATGCAGACTACGAAATTCTCGATGTTCTATAATAGCTCCCGACATAAAATTCCACTTCCATTTAATTCCTAAATCCAACGAGGCTCACTGTCTGCATAATTTAGGGCAGTGTTAATTTACTTTTCGAGCTCTGTTCACAGTATTTTGGAGATTGGAGTCGAATAGTGGGCTTAGAGTCAGATTTAAATAGATATAAAGATGTATTTATCTATGGTTAAGATTTTGGTAGTCTGTTTCAATGTCTGTCTTTCCAAAACACAGTCTCAATTGCTACTACTGAAACCCAGGCATAGTTAGCAGCAGTTTATCTCATGAGCAAAACATTCTATGAGAACCTTTTACATGTGGAGATGTGCACAATGAGATATACGCATTAGCAATTACATTTGCAAGTCCGGTGATCTCTTTAGTCTGCCCTAGTGGTTCTAAGTTAAAATCTAAATTGAAATTTTTATCACTAGGTCTCTCGTATCAGTCTCCAAAATCAGTCTCTTAACTGTAGTCTAGTTAAAGCATATTTCACAAACAAAGTGACAGGATTCATAGTAACCTGTCCAGTTGCAGGACATGGTACATAATTTGTGAGTCAGCCTAAACTAGAGCTGAACTTAGCTACCCAATGTGCTTTTGGCCATATTACAGTCTGGGATTCTGTGACTGCTTCCGATAGCATACCTAATTTATGGTGCTTCACAAGTGAATCATGTCTCAGCACCATGCCCTATTTATTGCTGATATTCTCTTTTGATGAATAACTCTTCTTTAATGGTGAAGATCTTTGATTTAACACTTCAAACATTTTGCTGTGATAGGGTTTGCATTTGATGCCATTCCGCAACCTCATGTGAACATAAACTTCCCTTGAACCCATTCATAAGCTGAGTTTGTGTTTGTTTAATGTTTAGTAATCCATCCTTCGCTATTGTGTGCCTGTGTTTTAATGAGATGGGCCTGTGGCAAAAGAGTAAACTTGTGGGTAAATATTTAGTTAGCGAGAGCTTGCATTTCGCACTGCTAAATTGCCAATAACCTTATGTGTGCCCTTTGAACAAGAAGGTGTCATTCTGAATTTGTATATCATTTTCTACTTAATGCTTTCGTTTTCTTAAACTGTTGTTAACAAGATGCAATACTAATAATACAGGCATTTAAAGGTTTTGGGATTCCTTTATTCTTTGAATTGTCCATGTACTTGGAGGTTCCCGTGGACCACAGTAGTGAAGAGGAAATGCGATTTAAAAGAAATGCCACAATAAGAATCAAAGTACATAGTTAATCTATGATTTTCTTGCTTCTTTGCCCATTTGTTCAAAAGACCTTGTCTGAATCAAGCAACAATGATTTTCTCTGCTAATTGTCACAACATAGCCAGATGATGGATGCACAGTTCATATTGGAATTGAGTTTTGGCAACCTTAAGGTGACTGTGAAAATTTGATTTCCAGTTGAATCTCCTTTTTTCTATATGTATATTATTTTAAGAGGACAAACATAAGGCCGTGAGCTAATGTGAAGCAGCCTTGCACGACTCTGACTCCGAATCCTTGGCCTATTAATGCAAGCATTCTGTACTCTAACCTTAT
Source organism: Calotriton arnoldi (assembly GCA_963921515.1). Classification (NCBI taxonomy): domain Eukaryota; kingdom Metazoa; phylum Chordata; class Amphibia; order Caudata; family Salamandridae; genus Calotriton; species Calotriton arnoldi. Next base: position 257,380 of record CAWUFW010012583.1, on the reverse strand, counting down.
GTGTAGATGAGAGCAAAATTTACTGCAAATATCACATCAGCTCACCATCCAAAATGCCCCACTGAAATGATGGTGGCACTAGTGAATTCCAACACTTTGTCTTGCTTTGACAGCTGCATTTCCTCGTGAAATAGTGGCCTACACTTTAGAATACCACAGTGTACCTCTTCAAAAACATTAAATCCTGATTCATATCCCCTAATATCTAAGATGGACTCCCTCGGAGTCTGCAACATAGTCTGTCTGTCTTGTGAGCACTTGCTTTCAGAATCCCAAAACCCAGAGACACTTCCTTTCCTGCTTCTCTGTTCTAAAGGAATCTGATGGCTAAGCCACAGCCTATATCTTTTCAGTGAAGTCCATTAGTCAAGCAGAATTTTCAAATTGTTGCCAACAATGCTACCTTTATTTATTTTCTCTACACACAAGTGATGAGTGAGTTTCCACTTCTAGGCGAGAATGGGCAGGATTGTTCCCAAGACAATTTAAGAAATATCCAGCATCCAACATTTTTCTCAAACTATATTTACCTAAACGCCATAGAAAGGAGATTATGAAATTATAAATATTTCAAGCTGTACCGCAGTACTCTGGTGTATCACTTATCTGTAACAGGAAAGACATCAGACATATAGTTTATTTGCTTGTTGGGAGCATCAGCAGAACAGTACTGCACCAAAAATAATTGGAACTCTGTCAGGAGAAAGCTTATCATTGTAATCCTGCAACAGGAGCTTGAAGAGCCATCACCTTAACTGTGCCAGAGTATGTCCACCAGAATGTATGTGGCAGGAGAGTGTCATTCAGAATTGCCATGCTACAAAATACATTGATTACCATTTCTTAATTCCTAATATAGGGCCAGCGAGGCTGTAAATCAGTAAGGGTGATGGCCCATTAGTTCCTGTGCCACATAATGTCTGCTGTAGAGACTGCAAGGCTGTAACGTGTGATATTAGACTGTAAGTCTCATAAAGAATGGCTCACAAATTAAGTACTGTGCTACTTATTGCTCGCTTCTGTCATTTCTTCTAGCTCCCAATTATTTCTGTTTTCCCACCCTTTGTTCCCCTTTCCATATTTCCTTTTTTCTCTCCTTTACTATCTAATTTTCTTTGTATTTTCATAATTGTCTACTTCTGATTTGTCTACCACTGATTATTTTTCTCACATGTTGCTCATTCTCTCATCTCCCAGTTTCATTCGCTCTAGCGAAGTTTGCATGTCTCACTTTCTTACTGTCTTTGTCATTCTATTTCAGTGTCCTCAGTTCTCTAGATCAATCCTGCCCCTTCAGTATTTCACTCTAACATATGATATGAGGCTCACTCTATCTTTGTCATAATCATTCTCTTGCACCCTCTCGCTCACTAATCTTTCACTCCCTCACTTACTCTTATTGATTCTCTTAGTTTATTTACTCTGACAGGGCACACATCTAACCTTAAACGTTTATGCTTGCCTTCTGGCTCTTTCTCGCTTGGATTCACCTTTGAATTTATTTTTTGGGTGTAGCTAAATTAAACTTAAGTGTGCGAGAATATCTGTGAATCTAGCCCCTATGTCTTTTGCTTAATTTGTTAAAACATAAGTGCAGGGGCTCAAGGTTTTGCTCTGATGCCGGCGCTTTCGGGTGTCGTGGTGGCGAATATCATAGCTGTGCAGTCGATTCCATCTCATGCCTCTTTAATCCACCACCAGACGCTCCTACCTCTTTATCTCACTCTCACATGATCTTTTTCATCCCGACTTTCTCCCTTTGTCGCTGCTTTCTGTCTTTCTCTTCCTCCTCTTTTCTCACTTTTGTGTTTTCCCTCTCTTGCTCTGGATCAAATTCTGTTGAAGAAATTTAATTACCGGTTCTCAAACCACTAGCTCAAATTAAGCTCCACCTATGTCCGTTGAGGTTACTTTCTTTATAAAGGAGATGTCGTGCATGGCATACTTGTGTGGGCCTAACCTATATGTTTGTACTGGTGATGAACGAATGGGCTGTTGTCGGGGCATCAGAGGTATCTGGCTTGAAATAGGCCTGCAACTGCTGGAGTCTTTTTCTAGTCATCTAATATGTTGAGAAGAATACATTATCTGCACATGAGTATATGGTAGCCAAAAGTATTGAACGCAAACTAGAGGATAAGATGTTTCGGGATATTCCAGCTGTTTACTTTATTAAAGTTTGCAGTAGAATAATGCAGCTCTGACACAAAGTGCTGTATAGTTTTTTTAATTCATATCCTTACTCCCGGGAGTTTTTAAGGGGTTAATGGAACTGTTGAATAGTTAGTTGAATTTTATTTTTTATTTTACTTTTTTCTCCTCCGTTACCAGAGTATTTTGTGCATTGAGGGAGTAGCAGTGAATCCTGAGTGGGATTTAGGAGGGTGTAGATTTTAACCGTTTTTAGGTCTCGCCTGAGCCAGCGCTTAGCGCTGCTCTCGGCGAGCGTTTTAGTAAGCGGGTTTTGGAAGTGCAAACAGCAGTGGCTTTTGCTGGCGACCAGCTTGCGTTCACGATAGCGTGCACGCGCGCAACCGCCAGCTTTCAGCGCCCGATCAGGTGCCATCTGTCTTTCCTCTCACTTGATTGCTTTCACGCTCCTCCGCCCCTCCCCTCCCCCGCCGCGTCGCGCTGCTTTCACTTTTGCGCGCGGCCAATGCTTGTTGTTTTTTGGCTCCCTCGCTGATCTTTTTTCATCCCTCTCTTCCTACCAAAACGTTTTTTTCTTTCCGTTTTCTACTGTTGTTGCACGAAACACTTTAATAGCCAAAAGCACCCGTTAATAAAATTTAATTTAACTCATCTTTAAATAGAGTTTTGAATGTGCAACAAAACCTGTCGTACAACGGATTCTCTACTCAGAAGAAGCCTCACAGAAGGTAACTTTGCACGAGGCAACGAGCACTGGTATCACATCTGTTGCAGAGGCTCAAATTTCGCTCTCTATCTAACCAAAACATTTACCATACAAACACCGTAAAGATCTGTTGTGGTGGAGAGGGATGTAAGAGAAGCAGACGCAGAGCCTTCTCTTTAATGTGCCTCCTACCCACATAAATATCTTAAATTGCATATGCAAACTTACGTTTCTGTTAACCATTAACAGCAGACTGAGCAATAAATGTCTGGTGCCAAATGCCATGAGGAAGTGGGAGGCAAGTGTAGGCATTAAAAATGTTTTTTCCCCAAAGTAAAAACAAGCAAAACGGCATTAGTCTCATTTTCAGCCAGAATTCCGTGACAATCAGCCCACACCTCTATCATGTTCAGAAATAAAAAAATAAATGATATTTTACTACAATATTTTTACAGTCATGTGGTCCATGATTAAAAGGGTCAAAATTTCAGTCAATTCATTACATTTGCAATCCAATTCCACTTTCTCCCTGCATTTAAGAGACACTCAAGAGTCCACATGACCAATATGCACGTTCCAGTGTGAAGGAGGCAGAACAAAGTTGGCAACCACTGCCTAATTTATTGAAAGAGGGAGGGGGAATACAGCAACTTGAGCCTCTATCCACTCTAGTCCAGTAGGCTGGGCAGGATTAATCATAAAATATGCTTTGCTATGTTTCACTTAACTGCTGCAGTTCTACACCATTACTACAAACATGAAATATTCTGATTGAAGACGGATATTACTGGAGATTGCAGCGTCCACACGATCCACAATGACCTTTGCTACTGCTGTACTCCGACGGATCAGCACAGAACTAAGAGTTGTGTACTGGGATTTAGATTTGACCATGTGGAAAAAAAAAAGAAAAATTGCAGATGTAAAACCAAATTTCAAATGATCTTTACATATTGGCCATAGGCTGCATCAATGGAAAATCTGGAAGCAAGGGTCGAAAACACACCTAATCTATTAAGATATTGAGTGCATAAATTTAAATACAATAAAATTCTGACTCCAGAAAAAACAAACATTGACAATGAACATGGTTAAATTAGCGGCTACGCCTCAAGTAAGGCTAAATGGTCAAGGTTTCCCAGACCATAACTTCTTGAGACATCCTGATGGTGCAACGTTCTATAGCAACAGCTTCTCTCCAAGATGCTGATAGTTTAATTTGTTCTCCAGGACGCCAGTACATAATCTAGCAAATGGCACTGTTAAACGAGCTTTGAAAGTTACTGCCTCTTGCTTGAACAGCTGTGTATTTAAAATATTTTTCCAATTATCTACATTTGACTTTAGTTTTAAAGCTGAGGTGGAAGGAGTGACATAATACTACTTATCCATATAAAGGTTCTTCTTCAGTCAGTCACATTTCCAAAAGAGGGCCCACAGTCAATTTAAATTTCAAGATGTTAAGACAACTTCTGGGATTTTCTTCTTTACCAAACATTCCTGACAGAAGCTCACCAGAGCTGCTCGTTGCTACAGGATATTCAACACATAGGTTTTGGGAGGCACAAACATAATAGTAGTGGCAACCATGTAATGTTGAGCACTAGTGAGGTGAACAGCTTTCTACATGTACTTTGTAAAAAGAAAAGAAACAAGCATTGGCATAGCCAATAGGTCTCGCTTTTGGGACTTATAAGTATTTAGTTATGCAGCACAATATCCTTGGTGCAACAACATCAACTGTTGCATGGCTAAGCACTTATAAGGTCCCAAGGCGAGACCTAGTGGCTATGCCAATGCTTGTTTATCTTGTTACGGCTTTCTTATTTTTATGATCTTTGACGGTATCTTAAAATCTTTTTGTGATGAACTAAACAGACTTTCTCTAGCACCTTTACTTTCTTGCAAATAGTATTGTTTGAAGTTGTTTTCATCCTGTGTGCATTCTTCAATTATCTTAAATGACCACAGTAAGAGTAACTTCAACGAAAAGAACAAATATGTGTATATATATTACTTGTGGATTTTGTGGAGAATAAGGTTGTTGACTTAGCTTTGCCTGGCAGGAATATCATAAAACGTTTAGTGACTGTGTTTGAGACGTGAGGCGAATACTCATAGTATACCGCAGTAGAAGTAGAACCTGGTGATAACATTTTCATAAGAAGTACTTGTAGACTGTAGCATCACTATACATCAGAGAATCTGTAGGTGGCAAGGCATTTCCCTTCAATGTATTGCTTGAAGGCAGGACTTTTAAATTATTTTTTAGCTTGACATTGATTGTACCCAAGTTGACAGTTTTGTCAGCAACCTACCTCATGTGCACTTATCTTTGGTGCTGCTGGACCTATACATGGTGTGCATGCCAGACGTGTAGGCTTACATATATTTCTTAAGTCATATTTGTGGCTACGGGTCACCCTTTTTCAATACTGGGGAACAACATATTATGTGTTTTTGTAGATATCTAGATTTTTAGATAAGTAAATGGTAGGCCTTCACCCACCAGGGTGGCCATCCATTACTGAAAATGTGACTCGTATAATATTGTTTGCACAATAATTATCAATTAATCTCTTTCCTGCTTTTGGTTTCTGAGCCTGACAGTAGGATACTTTGCTAAAAAAAAAAAAAAAGTGACAGGTGTTTTTGGGTGATTTCTCGGTAGGAAACTGTATGTTTGGGGTTCTGTGTCAATTTGATTTAATGATCCTAGGCTGTAGGTAATACGAGATTGTGAATAATTGCGTCCATATTTGGGATGTGCCGGAGATGGAAAATTATTTTTATTTCAGCAAATATGGGTGTGTGTGTGTATGTGGAATGAAGGTTGCATCCTAAAGGAGGTGGAGTGTGCATCAAGGGGAAATAGGTGGCACACTCATGAGGAGGCGTGGATGTAGCCTAATGGCTGCTCCCTAGGAGGGAGGGAGGGTTTTAACTAAAGAGCAAAGGTGGGGATGGGCGCTCACTAAAGTGGGAGAGCGAGTACATACTCCAGCGATGGAGGGCACACACTAAGGAAGGCAGATAGGCCAGCTTAAATTGGTGTTGATCCCATGGTTGATGGGAATGAAGGGTGCACACAATATGGGAGAGAAGCCAAAAAGCAAACATGTATGAAAATTAAATAAAGAACAAAAGAATCGATACAGTATGGTGTGTACTTCTATTCTACAACAGCTCTGCAAACAAATTTGCACTGCATCAAAAAGAAACAATGTTTTAAAATGTAAGCATATGTTTTGACACATGCACTCTGCGTTCAAAGGTAGAGTGCAGCAAACGTGAATTTTAAAACTGTAGATGCGGCGCATCCTTTAAGTAGCATCCACTCGAATAGTGTGAGCACTGAAAATTACTCTAATTTTAAGCGTGAGCCTTTGTGTTTTTTCACAGGCCCGGCGGACGTCCTTCTGTAGGGTTGTCATCAAAGAGCAGAATATCATGACGGATATGCATTGTAACATCTCTACAGGTAAGATGTGTGTGTTCGTGGTGCCCATTTGCCCAATTGTGTACACTATGTAAAATGTAATGTGTATGACCCATCGGGCTTTGCTGCACCGATAACCGAGAATCACATTGTATTCCGTAGCACTGACATGTTTGGAACAGGAGTTTACGAGTCTTTAGATCAACTGCCCCTCTTCATTTTGTTTTATAAGAGGTGTTAAAAAAAGGAAAAAATGAACAGCAAGATTAAACAGAATAGTGTACACTAGTAGTGTCTGACAGGCTCCTTGTCCAGGTCTGTTTCCATGATATTCACAAAAGACAAATCTGCGTTCTGGATTCTGAATGGAAATCAATTACGTATCCTGAGGTCATTCTGAAAATCAGGCATGGATCTTGTATAATCCTGGCTGTACGCTGGGGACCCCTACTGTACTCAGTAAGAGTATGCAGCTGGGAAAAATTACTGAATAAGATCTGTAGGACCTCTTTGAAAGAGCTTGTGTATATCTTAAGAGTATATCACGTTAGATTTGTAAACATTCCCCCTTTTAATCCACTCCATGGAATTTTCCATGGTCAGTACACTTCCAGACATTTCCAACACTAGATTCAACTCAACAGCACAGGTTTCCTAGGTGGTGATGTATGAACTCGGAAGCACTCACCTGGTGGCTGTCCGTGCCCGACTGCTGCACCCCTATGCAGCAGATAGATAAGTAGGGAGAGGCAGGCTGCTAGTGCACCGCCCTCCTCCCAGTGCAAAGACCGCGAGCTAACTTCTACTAGGTAGGATGGCCTGCAGGACAGAGGGCACTGAGAACCTCTGCATATAGACTCTTCCTCTTTTACAACACGTCTGATTTTACGGTGGAAAATTCAGGAATTCTATTACAACACATGATTAACTAATATGGAACATGATTAATCCGTAGCGAATGTTTTGGTGGAACATAGCAGGAATAATGTGAAACATTTCTAAGGAATGCTACCAGTTTGGATGCTAGAACGAATGTTGTCCAACATAGATCCAAGTGTGAAAAGGGTAGCATAAGATTATCTAGTCCTTTTTTGGCTCTCACCTGCGACAGCGCATGCCCTCTCGCTTACGAGAGATATTGTATACAAGAAGGGGCTTCACTTCCTCTTCATTCATCTGGAGCATGGACCAAGTACTGATTGCCCCATCTTGATTGCTGTCCTTCCACTGATTGCATTGTTATTGAGGTACTACTTTTAGTTTTGTTCCTTCCCTATTGTCCTGGTTGAACTTCTTGCCATTTGTAGCAATGTTTTACTATGCCGCACACATTTGCTTTTATTGTGACAACAGATGTTATCTGCTTCCATATGTACTTTCATTAAGACATGAGGTCAATTGCTTTCTATATGTGATAGTTTTTTTGCAAAATGTCATATTTCTTTTTCACTCATAAAGAGATTAACTGATTTTGCTAAGAATTGCAGGGGTGTTGTGCCGAGACCTTACAAGCACTGACAAAGCCAGTAGGTTCTGCCTTTGAGATTATTGGCTCTGCCAGTGCCTTATTTATGCAGTACAGCATGCGCATTGCTGACTTTGGCAATGATTTGTAGCCATGCTGTATAGCAGTGTGGCTGCTGTGTAACATAACTAACAATATTAATTAATAAAGGACTATGATGCATCCAGCGCTAATGCATTTGTTTTCTATACACGTTAGTCCTAGCTTCATAGTAGCTCTTTTTTTAAATTAGTTTTAGCAATCTGCAAAGCATCCGCGCTGCAGTACAGCATGGCTATAAAACATTACAGAAGTCAATAGCTCTCATAGGCGAAACCTATTATCTTTGCAAATGCTTGTCTTTTAAAGGTGTTCAGGGGTGTTGCAGAGGTCTTCAGGAATTATTCTTCTCGTCAACATATCAGGGTCACTATGGGCGGATGGGTGTGCAGTTATTGCAACAGAGTTTAAATACAGTCAAGTTTTGAGGGAAGTCAGAGAAGTAAGATAAGGTGTGAGACAGGAATCACAGAGGTAGGGTGGTTATTTACACTCATTCAATGTTTTTTGTTTATTTCCAGTTAACCAGTAATCTGGTTCTGGCGCACGAAAGTTTGTAAATATTTTAAATTTTCTTACATTCCTCTTAAGCACCATTTTTCATAAATAGCATTAAAGGTGATGGAATATTGGTCCGTGCCAGTTCACCTGCTCCAAACGAGACTCTTCATTTGCAAGTTCTCCAACTTCAAGACAGTTTCTAGCGTTGAACAGTCACAAAATAGTGATATTGATCTAAGCCCTTCCTGCTAATTCTGGCATGACTGCCCTTACACTGTACCATGTGGAGGTGATTTCTTTCAGGAAGTTGACTTTATTGCATCTTCTGACGTGATGTGTTTCTGAGCTCACGTTGTCTCTTTTACATATTTGCAGATTTAATTCCATTTTTCAAGCTCTCTTAACCAGATTGTTGCTCTTCATTTGCTCGTGTATCATCTAACTGGCTTCCTACTGTTACTTACAGAGCACAAGTCGGGGGCACACACGGGTGGACGGCGTCCACCCACTATTTTCACAGGGTGGGCGCCTTCCACCCTGCCAAGAAGTTGGGCCCCACTGAAAAAGTATGCTGAATTTATCCCGGTGTAATTTCCAAACACTGGGACACATTCAGCAGCGCCTGCACGTTGTTGTCTGCTTTCGATCCGCAATAACGTGCAGGCGGAGAGGGGGCTTTCTTAGTTAAGACTCCTGCTCGGACCATAACAAAGGCCTAATCTGAGGGGTCATCAGGCCTCCTTTTGTTCGAGTCTCCTGGCTGGCAGCAGTCAGGAGCCTCACACCTAGAAGCAAATGCAGCAGAGGGGAAACAAAGGCTCACACCTTGTTAGCACTTCACACATACTTAAGAAATGCAGCTTTTCACTTTGTTCAGGCTCTGTTTAGGAAATATGCATGCACTGTAAGAATGTCAGATGTGTTGGTCTTGCCCAGTATTTACACAAAATAAATAGCATTCATATAGTGCTTTCTACCCCTGAGGAGGCTTTGTAATAATAATTTAAATATCACTCTTTTTTCTTGTAAAGCACTATGGGTAGAGGAAGTTTACCTGACAAAAGGCAACATTGTTTTATGTGTAGATTACAAAAGAGTGAATCTTCTGCCTAAATCCGGAGGGTTTCCCTGTATATTTTCGAAATGTGCTCCAATGTTCTCATGATAGACATGTTAAACATATATTTGAGGGCTTAAGATCTGATGTCACTTCTTATGATGTCACGCGCCGTGATGTCACGTGCCGTGATGCCACTTGCATACCGATTAAACAGGTTAGTCCCCCCACTTCTTTTTTTAGGACTTGTACCCTGGTTACTTATTTATAATACATAGTGAGACTGTTATTTTAATCCTCAACTTCTCATAAATTAATTGTTTACTTCCTGTCGATATGTATCTATTTTCGGAGTCTGTTATATATGCTTTGCCTTGGTGAAATTTACATCGGGAACCTTTATTTAGTGTTTCAATGTTATTTTATTTCCATTTTTTGCTTCTTTGTTTTTTACATGAATAGCACAAGCCAGGCATAGCAGTGGTACACCATATAATCGAGCAATGTGTTCTCCGTGAATCTTCATTTCTGAAATTCAGCATAGTTTCTATTCCTTGTACAAGTTGAAAACCCTTTTTAATTCGTATGCGTGTGGTGGTTTCTGTACGAAACTACCTTACCCAGCATTTATTCTGTACATTCAGCTTGCACCATTATTCAGCTTGCTTTGCTTGTAAATTCTCCTACTCAGCAGACTATCAATTACTGCCTGCTGTAGAAACCTACCATTTCAGTCTTTTTTCAAGTGAATCCGACATTGCATTACCTTGTAGGAACTATTTATTTTGTTGAAATTGTATATTGCAGGAACCTGTCTCCAAAAACAAAAGGATCCCCTAACAGGACGCTTTTGTTGAAGTTGGAGCATCTCAAACACAACCTACTCTACACAGAACAACATCGTTTTTGGTGGGTACAGATGAAAGCAGGTTACACAAAGCAGGACTTGAAGGGGGATAGTGGGAACATGCTATGAAGACCGTTCTCGTCAGCTCACTGTACAGTTAATCGGTACATTTACCCTATACATGTCACAGGGAGATCGTCATTTATTTCCTGAATCAGAATTTGTTTTGGGCCAAGTGCTAAACCTGAAAATGTAATCCTGGGTGTCTCTAATGTGGAACATTTCCAGACCGGTTTTGGTTTACACCCGATCAACATTGCCTAATATGCAAATTGAAGAAATACATACTGTTTAAAATATTCTTATCAGCAAGCAAAATACAGAAAAATGCACGTCAAAAATACAGTCTGTAACTTACTGTCCTCTGTCAGCCTGAGGTTATTTACCCCATTTGATAGTGTTCCTGTGATTTGTACTTGCACACTCACTCGTAACTCCAAGAATAAATGAAGCCTCTTTTCCTATCTTATCCTTTACCACAGTGTAGTTCAGAACCTCAGTTCAGAGGAATGGTGATTGCACTGCTGCCTCCTACCATTAGTAGAACAGGAGCTTCATTCATTACCAATAAGGAGCCTATGCGGTGTGGTGAATTGTTGGGGCACATTTGACAGCTACTTTGGAATCCCTGGTTACTTAATTGAACTCTGGTATCCACATGCCTCCTGCTGTTATCTGATAGATTTCTCCCTAACTCCATATCACAAGAATAACCTCAACATATTTCTAACTAGTGGTGCCTGAGTAATACTGGATTGGACAAAGACAGACGTATCTAGTGTTGGTATCGATGCCCTGCAGAAGACCTCAATCAAGGCTTGGCTTTTGCTGAATCTAGGGTTGGTGCCTCTGTCTCCAATGTTACTTGTAAGCTAAATCCATAAAGTGAATTAAACATCTTATCTGGGAGGGAACACCTATAAGAAGATATAGAAACCCTTTTTAGGTCTCGCGCCTAGCGTTGCAGTGCGTAGCCCTGCTCGCACAGCGGGAGACCTCTTGTATGGTCTTCAGAAAGCTAACCACACGCTCGTGCGTGTGGTTTTGCTTTCGGAAGGCCACATTGGCTGTAGCGTGCTTTTGTAAAAAAAAAACGGCACGCAATTGGGCAAAGGCGGGCGCATGTCCCGCCTTTGCCCCGCCCATTCCCACCAGTGTCTAGCACGCGCAGCAGCGCGCGTTCGCCTCGCTGCCGCGCTCCCTTCCCCCCGCTCCTCTGTGGTGCGCGCGCACCACTGGTTCCTTTCGTTTCTCTTGCAGATAGGAGGCAGCTTCACGACACTGGGCTCGGCATAGAGGGGCCTGTGGCGGCTGCCATGCGCCCCGACCTTGGCCGGGGACACTCCCGAGTGTGTCTGCAGTGAAGGAGCGTTTGGAGGAAGAGGGGTACGCTGGATCCCCCGGTGACCTTGCGATGTGGGGTCACGGCTGAGGTCAGCGGGTCCAGTATCCAGCGGGTCCCAGTGGGCTCGGAGGCTGAGGACCCCATTGCAGTGGCCATGGGGGAGCTCAGTAGGTCAGGTAAGGTTTGTCCGGGGTCGGGGGTGTGAGTGGGAAAGTGCACTGAACCTCTCCCGCCCAAGTGTGAACTCGCAATGGGCATTAGTGTAAGCCCAGTCCTGCCATTACAATGTAAATAAATATTCGTCCCAGACTCAGTGCAGCACCGAATCCCTCGGCCGGCCATTCCCAGGGCCACGCTTTAGTGTTTTTCTACCCACACTTAAGAAAAGCTTCTTTAAAGGCTGCATTCAGGGGCTTTACAGTCGAGTCGAAAACGTGCCCACGTCAATCTTTGGTTTAACTTTAAGTGCGCTCGTTCGTAGTAAGTAAAGTATATGTTGTGTGTGTGCACCCCCAGACTTGTTTTCATTGTGCTCACCGTTTTGTTTGGAATTTAACTGCGGAGAGTAAATTGCCTTTCCATATGAGATGCCCTTTCCATCTGTTTAGCTCCGAACTGCATTAGATAACAATGAAGATATGGTAATACTACCAGTTATTAATCGTGCTCATCACGCGTGTGTGCTTTGAAATTGTTCTCTACCTGGTTGTATGTGAGGCTCCCGCGCTCAATGACTGGGTACGTGTTGTAATTTACAAACACTCTGTTGTTTTTATCATCTACCGAAGTCACCCCCTTTCCTGGGGGAAAATCCGATGCTAAGGCAGAGTCGGCGCACATGAACGCACTACCCAGAGAAGGGGCAAAGTCTGGCAAAAGGAATGCAGAGGGCAAAGTCAAGACAAAGTGTATCGAAGGGAAAGTAAAAGAATGAAGTGTCACCTCCCGTTCACTGACTAGGGTTGGCTTTCAAAGAAGAGCAAACCAGACCCTTCACGAATGAAAACACTACGACAGGATGTTGACTTCGGAGGCGCTGACGTCTCTTGTTTATGATCTTACTGACAAGGTTGCACGCGGGGCCCTGCACAGGTGCAGCGGAGACACTAGCTTTCTATGGTTCCCATCGAAGTGTATCATCAGGCACGCAGGTGAAACGCCATTAAAGTAATTAGGAAAGTAACAGCTTTAGGAAAGCCAACAGGTATGACTTTCCACCATTGAAAGGGCTTTTTAATTGATGGGTGCATTTACATGTGTGTTCGAAGAGGTTGCATGGATGGGCAAGTCGGTGAATGAGGGAGCTGAGTGGGTGAGTGGGTAAATTGGTGGGTGAATATCAGAGGCACTACCTCTGTCTAGAGCCGGGATAAAGGGGTCTGCCTGGAAGATTCTGCAGTCATTTCTCTCTGACAGAGTACAAACTGTGGATATGGACAACTGCCAGTCTAAACCTTTCACCCTTCCTTGTGGGGTCCCACAGGGCTCTTCCCTCAGCCTGACACTTTTTAACGTGTACGTGGCTCCCCTAGCTGGTGTGATTAGGTCTTTTGGCTTCCAGTTAACCTCTTATGCTGATGACACCCAAATAGTGCTGTCACTAAGGGAGGGCTCTGAAAAGGAAACGGGGGCTCTATTCCATGACTGCATGGCTGCTATCTCCAGATGGATGTCTGCAAACTGCTTAAAACTCAACTCTAATAAAACTGAGGTCATAAAATTTGGGAAGAATCCGCTAGTGTGGACTCCAGACTGGTGGCCGGCTGACCTGGGCTCATGCCCCAGACCCACTGAGAAAGCCAGGAATCTGGGAGTGTTAATGGACAATAAGTTGGCACTAGGTGACCAAATAAGTTCAGTTACCTCAGCCTGTTTTTATGTATTAAAGATCATAAAAAAGATTAAGTTCTATCTCAACGACAATGGCCTCAAAACAGTAATCTCGGCACTCATCATGTCTCGGCTGGATTACTGCAACGGACTCTACATGAATGCTCAAAAACAATATATTAACAAGCTTCAGATGGTTCAGAATGCGGCAGCCAGACTGCTGTCAGGGACCTCAAAGTTTGCCTCTGTAAAGTAAGAGATCAAACAGCTGCACTGGCTCCCTGTCAGACACAGAATACGCTTCAAAGCGAGGTGCACTGTTTTTAAAGCCCTTAATGGCAAAGGCCCGGATTACATGCAACGAAAAATTCAGTGGTACATCCCAAGGAGAGCGTTACGATGAATAGGGGCGAAGAAAGTCACAATCAGCGTTTTTAAAAAAGCAGGCTGGGGAGGCAGAAGCTTTATTAACAGCGCGTCCAAATCCTGGAATGAGCTTCCTTTCCAACTGAGGAACGCTACAGACCTCCTCTCCTTCAGGAAGGGGCTCAAAACCTGGCTTTTTAACCAATAAACCTTCTGGCCACCTTTTTAACAGGCAGTGCATAGCGCCAGGACACCCTAGGGTAACAGCGCGCTTTACAAATTTGATTAACATAACATAACTACCTAATGTCGGTGAGTGAATGTGAGTGGATGCGGGGTGGTAATGTTCGGGAGGTGGGTGATGGAAATTGCATGAACGTGTACATATAAAGAAGATGGGTTTGTGTGTTTCCGGTGGTTGGGGGAGAAGAAGACATCTCTGTTTACATACCACCTTGCATTTTTTCCGGGGAGCTGCTAAGGGCATCGTTGACTGCCAGAGTCCCAGGGAGCGAGATAGCTACTGTAGAGGGGTTCAGTACAGACCTTCTCTTAGAGACACCAACATACTCTCAGTCACCACAAAAGGATGTTTCATGAGAAGTAAATCCTTGTTCAGGGGCACATAGGGCTGAAGAGAAAAGTAGTATTTTTAACACCCGACAGACCCTAAAATCAAATACCGCCTCGCAAAATCGTGTAAATAAAAACATTTTTAGAACACATTTTCGCAAGGTCCACAAACATATTTTCTTCCATTCCTATTCAGAATGAAATTCCCCGTCTAATTCTTCAATGACATTAGTGCCTGGCCCTGGAGCGTGCCGTTGTACATAACTACAGGGGCAGTGGCCGACGCTAAACGGTGTCTGGACCATAAATGCTGAGCTCAGCCGCGGGCTCTGGTCTTGTCGCCCGTGAGCCACCCACACTCTCCTGAAGTTGTTGATTTCTTGATTCGATCGCTGCCACTTCTCTCCCTGCCTGCAATGTCTGTGGTCAGGTGGCGGATAATTCTGCTGAAAAGCAAAATAGGGTTGTGAACGGCAAGTGCGAAATTTGCTTTCGGTTGTAGTGGTAGGCCCGTATTTATCAAAAGGAATAGACACTAGCTAAGAACAAATGGGACACTAATAGTGTATGGCACGCAAGGAAAGAGCCGCGCTGGTCTGCGTACATTCGTAGCTCTTGCCTACTCCGTCTTTGATTGCTAAACATCTCCGAGTGAGGTATGCGTGTTTCTAGTGTGTGAATGTGTGTGTAGGGGCTGGAGACTGATGTTCATGTTTGTTGTGTCTGTGTGACGTGTCTACATCCGTGGGTCTCCAAGCTGGTCTTTGCTGACCATGTAAATCAGGTGTCTTCCTCCTGTTTCTTTACACACAAAGGCTTGAAGAATATTCGCCATTTTCTTCCCTTAGAGCCTCGAAAAGCAATAATTTTAGCTTTGGTCATTTCGAGGCTAGATTACTGTAATGCTCTATATGTAGGCTCACAGCAGCGCCTGCTAAGAAAATTACAAACACTTCAAAATGTTGCAGTTCGAGTGTTGCTGAAGGTTCATAAATTTAGCTCCACCTCACATCATGCACCTTCATTGGTTACCGATCAGAGAGTGGATTAAGTTCAAGGACCTGTGCTGGGCCCATGAAGGCACCACACAAGTTTGGCCCTCTTTCCTTTCAAAAGATTTTTAAATGGTATGTACCTGCTTGTAATCTACGATCCACCACTGCTAATAAGGTAGAATTAGAAAGGCTCAATGGGGAGGAAGGAGTTTCTTCCATAGCACATATACATGATGGAATGTGTTGCCTGGCCCCTCTGGTCGCAGGCCAGGCTGTTAAGTTTCAGAAACCAATTAAAAACCTGGCTTTTTCCCTCTGGTCACTAATTAGGTGCTAGTTGCCCTGTTTCAGAATACTGTATAAACACTAGCGCAAAGACACCATCTCTTTCGGTATTCGTGCGCTTTATAAATTAACATAACATCTGTTTATGATGTCAGTCCATGGCTGAGGTCGAACTAGGCTGGATTGTAGGGGCACGAGGTGCCCATACTTTTTAATTTAAGAAACCCAGTTCCGCTACTTTTTGTGCAAAGATCACTGTCCTGGGACGGTTAATTCCAAGAGGTGAAATGCTTCAGGTAAAGGGCAAGATAGGGATTCTCCTGTGCTGTGAGGGCCAGACAGCTTAATAAGCCTTCTTGCCAGGGTGCCTGCTTGCCTCAGAGAAATGTAAATGTGTTCAACTTGTACATCGGCAAATGTAAAGGGTGCTTGGAAGCCGGTATTGTCTTTAATGGATGGAATCACTTGAAGTTTCCTGATGAGCCAGATTTATTCTTTTTGAGTGGTACTGCAAGGGTGTGGCACTACATACAGACTGGGGATTACTAAAATCTATATTTTGTAACACTTTTTTTATCTTAAACCTTTTTACGCATTATGTAGCTGCCTATCTTATACTGTGTGTAATGCAAGTTTAAAATAATGACTTGCTTACATGTTCACAGTGCTTTCTGTCACAGACTGGGAGCTCACAGCACTACACATACACAAGTCACTATTCTCCACTGCAACAACCAGGATTCAATTTGGTGGCTCTCTGGTTACAGACACAGACCTCTGCAGTGCACTAATAGAGGTTTCATAATGTAGAATACTGCATTTCCCACGGATTAACTTAATTTGCATTTATTTTTCATTTAAGCAGGTCCTTAGTTTATATGTACTTACCTGAAGGTGAAAGACCAACAAAGTTACAGAATATTTTGTCTTTTTGGCAATGCTTTTGACTCTACCCTTATGCTCACTCACCCCACCCCTTTGCGCACAGCATCACAGTTCACATACTTTTTTAAAATGCATTTCGACCACTAGTCTATGGACTGCTGTTTGTTGGTGTATTTGTGTTGTTGGTTTCACTTTTTTAGTATCCCTGCTTCTGCGGAAGCATTTGTGTCCTTGCACGGCATTGTGACAGATGTTTTTATTAAATACTATTAACAAATCTTGTAAACAACGCATAAAATAGACGTAGAAGCCCAGCAGTCATTTTGCGCGATTCACCATTCATGCAAGTCGTTTAATGTATGTCTGAAAATGTACCATTCTTTTCGACTATCCCCACTGACGAGTATACCGGATCAGCCAACTCACACAGTGCCAACACGTATCTAACAATATCAACTCTCTTGAAACGCATTCACTTGGTGAAGAGCACACCAAATACAACTGTCATTACCTCACCCTTAATAAGACAGATGCAATTAAAATCATCTTACAGACGGAGCCATCTGGAATTATGCAATTTTGCAGCTGCAGCGTTTTCTGTATAATTATGGATTTGTAACTTTGCCATCATCTGCTCCATAATCTGCAGATTTTAACAAAAAATTGTTTCTAGCTCAAATAGATCAAAAGTTCCTAAAAACGCAGCAATATGTGTTGCTGTGCAGTGGAAGGCCTTTTACAAAGGTTGACCGTCCAACTTTCCATTGACTATTTCTGTATTTGGGTGTTAAACTGGTACTAATAAGGAGACAACCTTTCCCAGACAGTGTTTACCTCCATAAAAAAGTGACAACACCAGGAAGTAATACTGTCATAAAATGGGCTGCATTTCTCTGCATAATTTGCATCTTCTTGCTACATAATTTAGTCAATCTTGCTACATAATGTGGTCCTCTCCTGCCGCATAATTCCAAAGGCCCTACTTATAGTTGAGGTGATTGCAATGCAATAGGTCTCGCATTATTAAAGTTTGAGCTATTGGTGTTGCATTATTTAGCAATGCCAATAGCTCAAACTTTAATAATGCGAGACCTATTGCATTGCAAATGCTTGTTGCGTTAGCAGTTGTGCTTGTTTTCATCTAAGGTATTTAGAAGCCCTGGCTGTTAAGTGGACAAAAGTGTAGCTCTGTTATGTCCTGCTATGTGTGCTGGTATTTATAATATGGCTATATCTGGTTTATTAATTATTTTGTGAAATAAAGAACAACTTGCAGTCTAAGAGAGGTTTCAAATGTAGGACATCATCTGCGAAATTAGTACACATATTATGAATGATATAGCTCCATGCCTGGGTGCACCCACACATTTCAAGCCCAAAAGTATAGTTAGCAGCTCAGTAGACAAAGTGGTCATGGTTAAATCTGTTTTTGATGTTTGGCCATGACTGGCAGTCACTTTTCATTCACAGGATGGAATAAGATCAGAGGTGTATTTGTGGGGGTATGCTGGTATTTTGTAATGTCATGCATTTTTGCATAGGAAAATGTGCCACATACCTGATACCATTACAGAGGTGCAGGCATTTGGTTGTATCTTGAGGGTTTGCTATTTGGAATGGAGAATGCTTTGTAAAGGAGGTTGTTTCTTGTAATTTTCTGCCTCACGTTACTCAACACGTGAGCATGGTCAATTGAGCTGTTAGTAGTGAGTAGTCCTAAATGAATGTTTATCAAATAGGTTGTGTAAGGTGGAATTTTTTTCTTCAAAACGTCTGTGCAAGTCACTCCTTGAATCTGCATGGTTCTGATGAGATCCATTCTCCAAAGGAGTTGTCAGTAAGTTTGAGGGTGTATGGGTCAATTTATTTTGTTGTCTCCATCCAAACGCTTTTCAAAGTATTGTCTGCTCCTGGGTGTTTATCCCATCTGTAGTGCATATTTAATCATCACCCTGTCTGTATTGGTCCTCCTGCCCAATTAGTTTCCTATCCTCTGTGCCTTGTGTTCTTTCCCCATGATGACTTGGTAATATTCTCATGGATATACTCCTCGTTTCACTGTCAGGAGGGGGAATAAGGTGAGAAAATTAGGAAGGATGGTTTTGGGTCTAGAGATGCAGAAGAGCTTAAAGGATTGAGGGAGGGGTGAGAATGTGACTGTGGAAGAGATGATACATGGAGAGCAATAAGAGAAGAGACGAAGAAGAGAAATAGAGTAGGGCAGCGGGTGTGATAGGGTGTAGGAGTTGAAAAAGCAAAGGGGGAAATGGAGAAGGATAACATGCTGTGGGCAGAAGTAAAGGAGAGAAGAGATGAATGTGGCAAAGGAAGAGTATGGATGAAATGAGTGAGGGCAAAGAGAAGCTGCCAGTGTAGGGACTGAGGGACTTGTTAAAAGGAAGAGTAATTGTACTGGAGGCATTAGTTGGGGATGTTTTATTCAGTAGACTTTTAGCAAGTTTGTGGATTACCTCACCTTAAACTCGAGAAACAGATTGAGTTACGGTGTGTTTGACTTCAAACTTTAGCCCTTAGTAGACTATATATGGTATTTAACCCACAAAATTTGTATCCCACTGTTAGACTTGGCATCTTTTGGCGTGTTTCCCCTGAGTTTTTGCTTTCTGACCTCCCGGTTTTGACTCTGTTTTTGCTGGCGGAGTGTTTCTGCGCACTTTTCTCACTGCTGATCAGTGGTAAAGTGCAAGTGCTCCTGTGGTAAATTGTGTTATGGATTGGTGTTTCCATGATTGGATACTTGATTTACTTGTTAGTCCCTAGTAAAGTGCACTGAGTGTGCCAGGGCCTGTAAATCAAATGCTACTAGTGGGCCTGCAGCACTGATTGTGCCACCCACGTAAGTAGCCCTGAAAAGGTAACTCAGACCTGCCATTGCAGAGTCTGCGCGCAGTTTGTAACTGCCATGTCGACTTGGCCAGTGCACACACTTGCAGGTCCCTAACTTTCCCTTTTCTTACATGTCAGCCACCCCTAAGGTAGGCCCAAGGTACCCCTGTGGGCAGGGTGCAGTGTATGTGAACGGTAGGACATGCCCTGGTGTGTGTGGCATGTCCTGATAGTGAATTACAGCCAATTTCGTTTTTCACTATTGCAAGGTTACCTGTTCCCCATAGGACAGAATGGGGAGTTTGTTTATAACATCTTATAAACATAGCTGGCCCGGGGAATTAGGTAGGAAAACAAAGTTTAGTATGCCTGAACTCCGAATCTAAAGATGCATCTTTTAGTGAAGGTGATTTTTACATTCTGTGTTTGAAAATACCACTTTTAGAAGGTAGGTATTTTCTTGCTCAGTCATCCCGTGTGCCTCTGCTGGAATGTGGATTGCCTGTCTGGGTTTTGGATAACAGAAGGCTGGGGAGCAGGAGTGGCTCCAGATAGTCTAGGTGGGTCAGGAAAGGGCTGAACAGACCTGGGCTGCAATTGGGGAAGGAGGAGGAGATTTCCTTTCACCTCAAAGGGCCTGGTCTGCCTCTGACAATGCCCTCTCCACCCCCTGCCAGGAAGTCACACCAGAGAAGGCAGAACTGGTTCTGGCTGGGCACAGACACTTTCTACCTAAGAGATCAAAGGATTTTGGGATATAAATACTGGGACCCAGACCCCTGAACTTTAGAACTCTTTTGGACCCAGAAGACTGCCAAGAAGAAGAGCTGGAGAAGCTGTAAGGAGGAACTACCACTTTGCTGTGTTGGCCTGCAGTGGCTGCTTCTGTCTTGGGCAGTGAAAGGACTGGACTGAACTTTCTGCAATCTACTTTGTGAGTTTCTCCAATGGCTTGAGGTAGAGCTTGCCCCCTGTTCAAGAAGTCTCAGGAACAGCAAAGACTTCAAGTTCTTCTGCCCTCAGCACTGGGGACTGTGTGTTTTGTGCTGCAACAGAAGAAAACGCAACCCGACGCCGTCTACGACGCCTCCGACTCCGTGTCCTGAAGGCACCGCAGAGGGCACCGCTGCAACGCCGCACCGCGACCCTGGTCTCACCGACGACGCCTGCTGACGCCGCCACCGATACGCTGCTCGTACCGTGTCCTGTGGGCACCGCACTCCGCACCGCCTCGCTTCACAACGACGCCTTGGTATCCCTGACGACGCCGCTCCACGCCGAAATCTACGCCGCTGCTTGCACCGTGGTTCGGGGGAACCGCTTGTGAAGTTACACGACGCACCGCCCTCATCCCGCACCGCAGCCTTGGCCTACCGACGCCGGCGCTATCGACCCCAGTTCATCAGCCGACGACAGCACTTCAGCAACGACGACGCCGCTGCTTGCACCGTGACCTGCCAGCACCGCGACGAGCACAGCCTTCACTTAGCACCGCGACCCTGGTCTCACCGACGACACCATCTGATGCCGCCACCGAGCCGCTGCTCGCACCGCGACCTGAGGACGCCGCACCGCTGCACTTTGCACCGCCGCACCCGAAGCCTGCCGACGCCAGCGCTCCTGACTTCAACAGAGAGGAGTTCGATCTGCAACACGTGTGAATTTGAGGGACCTGACGACTTCTTCACCGACCCTCCGGAACCGACGCCTGCGGACGCCGTGCTTTCGGAAGCTCAACGAGAGGTTGCCGATGCCCTGCATTTCTAAAAGGTACTGTTTGCGGGTCTTCCCGACACCGTAGCTGGCCCGCGACGCAGCGGTCAGCCAGAACTGTTTGGATTTGTTTGCTCACGACGCCGTGATAGCCCCGGACGGAGCTATCGACATCAAGGAACTGTTTTTCAAGCATATTTTGATAACTGAAGATTTTTAAGTACTGTATTGTGGATTTTTATCTTTTTTGGTCTTGTCTTAAGTATATAAAAATATTGGATATTTTTCTAAAGCTTGTGTGGTGTCCTTTTGTAGTGCTTACACTGTATTACTGTTGGTTATGTGCAAATGCTTTACACACTGCCTCCAAGATAAGCCTGATTGCTCATGCCAAGCTACCAAGGGGGTGAGCAGGGGTTATTTTAGGAGTGTAACTCCCTTATCCTGACTAGAGTAGTGGTTTCTGCCTGGCTTTGGCACATGCCCTAGCCTACCAAAAATCCCATTTCTAACATTGGTTGTCAGCGGTGAGGATAGGACTTGCGTTTGCACTTGACTTGCAGTGAGTGGTGTGCACTACTACCATATCGCAGACCATTACGTGCCACATACTGGTTCTTTTTCTTTTTGGCCTATTTTTGATCTTTCCAGTTTGAACTTGCTACTTCATCATGCCTGAATCAAGAGCATCATCTGTTGCATCCCTGAAAATTGCCCTTGAGGAGGATAGGTTGGAATCCTACAATGTTAAGGAATTGAAATCAATTTGCAAAAACCTAAAAGTTCAAGTCAGAGGCCTCACGAGGAAGGAGGAGCTACAAAATGCGCTGAGGGCCTGGGTAGCAGCCAGACATGCCAGCGAGCAGTCTGGTGATCTCAGTGGAGAGGCGGAGGAGCCTATTCCTAGGGTGGATGTGCTTTTGGGAGGGGGGAACCCTCCAGGCCAGGCAGCAGTGGCCTGTTCCCAGGAGAGCTGGAGGACAGGCGGGATGCAAGGAGAGTTACAGTAGAACTGGAGAAGCATAAGTTAGCCATGGAGGAGAAAAGGATGATGTGAGAGCATGAGTTCAGGATAAAGGAGCTGGATCAGAGGAGTAGAGCCAGTTCAGATGGTGGCAGCAACCCGTCAAGACAGGCCGACCGGATTGTGCACATCCCTAAGAATGTAGGCAAAGAATTCAAGAAGGGGGATGACACACAAAGGTGGTTTCAGGGTTACAAGGCAGCGATACACATGAATGGGGTCCCCGAGGAGAATTGGGGAGCAGGATTGTGGCCTCTTCCCAGAAGAAGCAAGGGATACTTTAATAGCTTTGGGTAAGGGGTATCACCTCACCTATCCAGACATGAAGGACGCCCTTCTCACTAAGTATGGTCTCACTCCTGAAAACCACAGGGATCAGTTCAGGTCCAGTAAGAAGTCCGATGCCAACACTTGGTTGGAATGTGTAGATATGTTTTGCAGGTCACTGGATGGCTGGGTGAAGGGCAGTAATGTGACAGATTTTCAGGGGCTCTACAATTTGATTGCATGGGATCACTTGTCTAGTCTGTTTTGCAGATCTGCGCCAGCACCTAGTTGACAGTGGCGGTGCGTCCATTGGGGCGCTGGGGCGTTGCCCCACTAATGCAGCCCCATTCATTCTTCTCAGCTCCGGTTGTTGCCTGTAATTTTAATTAACTTGCGGCCGGGCCGCGGCTCACTGAAGCGGCTCACAATGAGGCAATCGGACGTGAAGGGGGTGGGGCTCCGGCAGCACTCCTGTGTTTGAGTGACAGCCAGGCCAAGCGCACCGCAGCGGCAGCACCAGCAATACAGTGCGCATGCTCGGTTTTGGGCTGGTCATTTTTATGACCAGCCCGAACATGCGCACTGTAACTAGCCTTCCCCTTGCCTTAATCCAAGAGTTGAAGTTCCCCGCCCTTAGGAAAGCGAGCGAGGCGCAGCTGCTCCCGGTCTCCTATGGGCGGGGAATATCCCTGCTCTAGCCAATTCTGGCGCTGGATTGGCTGAGCATCTGGATTGGCTGAGAGTGAGACCGCGCACTCACTGGGTCTTGTTTCCCTGCCTCGGGTGTCTTGGAAGTGTGTTAATTAACTTGTTGATGTGAATAACCCTTTACCCTTCGTCAATTGAGGTGGTTGTATAATTCGAACCTTCCAGCGCGCTTTACTACTGACCAGCTCGGAATGAAACTTTTGCCGGTCATTTCTCACTTAGTTTAAGAGTGCCTCCTCCTCTTCTCCCAGCCGCGGCTGGCCAGGCCTGCGCTCCCGGCCTGCCCTGTGAGGAAAATGGAGCCTAATTGGTGGCGGTGGGATGTGAGTGGAAATAATAGAGATAGCAGCCCACCGCATTATCGTGCAGGACTGCGCAGCAACGAGAGGAGGTACGGCGGCCTTGGCAGGAGTTTCTGACTGGAAGGGAATGTTCCAAACGAAAGGGCTGCCTCCCGCTCACCGGCCACTCTTGGACTGCATGAAGAGAAGAAAGAGAAGGCAGACGTAGAAGCCAGGGTAATTATTTTCCTGACAGAGGCAGGAGTGGGCCAAAGAGTATTTACCGGGCTCTGCAACCAGAGGACCGTGGTCTGATGGACCTGGAGGGGCACTGGGGCGAATGGAGCCATTACAGCGTCTGTACAGTAAGTGCACCACGGGAGCATTGCCAGCAAAGAAGGACACCTGTGGGATCTGGCAGCGGGGCGTGGAGTCGCACAGAGGGCAGTTTTTCCGCAGTGGGTCTGCGCGGGCCTTGCCCGCACCCCCGTCGGCGGGCTGGCGGCCACCGTCATGGCCTTCACCTTTGCAGCCTTCTGCTACATGCCGACACTGGTGCTGTGTGCCTCCTGCATCTTCTTCGTCATCTGGCATGTGAGTAAAACGCGGCCACCTTTCACTTGTAAAAGACGATCTAACAAAGGTGGTAACCCTCACAAAATGTGTGTATGTGTCTCGTGGATTAAGTCTTGGAGGTATCGTCCCAGAAGGGTCTAGTAATTGAATGACGTGCATTTTGGGCTGGGGTCTTGTGAATAAGAAACAGACGTGTCAAAGACCATACAGGGCGTGAGAGTGGAGCTGGGAATGTGGTCCAAGTTCTGGTGGTTGAAATGAACACAGAGGCCGGGGTGAGTTGCTGAGAGTGTCTCCTGATACTATAAAGTAACTAGATTAGGGGTTGCCAGGTTGGGGGCACAGATGCACCTTTCCCCAGTAGTCCCCCTTTTCTTGTGCATTTAATGCTGTGCAGGCTGTTGTGTCAGGAAAGGGACTTGCGCCTGGCTTTCACGAATTCCAATTTACACTGATTCGAATTTACCCATTGCGTTTTTTAACCGGTATTGCGTGACGGGGAGTACACAACAAGGGGGGCTGAGGTGGTCAGAATGTGCGCCTGTGTCTTGGCTGGTAAATTAAATTGTGCGAGCCAATTCAGTGTCAGATATGTGTGAATCTGACTATATCAATCGTATGTGTCGCTGTGTTCCCTTAATAGATATTGTTTCTACGAATGTATGAAGTATATGCTTCTGGGGAGTTTGAATGTGACAAATATGCAAGCGTAATATATATGTGAAAGAAGGAAGTTGCGGGGTCTCTCAGTTGTGAAGGGGTGCTTGTGTTACGTGGATGTGCAAAATGGCGAATTTTTCAAGTACGTGGATATGTGAAAGAGCGATGGATGGGATTTTGTGGAATTTATGAGAGATGTTCGTACGTGTTCTTGTGAGGCTTGTGTGTTTTGGAATCTGGTGTCGTAATAGCGAGCGTGGACCCGCGAAAGAGACACGTGTGGGTGGGTATGTGAGATGGGTGCACGTGAGAGATGGGTGCACATCGAGGTCATAAGTAGGGAACACAGATGCGCGAGATGCCTGGCTCTGAAAGAAGAATGTGCGAGGTGCTTCGTAAGAGCCAGGAGTGTGGATGTGTTAAAGGTGTGTGTGTGTGTGAGGTGAATGCAGGCTTAGTGATGATGTGTCAGGGAAGGGTGAGTAATGGGTCTATGAGTGCAGGGTGAGTAGTGTTCCTATGTGAATGCAGGGAGAGTGATGTATCTGTGCAAGTGCAAAGAGACTTGTCTGGCTACTCCCAGAGATGTGTTCGCCAAGCCACCTCTTTCAAATTTGCTTGAAAATGCACCATTTGCCCACTCTTTTTTCAAAATTTTCTCGGGCGGAGAACCCCCTCGAACCCCCCGTAGGTGGTTCGGGCTCGCTCGCTACTCTCACTCGCCACAGTGCAGTATTTACGCCTCACCACTTTCAAATGTCACCAGCCGCCACTGCTAGTTGATAGTAAATTGACTGACCCCAGGAAGCTTGCTATGGAGGCGGACCGCTGGGTGAGTACCATGGTCCACAGGAAAGCGTATGGGGGAGACACAGCCAAAAGTGGGCAGGGTCCCCAGCAGAAAAGTGGGGGGGACAAAGGTAAAACACCGGAGTTCTCTAACGGGCCCCAAACTAACACCCAGGGTAAAGGTTCCCATCCCCCAGGAGATAAGAAACAAGGGGTCCCGTCAGGAAAGCCTGCTGAGACCGGCCCCCGCAAGTGTTTTGCATGTGACCAGGTGGGTCACATGAAGAGGGACCCCAAGTGCCCAAAGGGGGCACAGCCACCCACCGGTGGGCAGTCCAAGGTGTTGGCTAGTGTAGCGCTTGGGGAGGAGGAGTACCCACAGGAGGGTGGGGACCCCGCAGAAATGACCCTAGTCTCACTAGGGGACAGTGAGATGGTCCCAGGAAACCCGGTGCCCCCTAACACAAAGAAATACAGCACCTGGGTGACCATCAATGGAAAAAAGGTAGAGGCTCTCAGAGATACTGGAGCCAGTGTGACCTCAGTCCGGTGTCACCTGGTCTCTGAGAAGCAGGTAGTCCCAGGGGCATTCCACCAAGTCATTGCGGTGGACAATTCAGAGCGCCAGTGTCTGCTGGCGCAGGTTCCCTTCGAGTGGGGGGGGGGGGGTCTCAGGTCCCTTGAGGGTGGTTGTGAGCCCTTCCATGCCTGTAGATTGTCTGCTAGGTAATGACCTGGAGCAGTCCTTATGGAAGGATGTTGAGCTCAGGTCTCACTTGGAGATGCTTGGGTTGCCAGAGTGGGCATGCATGTCCACTCGGTCAATGGCGGCCAGAGAGGGTGGGCCAGAGAGGGTGATCAAGAGGACTTGGAGCCTGAAACAGTGGCCCAAGTCCCTGCCAAGAGAAAGGGCAAGGGGCGCGGGAAACCAGCCCCGGAGGTTCCCACGGACCGGGAGGAGGCGGACCTTGAGGGGGGCGCCCCGGTGCCTACAGGGGAGCAGGTAGCTGAACTGGGGGACATCTCTGAGCTGACGCATTGGCATCAAGAAGGGGGTCCCACCAGGGAGGAATTCTGCAAGGAGCAGAAGGAGTGCCCTTCTCTGGAGGGTCTGCGGCGGCAGGCTGCAGACCAGGCAGCTGGTGATCAGTCCGGATCACATTGGATCTACTAAGAGAATGATCTCCTGTACAGTGAGCCTAAGGTCGCTGAGCCTGGGTCAGCCCGTGTGCTGGTGGTACCCCAGCGCTTCAAGACCTTCCTACTGGGTCTGGCTCATGACGTGCCTTTGGCAGGACATTTGGGGCAGGACAAGACCTTTGACAGGCTTGTCACCCACTTCTTCTGGCCCCAAATGCGAAGGCAGTCAGATGGACATTGCAGGTCTTGCCAAACTTGCCAGGCAAGTGGTAAGAGTGGGAGGAAGGTCAAAGCTCCTCGCCAACCTTTTCCAGTGGTTGGAACGCCCTTCGAAAGGGTAGGGATGGCCAAGACAGCCATGGGCAACAGGTACATCCTGGTCTTGGTGGACCATGACACCCGGTACCCGGAGGCAATCCCTCTCAGGACAACAAGGGCGCCAGTGGTGGGCAGGGCGTTATTGGGGATCTTTTCCCGAGTGGGGTTCCCCAGAGAGGTGGTTTCTGACAGGGGGACCAATTTCATATCCAAGTATATGACATCCCTGTGGAAGGAGTGTGGTGTAACCTACAAGTTCACCACCCCTTACCACCCACAAGGTAACGGTCTGGTGGAGAGATTCAACCAGACCTTGAAGGGCATGATTAAGGGTCTAACAGAACCCATGAGGCGTAAGTGGGACGTCCTCTTGCCGTGCCTTCTCTTTGCATACAGGGAGGTACCACAGAAGTCTCTAGGGTTCAGTCCCTTTGAGCTTCTGTATGGTCACCCTGTGAGAGGACCTCTGAATTTGGTGAAGGAAGGCTGGGAGGCAGCTCCCAGGAAAACTCCCCATGCTATGCCCCCCTAGGTGGAAACTATAACCTTCTTGTATGTACTGCAGTGCCCGAGCAACCTTTGGCTGATGACCGGTGGAGCTGTCCCACGCAGCTAGAGAGGAGTAGGGCTCTGGTTCACCCCTCGGCCGTCACCTACCCAGCCGGACGTCGGACACTGTTTTTCCTAGTCTCCCCGTTGTGCCTCCTATACCCTCCCCCTCCTCTTCCCTCCATTATTCTCCCCTACCTCCCCTATTCCTTCCCTCTCTCCCCTATTCTTCTATCCCCTTGCCTGTTTTTTCCTCATGTTTATGCTATGGTTTTGTACTCATGTAATTCCTGTAACTAAGCTCCAGAAACTGATGTAACTTTGTAACCATGTTCCTCATGTAAAGCGCTCCGATACCTCCGGTTCTAGCCAGCGCTATATAAAACTCAATAAATAAATAAATAAATGCTGGCCTTCAGAAACCAAACTGCCCGCTTCAGGAAACTCACGCAGGCGAACCTAGAAGCAAGCCAGGAAGAAATGAGGAAGTGGTATGACCAGAATGCCACTCTGGTCGAATTTCAACCTGGGGAAAAAGTATGGGTCATGGCCCCAGTGGAACCTTGTGCCTTGCAGGACAAGTGGACTGGGCCATTTGAGGTGGTGGAACGCAAAAGTGATGTCACCCACTTGGTGGATTTGCGGGCTCCAAGGAACCCTTTGAGGGTCCTCCACGTGAACCGCCTCAAGCCCCACTTCGAGAGGTCCGAAGTGAGCATGCTCTTGGCGACAGATGATGGGGTGGAAAAGGAGAGTGAACCTCTCCCTGACCTCCTGTCTACCAAGGAGCGCGATGGGTCAGTGGAAGGTGTGATCCTCTCCCCTACACTGACTCCAGAGCAGCAGAGCTAGTGTCGCCAGTTGTTGGGACAGTTTGCCCCACTGTCCTCCCTGACCCCAGGTGTTACTCACTGGTGTACCCATGACGTGGACACCGGTGACAGCCCTCCTGTGAAGCACAAGATTTACAGGTTGACTGACCGGGTCAAGGCAAGCATTAAAGAGGAGGTTTCTAAGATGTTGGCGTTCGGGGTGATCGAGCCTTCCAACAGTCCTTGAGGCAGCCCAGTGGTCTTGGTCCCATAGGCTGCTGCACCCGGTGCCACTCCAGAACTGCGGTTTTATTTGGACAACCGTGGGCTCAATGCCGTCACCAGGACTGACGCACACCCCATCCCCAGAGCTG
This sequence comes from Calotriton arnoldi, assembly GCA_963921515.1. Taxonomy (NCBI): domain Eukaryota; kingdom Metazoa; phylum Chordata; class Amphibia; order Caudata; family Salamandridae; genus Calotriton; species Calotriton arnoldi. The sequence goes on along the minus strand of CAWUFW010012583.1, from coordinate 228,718 downwards.
ATGAGCTCATTGATCGATTGGGAGCTGCCAAGTTCCTCAGCACGTTTGACTTAACGTCTGGGTATTGGCAGATTGCCTTAACCGATGGGGCCAAGGAGAGGTCAGCATTTTTAACCCCAGAAGGACATTACCAGTTCCGGGTGATGTCCTTTGGGTTGAAGAATGCCCCTGCCACCTTTCAGAGGTTGGTCAACCAGGTGTTGGCTGGGCTGGAGGATTTCCGTGCCGTCTACCTGGATGACATCGCAGTGTTCAGTTCCAGCTGGGAAGAACACTTGCAGCACCTCGGTGAAGTGTTAAAGGCGCTGCAGAGGGCAGGCCTCACGATCCAGGCCAGTAAGTGCCAGATCGGGCAGGGTTCGGTGGTGTACTTGGGACACCAGGTAGGAAGCGGCCAGGTGGCGCCCCTACAACCCAAGATTGACACCATTCTAGCTTGGGAGCCCCCCCAAGACCCAGACAGAGGTGAGGGCCTTCTTAGGACTCACCAGGTACTACAGGAGGTTTGTTAAGGGGTATGGCAGCATTGTTGCCCCCTTAACAGAGCTGACTTCCAGGAAGCAGCCCAAGAAGGTGATCTGGACTGAGTCCTGCCAGAAGGCTTTTGATGCCCTGTAGGCCGCCATGTGCACGGCACCCATGCTCAAGGCCCCCGACTTCTCCAAGGAATTTGTCGTGCAGAATGACGCTTCAGAGCATGGAGTGGGAGAGGTGCTCTCACAACTGAACGAAGAGGGCCTAGACCAGCCTGTAGTCTTCCTTAGCCCGAGACTACTCCCCAGGGAACAGAGGTGGAGTGCCATAGAAAGGGAAGCTTTCGCTGTGGTCTGGGCACTAAAGAAGCTGAGACCATACCTGTTTGGGACTCACTTCCGGGTTCAGACAGACCACAGACCCCTCAGATGGTTGATGCAAATGAGGGGTGAGAATCCAAAACTGCTGAGGTGGTCCATCTCCCTACAGGGAATGGACTTTACGGTGGAACACCGTCCTGGCACAGTACACGCCAATGCAGATGGTCTGTCCAGGTTCTTCCGCCTTAGTGAAGAGAACTCCCAGGAGAGTGGGTAGTTCTCCCTACTTTGAGCTGGAGGGGACATGTGTTAGACTTGGCATCTTTTGGCGTGTTTCCCCTGAGTTTTTGCTTTCTGACCTCCCGGTTATGACTCTGTTTTTTCTGGCGTAGTGTTTCTGCGCACTTTTCTCACTGCTGATCAGTGGTAAGGTGCAAGTACTCCTGTGGTAAATTGTGTTATGGATTGGTGTTTCCATGATTGGACACTTGATTTACTTGTTAGTCCCTAGTAAAGTGCACTGAGTGTGCCAGGGCCTGTAAATCAAATGCTACTAGTGGGCCTGCAGCACTGATTGTGCCACCCACGTGAGTAGCCCTGAAAAGGTAACTCAGACTTGCCATTGCAGAGTCTGCGCGCAGTTTGTAACTGCCATGTCGACTTGGCCAGTGCACACACTTGCCAGTCCCTAACCTTCCCTTTTCTTACATGTCAGCCACCCCTAAGGTAGGCCCAAGGTACCCCTGTGGGCAGGGTGCAGTGTATGTGAACGGTAGGACATGCCCTGGTGTGTGTGGCATGTCCTGATAGTGAATTACAGCCAATTTCGTTTTTCACTATTGCAAGGTTACCTGTTCCCCATAGGACAGAATGGGGAGTTTTTTTATAACATCTTATAAACATAACTGGCCCGTCGAATTAGGTAGGAAAACAAAGTTTAGTATGCCTGAACTCAGAATCTAAAGATGCATCTTTTAGTGAAGGTGATTTTTACATTCTGTGTTTGAAAATACCACTTTTAGAAGGTAGGTATTTTCTTGCTCAGTCATCCCGTGTGCCTATGCTGGAATGTGGATTGCCTGTCTGGGTTTTGGATGACAGAAGGCTGGGGAGCAGGAGTGGCTCCAGATAGTCTAGGTGGGTCAGGAAACGGCTGTAGGAAGGTGGAATCTGACTATATGGTAGCCCCCACTTTTTTTATGGTGTTTTGCTGGTTTATGACTTAGTTGGACTGGGATCCTGCTATTCAGGGCCCCAGTCTATCTGCTTTCTCTGTAAAATGGTTTCCATGTGCCTTAGGCACATCTCTGATTGGAATCTGGAATGCCCTTATAAGTCCCTAGTATATGGTATACTATGTACCAAGGGCATAGGTACCTCAGAGGCCTGCCAGGGGCTGCAGCATGTATTATGCCACCCCTGGAAGGCCATCCAAACTGACACCACAGGTCTGCTACTGCAGCCTGGGTAAGGTGGTGCATGCACCCCTTACTGTGATATAGGCTACCTATATCACGAAATACATACACACATATAAACCTATAAGTCACTCCTAAGGCAGGCCTTATCAATCCTAAAGGCAGAGTGCATGGTTCCTATGTGAGAGGGTGCCCCTGCATGAGCAGGGCCCCTCTGCAGCGTTCAGAGACCATCTCTGATGCTGTTTGTAGTGCAGCCTGACCATATACTCTTAAGCGCATTATATCCTCGCGGTAAAATGCTAACTTTGGAATGGCTGCACCCAAACATGTCGTGTTTGGTGTCAAACATCTTGGAATACTACCCCCCCGCCAATCCTGGCGGCGGGGGTAGCATTCCACCCTTCTAGAGGGAAAGACATGTTAACTCTGGCGTAGCCCGGTAACTTCTCTCCGAAGCCCTGGCATCACAAAATGGATGCTGCTGCCACAGACACGAGTCTGGCCTCCTGCTACTGGACGAAACTCCGGCAGGGGAGGCCTGGACAATAGGTTTCCTGTCCCAGGGAGGTGTGACCACCTCCCCAGACAGGATAATGTGTATTGGGGCTGGGCGGGAGCACTTTCAGGTGCTTTGAAGTCCTGCACTGGGGGCACATTTGGTGTCCCTGTGCATACCCCAGTTCAAACCGGATCAGGGGCTTGCAGCCCCTGCTTTGGCGCGAACTGGACAAAGGGAAAGGGGTGTAGCCACCCCTCTGCCCTGACTCACCCATAGGTGGGGCCACAGAGTAGTCCAACCCCTATTTTTAGAATAAAGGTAGGAACCCAGTCCTTAGGACTTTAGATTATACCTGGACGAAACTCTGAAACAGAATCCTGGACCTTCGACGCTCTACGACAAGATTAGAGGACTGAAGAATCTCCTTGGGGTCAAGGAGTGACTCCCCTGCTTGGCAGGCACCAAAGAAGCATCTGTCCGGTTCGCATTTCTGAAGCTCCCGTCGGACGCCGAAGTCATCGCATCACCAGAGGTGGATTCTCAGACTTCCCCGAGGCTACCATAAGTCCCCAGCAAAGCTGAGGCCCGAGGCTATCGTGGGTGACTTGAGACCGTGACCCCTGGACACCGAGCACATTTGCAAGTGCACCATCTTCTGGGTCTCCCAAGAAGTCGTGCTTTGGGCTCCGAGTAGCCCTAGCCTCCAGCACCACCTGCACCGCAGATCACTGGCCCCCACTCAACGAGTGTCCGGTAAGCCAGCTCCACGTGCGGCGTCACGAGGCTCCTTCGCGGTCGCTAGCCCGTTGGCTAGTAGCCCTTAACGAAGGCCAATCCTTTTCTTACTTGGCATCCTGGTTGCTCCAGGCCTGCCCTCACTTACCCTCGCTGGGTGAGTTCCACAGACCTTGCTGGTCTGCACCATCGACGATCTACATCTTCACCGAGACTTGCCGTTGCCAAGGCTTGTTGGGTCCAATCCGGTCGCCAACACCTCAGCACTCGACAGACATTGTGTACCAGCCCGAATCCTGCTCCTGGTCGCCGACAACGCCTCCTGGACCTCGTGGCTGAAGAGTCAAGACAACCGTCAACGCACCTGAAGCACTCGACATCGGTGGGCATCTGTCCATCGCCTTCCTGGTCACTGGCTAGTGACCCAGACTCTGTCCCCTCTGCTTTCAGGTTCTTCAGAACTCCGATCCACTCTTGGATCCACCCGGACACTTTTCTCTTGGCCGCCAGCAGCACTTTGCAGCAGATCGCCATTCGAATCGACGACGAAACCCGACCCCGAAAGGCACCTATGCACCCGGCTTCCCTGGGTGAGGTAACACGAGTACTCCGGTGCTCCCGTGGGTAGAGACTCTTCAAAGTCCTAGATCTCAAAGGGTTTTGTCCTAGTCCTCTTCTAAGTGTCTCTTTCCTCTATTTTCCCGATCCCGACTTTCTCCATAGAAGTTAACGGCGTATCGCGGTTGTGTATTTACACTGCACGCGTCTCCCGTGGGTCCCCTGTGTCACTACCTTGGGTGGTTCCTTGTGGTCCAAGCACTTCTAGAGGCTCTAGGCCTAGTGTCTAGTTCAGTCGTGGTTCGCATACCACTTTATTGGTATATGGTTTGGTACGCCCCTAGGGCCCAAACGTGTATTTGTGCTATTACTGTGATTTAATAACTTATAACTTATGTACTTCGAACTCTAGCCTCATAAAGAGACTAGAGGGGTGTGTTTAGTAATAAATACATATATTTTGAATATATACCTGGTGTGGTGCTCTTTCATTTGATCACTCAAGAGATTATAGACTGGTAAAACAAGCTGCTTTACATTCCTTCAAGACTTAGCCTGAAGGCTGCTCTCCATAGCTACCACTAGGATAGCTTTCAATAAAGGTTGTCTTTAACCTATCTCCAATAAGGGGTTGTTTGGACTGGTGCAAGGTGCCCACTATAATTAGTGGACAGCATATGCCAGGCCAACTTCTCACATTGGTGTGCAGCGTGTGGGATTCCAGCTTGCTATTGTTTTACCAGATAATCTCAATTGAATTGATCAACTGAAAACCACTAAAGGTACCTAAGGTACATATAATTTAAGCTTAGAATAACAGTAAGTTCTACTGAACTTAGAGTTGTGTGTTAAGGGATAGCACAACCCTTTCTACAACTCAAGAGAGTTTAGTAGGCCACACTAGAGTAGGTAGTGCATACACCACACCACACTAGTAATGTCTTTAAGGGCAGGATCCAAAGAATCCTTGCAGGAAGCCATTGAGCTTCCACCCTCCAAGTATGATACACTCCCATTCTTGGAATTGAGAGCTTTATGCAACTTGAGAAAAATAAGGACAGGCCAAAGCCCTACCACCCAACACCTCAAGGAGTTGTTGGTGGCTTATGACCTTAGTAAGCCCTGTAGGGACTGAAGGGGTAGGAGCTGAGGGTGGGGCAGAGAGATGAGGATGGGCACCAGGGGTACCAATACCCCCAGCCCCCCTCTGAAACTGGCCAGGAGGGTGACAATGACCCTGACCTGGATAACCCAATCCCTCCTGTGGGTGATGATGAGGATGATCAGAGATGATGCTCCTCTTTGTCCCCCAGGAAGGATTAAGAGTGTGCCCAGAAGGTCTAGGTCTCCTTCTCAGGAGTCTAACCACTCTGGCACCTCTATAGGGAGCTCTGTCTCATCTCACAGGAGGGAATCCTCTCATGAGAGGAGAAAGAGGCTGGTCCAGTATGAGGAAACTCAGCTGGAAATCAGAAAAAAGCAACTGGCTTTAGATAGGGAATCCCTAGATCTCCTTAGAGAGAGAAGAAAGTTGGGACTAGAGTCCCATGGTGGCAGCAATATCCCTAGAGATAGGGACAGGTCTTATGACCATAGAAACCTAAACAAGATTGTCCCTCCCTACCAGAGTGGGGATGACATCCACAAATGGATAACTGCACTGGAGAGGGCCTGTAAAGTTCAGAAGGTCCCCCAGAGGCAGTGGGCAGCAATCTTGTGGCTCTCCTTTGCAGACAAAGGTAGAGACAAGCTCCTCACTGTAAGAGAAGAGGATGCTGACAATTACACAGTCTTGAAGAGTGCTCTGATAGATGGGTTTGGCCTAACCAATGAACAGTATAGGTTGAAGTTCAGAGACACCCAAAAAGCTCAGACTCAAGACTGGGTTGATTTTGTAGATTGTGCTACAAAGGCTCTGGAAGGTTGGATACATGGCAACAAAGTGCATGACTTTTTAGGATTGTACAATTTGATTATGAGGGAGCAGATCCTTAATAATTGTCAAAACCAGCTCTTGCACCAGTATCTGGTGGACTCTGATCTGACCTCTCCCCAAGAATTGGGAAAGAAGGCAGACAAATGGGTCAGAACCAGAGTAAAAACTAGAAACCAGGGTGGTGACCAGAAGAAAGATTCTACTAAGTCCCAAGAGAAAGGTGGGGATAAATCTAAGGATAAGTCCCCCACAGGGCCCCAAAATTCCTCTTCTGGGGGTGGGTCCCAAACTCCTTCCTCTCCTGAAAAGAAACCATATTGCCATGTCTGTAAAAAGCCTGGGCACTGGAAAACTGATCCCAGTTGCCCCAGGATTGGCAATAAAGAAAATGTTCCTCCCACAACTACTACCACCCCTCCTGGTACTACCAGTAGTAATCCTCCAGTTGGGAGTAGTGCACCCAAAAAGTTAGGTGCTTTTGCAAGAGGAACAGAGGTGGGCCCTAGTTTAGACAGGGACCCCTCAACAGACTCCTCTGACTCTGATGGTGGTATAGGATTTGCCACCTTTACCATGGGTCCCATAGCATTGGGCAGGTACAGATTGGAGCCAATAATTAATGGTCAGAAAGCTGTGGCATTTAGGGACACAGGGGCTAGTGTCACCATGGTGGCAGGGAAACTAGTCCCCCCTCACCACTTTTTACCTGAGTTTAAGTACCAGGTGACCAACATTGATGGTGTCAGAACAGATCACCCCATGGCCATAGTCAATCTCAGCTGGGAGGGGGTCACAGGCCCAAAGAGAGTGGCAGTGTCCCCAACCCTACCTGTAGATTGCCTGATGGGCAATGATCTGGAAATTTCAGCCTGGGCTGAAGTTGAGCACCAAACCCATCTTAGGATGCTGGGCGTCCCTGTAAAGGTTAGTGGGGCTGTAATGACCACAGCCCCAGCCCAAGATTTTGGAGAGATGGAGCCTGGAAGAATGGCCCACTCTCCCCCAAAAGAGAGCACAAGGGTTGAAGAGAAGTCTTCTTCCCCCCAGACAATAGGTAAGGGTCAGCCTCCTCATGGAACTGACCCTACCCCTAGTGAAGGAACTACCACAGAGGTAGTCAGGCCTGGCCTGGCCACACCCCTGATGGCAGAGGACCCTTCCAAGGTGGTACCCAGTCTGGAGCAGGTAACCTGCCCCTCTCTACCCTGCCTCAGTCAGCCCAGGGCTGCAGAGGTCAGGGAGGTCAGTGGACCCCCAGGGCCCCCTGTCCAGAGGAAGCCCCCATCAGCAGATTAGGGGCACCCAGTCTAGTAGCCCTAGCCAGGTGAAAATTCCTCTACACACTGAGGGATCCCCCATACCTTTATGTAGGGACCTCCCCCAGAAGAACTCTGGTAGGCAAGGGCAAACCTGGGACCAGAAGGTTCCAAACCTGCCATGTCCCTCCAGTAGTCCATCCAAAGGGACCCAACCCCCAGCTGTAGGCAGCCAAAGGTTGACCCTTAGAGCAAAGTGCAACTCAGTCATGGAAAGACAGGCATACATGGTGACCAGTGATCTGAGGAAGCTGAGGCCAACATTCCTAGGGCCTCACTTCTCTACTCAGACACCTCACCAGCCTTGTCCTTTACCTAAGCACACCACAGGTAGTGATTCCCCATGGTGGAGACCCTCTCATACCCTTAGGGTGAGGGATTGCTTAGTGGACCATAAGACAGGGGGCAACCATGCTAGTGCAGGTGCTTCCTTATATGACCACTTAGTCAATGAAGGCTCAACTGGCCAAGGTTAGCCTTATCTCCTTTTGTTTGGGGGGGTTATGTAGGAAGGTGGAATCTGACTATATGGTTGCCCCCACTTTTTGTATGGTGTTTTGCTGGTTTATGACTTAGTTGGACTGGGATCCTGCTATTCAGGGCCCCAGTCTATCTGCTTTCTCTGTAAAATGGTTTCCATGTGCCTTAGGCACATCACTGATTGGAATCTGGAGTGCCCTTATAAGTCCCTAGTATATGGTATACTATGTACCAAGGGCATAGGTACCTCAGAGGCCTGCCAGGGGCTGCAGCATGTATTATGCCACCCCTGGAAGGCCATCCAAACTGACACCACAGGTCTGCTACTGCAGCCTGGGTAAGGTGGTGCATGCACCCCTTACTGTGATATAGGTTACCTATATCACTAAATACATACACACATATAAACCTATAAGTCACTCCTAAGGCAGGCCTTATCAATCCTAAAGGCAGAGTGCATGGTTCCTATGTGAGAGGGTGCCCCTGCATGAGCAGGGCCACTCTACAGCGTTCGGAGACCATCTCTGATGCTGTTTGTAGTGCAGCCTGACCATATACTCTTAAGCGCATTATATCCTCGCGGTAAAATGCTAACTTTGGAATGGCTGCACCTAAACATGTCGTGTTTGGTGTCAAACATTTTGGAATACTACCCCCCGCCAATCCTGGCGGCGGGGGTAGCATTCCACCCTTCTAGAGGGAAAGACATGTTAACTCTGGCTTAGCCCGGTAACTTCTCTCTGAAGCCCTGGCATCACAAAATGGATGCTGCTGCCACAGACACAAGTCTGGCCTCCTGCTGCTGGACGAAACTCCGGCAGGGGAGGTCTGGACAATAGGTTTCCTGTTGCAGGGAGGTGTGACCACCTCCCCAGACAGGATAATGTGTATTGGGGCTGGGCGGGAGCACTTTCGGGTGCTTTGAAGTCCTGCACTGGGGGCACATTTGGTGTCCCTGTGCATACCCCAGTTCAAACCGGATCAGGGGCTTGCAGCCCCTGCTTTGGCGCGAACTGGACAAAGGGAAAGGGGTGTAGCCACCCCTCTGCCCTGACCCACCCATAGGTGGGGCCACAGAGTAGTCCAACCCCTATTTTTAGAATAAAAGTAGGAACCCAGTCCTTAGGACTTTAGATTATACCTGGACGAAACTCTGAAACTGAATCCTGGACCTTCGACGCTCTACGACAAGATTAGAGGACTGAAGAATCTCCCTTGGGGTCAAGGAGTGACTCCCCTGCTTGGCAGGCACCAAAGAAGCATCTGTCCGGTTCGCATTTCTGAAGCTCCCGTCGGACGCCGAAGTCATCGCATCACCAGAGGTGGATTCTCAGACTTCCCGAGGCTACCCTGAGTCCCCAGCAAAGCTGAGGCCCGTGGCTATCGTGGGTGACTTGAGACCGTGACCCCTGGACACCGAGCACATTTTCAAGTGCATCATCTTCTGGGTCTCCCAAGAAGTCGTGCTTTGGGCTCCGAGTAGCCCTAGCCTCCAGCACCACCTGCACCGAAGATCACTGGCCCCCACTCCACGAGTGTCCTGTAAGCCAGATCCACGTGCGGCGTCACGAGGCTCCTTCGCGGTCGCTAGCCCGTTGGCTAGTAGCCCTTAACGAAGGCCAATCCTTTTCTTACTTGGCATCCTGGTTGCTCCAGGCCTGCCCTCACTTACCCTCGCTGGGTGAGTTCCACAGACCTTGCTGGTCTGCACCATCGACGATCTACATCTTCACCGAGACTTGCCGTTGCCAAGGCTTGTTGGGTCTAATCCGGTCGCTGACACCTCAGCACTCGACAGACATCGTGTACCAGCCCGAATCCTGCTCCTGGTCGCCGACAACGCCTCCTGGACCTCGTGGCTGAAGAGTCAAGACGACCGTCAACGCACCTGAAGCACTCGACATCGGTGGGCATCTGTCCATCGCCTTCCTGGTCACTGGCTAGTGTCCCAGACTCTGTCCCCTCTGCTTTCAGGTTCTTCAGAACTCCGATCCACTCTTGGATCCACCCGGACACTTTTCTCTTGGCCGCCAGCAGCACTTTGCAGCAGATCGCCATTCGAATCGACGACGAAACCCGACCCCGAAAGGCACCTATGCACCCGGCTTCCCTGGGTGAGGTAACACGAGTACTCCGGTGCTCCCGTGGGTAGAGACTCTTCAAAGTCCTAGATCTCCAAGGGTTTTGTCCTAGTCCTCTTCTAAGTATCCCTTTCCTCTATTTTCCCGATCCCGACTTTCTCCATAGAAGTTAACGGCGTATCGCGGTTGTGTATTTACACTGCACGCGTCTCCCGTGGGTCCCCTGTGTCACTACCTTGGGTGGTTCCTTGTGGTCCAAGCACTTCTAGAGGCTCTAGGCCTAGTGTCTAGTTCAGTCGTGGTTCGCATACCACTTTATTGGTATATGGTTTGGTACGCCCCTAGGGCCCAAACGTGTATTTGTGCTATTACTGTGATTTAATAACTTATAACTTATGTACTTCGAACTCTAGCCTCATAAAGAGACTAGAGGGGTGTGTTTAGCAATAAATACATATATTTTGAATATATACCTGGTGTGGTGCTCTTTCATTTGATCACTCAAGAGATTATAGACTGGTAAAACAAGCTGCTTTACATTCCTTCAAGACTTAGCCTGAAGGCTGCTCTCCATAGCTACCACTAGGATAGCTTTCAATAAAGGTTGTCTTTAACCTATCTCCAATAAGGGGTTGTTTGGACTGGTGCAAGGTGCCCACTATAATTAGTGGACAGCATATACCAGGCCAACTTCTCACAGTAGTGTTTTAGGGTTTAGGGCAGTGCAGTGGTGTACGTGCAGTGTAGGGGTCGTGCTGGGGTAGTGTTTTAGGGTTTAGGGTAGTGCAGTGGTGTTTGTGTAGTGAGCAGCGCATGCGCTGCGTCGCTAGGCGAGACCTAAAAAGCATTGCACCAAGATGGCTGCCAACACTTCCTGGATTGAAGTGTTGGCAGCCAATTAGAGCCAAGCTCGTGCTTGTGTAGTTAGGTCCCGCCCAGATATATAAAGATTTTTTTCCTTTAATATCTCAAACTACTGAACGGATTTACACCATTTAAAAAAAGGCCGCTTTCTGAACCAAGCACTACCTTTTGCCAAATTTGGTGTAATTCCGTTCAGCAGTTTTGGCTGTAACCGTGTCTAAATTTTCCAATGGGAAATTGATTTTTTGACCTATTTTTTAATTTCTCAGGAACTACTGAACGGATTTACACCATTTAAAAAAAGGGCGCTTTCTGAACAAAGGGCTACCTTTTGCCAAATATGGTGTAATTCCGTTCTGCAGTTCGGGCTGTAGCCGTGTCTAAAGTTTCCTATAGTAAATAACATGGGGAAAACGCGTTTTGGGACCCCCTTCTGCCTCCGCTTGACGCATCACCCCGAAACTTTCAGGATAGGAGCTGACCGGAGTGCCCCACTAATTTTGAAAATTTCGCGAAGATTCGTCATTTGGCGCCAAAGTTATTGGGAAAAGAAAAAACGCTTTTCCTATGGAAATTAGGTCCTAACTATAACTATCTACTGGCGACCGCCAGTAGATAATATATATATATAAATATATATATTATCTACTGGCTGTCGCCAGTAGATAGTTATAGTTAGGACCTATTTTCCATAGGAAATCCGCAACATTCTATTTGAAATAACTTTGTTGTCGGTTGACGAATCTTCGTGAAATTTTCAAACTTGTTGGGGCGCTCCGGTCCGCTCCTATCATGAAAGTCTCGGGGTGATTCGTCAAGCGGGGGCCAAGAAAAAAGGGGGTCCCAAAACGTGTTTCCCATGCAATTTTCCATAGGAACCTTTAGTCGCAGCTACAGCCCGAACTGCTGAACGGAATTACACCAAATTTGGCAAAAAGGTAGCCCTTGGTTCAGAGTCGTGCCTTTTGCTTAAATGGTGTAAATCCGTTCAGTAGTTCCTGAGAAAATCAAAAGTAAAATCACATATATATCTATGGCTGCGTAGGGTCCGCGTACCCTCCCGATCACGAGCTGTATGGTAATTGGCTGTCAACACTCCAAATCAGGAAGTGTTGGCAGCCATCTTGTTCCTTGGTAGAACCGAGGAACAAGAAAGCAGTAAAACAACTGCGCAAAACGCAAAAAGTGGACATGGTAGAAACACCCTGACCCCCTAGGCCTGCTCAGGGGGTCCTACAAGAACCCCCAGGGCCCAATTTTTTTTTTTTTTTTTTTAAATCGGCAAAAAACGCGCTGGGTGCGCCGATCCTGCCGATGAAAAAAAAAAACGAAGTGCTTTGTGGTTAATTGGCCCCCGGGTGGGCCAAGTGCCGGGGGCATGTGGGGGTTTATTAATAATTATATGGGGGGCCTCTAAGGCCCCCCCAAGCCCCAGGGACCGCCACCCCCCGGGGCTTTAAACAAAATGGTGCGGGAGGGCTCTCAGCCCTCCCGCAGCCCCGGGGACCGCCACCCCCCCGGGGCTTCTTTTTTTTAAAATTAAAATTAGTTGTGTGGGGGGGCTCCAGCCCCCCCACACGCCCCGGGGACTGCCACCTCCCCGGGGCACTAAATCGTTAAATATGGGGGTCCATTACGGACCCCCAGAGCCCCGGGGACCACCACCTCCCCGGGGCTTTCAACATGTTGGGAGGCTGGAGCCCTTGATGGCCCTGGGGACCACCACCCCCCAGGGCCGGCTCCTGCAGTGTCCCGGGGTGCCTAGCCCCGGGACACTGTAGTTTGCTATGGCAGGGCGGGAGCCTCGCGGCTCCCGTCCTGTCATAGCAAACTGCTTTGAATTTTGTAAGAGAGAGCAGGAAACCTGCTCTCTCTTCCAAAATTCAAAGCAAATTGCTTTTCCACACGGGGAGCTGCATCTTAGCAGCTCCCCATGTGGAAAAGCAATGCCGGCTCCCGAGGGACGCGGGGAGCCGGCGGGACCGTGGGGGGATTGGGGACCCCTCCCCGGTCCCCAACGGAGAGGGCCAGCCCCGGGGGATGGGGTCCCCGGGGCAAGTAGTGGCCCGGGAAAGGGGCCACGCAGCCCCCCTCCCCCAAAAAAACCAATATATATATTTTTTTTAAAGGGCAAAGCCGGCCCCGGGGGATGGGGTCCCCGGGGCCTTAAATGGCCTGAGGAGGGGGGCCACGCAGCCCCCCTCCAAATATTAAAAAAAAAAAAAAAAGAGGGCATGCCCCGGGGGATGGGGTCCCCGGGGCCAATAGAGGTCCAGGGACGGGGGCCACGCGGCCCCTTCCCGTTTAAAAAAAAAAAAGAAAATGCTCAGGCCCCGGGGGATGGGGTCCCCGGGGCCAAAAGTGGACGAGGGAAGGGGGGCCACGCAGCCCCCCTCCCATACAAAAAAAAAGTTTAAAAAAAAAAAGACCGGCATCGTGCCGGAGGCCCCGCCCCCTCGCTGCAGAAGTCTGCAAACGCGCCCCCTGGCGCGTTTGCAGATGGGGAACGAACTCCCTTGAATACTGGGGGTGCCTGGGAGCCAACTAGCCCACCAGGAACCTCCAGTATGCACCAGGGAGCTGCGTTGCTGAGAGGTGTACAGAGGCCACGCCCTTTTACACCTCTCTGCAACGCAGCTCTGTGGCGCTTTTGGAGGTACATGGTGGGCTACTTGGACTCCAGGGACCCTCAGGATTCAAGGGGAGTTAATCCCCCAACTTAAAACGCGCCACGGGGCCCGTTTGCACAGTGGTGAAGGGAGGGGGCGGGGCTTCAGGTGACATGTGTGCAAACAGGCCCCCTGGCGTGTTTTAAGTTCAGGAATTAATTCTCTTCAATCCTGAGGGTCTCTTGGGGCCAACTAGCCCACCAGGTACCTCCAGTAAGCGCCACGGAGCTGCGTTGCAGAGTGTTGTAAAAAGGGGCGTGGCCTCTGAACACCTCTCTGCAACGCAGCTCTCTGGCGCATACTGGAGGTATCTGGTGGGCTAGTTGGCCCCTAGGGACCCTCTGGATTGAGGAGGAATTAATTCTCCAACTTAAAATGCGCCACAGGGCGTGTTTGCAGACATGTCACCTCAGGCCCCACCCCCTTCCTTCACCATTGTGCAAATATTCCTCTAAAATCAGCCGAACTACGAATTCCGATTTACTCACCTATTATCAGGAGAGACCTCAGTGCTGCATCTTTGAGCCCAGTACTGATCCTGAAAAGTAATTTTAACTGTACTTACCAGTAACTTGAATTTCCTTCCAAAGGCTAACATTGACTGGTTTCACTTGGAAATTCTTCTAAGTGTGGAGTTTTGGAACTTTATAATATTCCTCTAAAATCAGCCGAACTACGACTCCGATTTACTCACCTGTTATCAGGAGAGACCTCAGTGCTGCATCTTTTAGCCCAGTACTGATCCTGAAAAGTAATTCTAACCGTACTTACCAGTAACTTGAATTTCCTTCCATAGGCTAACATTGACTGGTTTCACTTGGAAATTCTTCTAAGTGTGGAGTTTTGGAACTTTATAATATTCCTCTAAAATCAGCTGAACTACGAATTCCAATTTACTCACCTGTTATCAGGAGAAACCTCAGTGCTGCATCTTTGAGCCCAGTACAGATCCTGAAAAGTAATTCTAACCGTACTTACCAGTAACTTGAATTTCCTTCCATAGGCTAACATTGACTGGTTTCACTTGGAAATTCTTCTAAGTGTGGAGTTTTGGAACTTTATAATATTCCTCTAAAATCAGCCGAACTACGAATTCCGATTTACTCACCTGTTATCAGGAGAGACCTCAGTGCTGCATCTTTGAGCCCAGTACTGATCCTGGAAAGTTATTCTAACCGTACTTACCAGTAACTTGAATTTCCTTCCATATGCTAACATTGACTGGTTTCACTTGGAAATTCTTCTTAGTGTGGAGTTTTGGAACTTTATAATATTCCTCTAAAATCAGCCGAACTACGAATTCCGATTTACTCACCTGTTATCAGGAGAGAACCCAGTGCTGCATCTTTTAGCCCAGCACTGACCCTGAAAAGTAATTCTAACCGTACTTACCAGTAACTTGTATTTCCTTCCATAGGAATCCATTGTCTGGTTTTCAGCAGAAAAGTTTGTGTCGATTTTCACAAACTACAAATATTCCTTAAAAATCGCCTGTATGACTTAAACTCATTCTTTCAACTGTTTACAGGAGATGCACCAGTGCTGGATCCAGGATCCACCACTGAGTAAGAAAAAGTAACAATAACACTACTTACCTGCTAAGTGAATTTCCTCCCATAGGATAACATTGGTGATTCTATGTGAAAAAGTTTCCAAGTGTCAACTTTTAAAATACAATAATATTCCTTAAAAATCACTACTGTAACCAAAAACGCTTTACTCAACTGTTTACAGGAGATGTCCCAGGACTGAATCTAGGATCCAGTCCTGTGGTTAGAAAAAGTAATCCATAAAGTAACTAATTGCATTTAACTAGAAATTCACATTGAGCTCAATGTTGCATTGTGTTTGAAATTGTGTTGCCCATTGCAACAACTGTAACTACTGTACTTAAAAGTCTATTGCCTATTTGCAAAGTATTTAAACTGAAATAATTCATTCTGAGAAAGTATATTTTGTAATGTAATGTATAATGTAATTACAATGTAATTTAAAAATAAAATATCTAAAAATAAATAGTTTAAAAAATGTAGTAAATCAGTATCAAAAAATAAATATAACAATTAATACATTTAAAAATTGTCATTTACAAAACCTTTGAAATTCACTGAAAAAAACCATAGGTTTCAGACATGTTATAGTTAGGAATTAGCATTTAAAAAACCTTTGAAATTCACTGAAAAAACCATAGGTTTCAGGCACGTTATAGTTAGAAATGAGCATTTAAAAAACCTTACAAATTCACTGAAAAAACCATAGGTTTTAGGGACAGTTATAGTTAGTTGGACATTGCACTCGTACAAAACCCGTGAAATTCCCCCGTTATAGTTAGTTCAGCTAACTATAACTCGCGCCCCGCAATGCACTGCTGATGACGTCACATATTACATCACTCATGACATGGTCAGTGACATCACTGATGACATCACTGATGACATCTCAAATGACATCACTGATGACATCACTGATGACATCATCCACGTGATAATCTGATGCACCTCCTCACACCCTAATATAACCTTTGATACACCCACTCTAAATTACAGACTGCCATTCGCAAAACCATAGACACTCCAACACCAATAACTCCCACTCACTGATTCTTAGGTCTACACACACATCCACTCACTCACCCGTACAGTCACTCATACTTACGGTCACTCAGTACAGGACTATCATATGCACTCATACTCCTATATAGACACTCAAACACCGCCACTCATCCATAGAGGTACTCACACACCTAGTCAGTCATGCAAATAATTAAACACACTGCCATTTACTCACCTATACAGTTATACACACCAGCTCACTTACTCATAGAAATACTAGCACATTCTTACGCTCTTATACAATCACTGATACAAGCACACACTCATCCATACAGTCACTCTCACAATCACACACTCTCGCTTATAGCTATTTATATACTCCAACACACATATATACTGCCTTTCACATATGTAGTTACTCACACATGTACCACTGGGACATACATTCACTCACTAACACACTCTTACACACACTTACCCACCCATACAGTCTATCACAGATGCACTCTTGAAACCAACCACCCAGTGAATCACCCACTCACACATCTATGCACAGAGTCGCACACACCCCACCCACACAAACACTCAGGCACCCATACAGATACTCAGACAACCAATCAATAACTCATATAGACACTCATGTAGCTATTCACAAACCCATGCAGCCACTTACACAGCAACAGACAGACGGATACAGACATTCACCCAGTTTAGTCACTAACCCATGCATTCAGTAAGATACGTTTAATCACTCACTTATAGAGTTAGTCACGCACCTACTAAATCATCCATACAGACACTTATACACCCACTCATTCTTCAATACGCCTTTCCCTATATATATAAAAAATATTTAAACTTTACAGAAACACAGTCACTGGATGATGTCATCAGTGATGTCATTTGAGATGTCATCAGTGATGTCATCAGTGATGTCACTGACCATGTCATGAGTGATGTAATATGTGACGTCATCAGCAGTGCATTGCGGGGGTGCGAGTTATAGTTAGCTGAACTAACTATAACGGGGGAATTTCACGGGTTTTGTACGAGTGCAATGTCCAACTAACTATAACTGTCCCTAAAACCTATGGTTTTTTCAGTGAATTTGTAAGGTTTTTAAATGCTAATTTCTAACTATAACGTGCCTGAAACCTATGGTTTTTTCAGTGAATATATATATATATATATATATATATATTAGCAACATTATGCCAGGGCATGTGCTTTTGGTGTAAATACAGCAAGATGGTATAATGAAAGGAAAATAAAACTGAACAAAAAGCAAGGGAGATAAGCGGTAACCACTGTGCTATAGTTCTCAATTAAAAGCCACAGATTATTTCCCATTTTCAATGTAACAAAACGAATACTCAGGATCCCATCAACAAAACCCAATGGGTACAAAAACTGGGCAATGTAAGCATCCTCAAAATGCCATGGCACTGACAGATAGCCCATTCAAGCAATGGCAAAAAATTAAAGCACATGCAGGCTAATGGCTAATGCAGGCGAATGGGGCCTGCCCCAAAAATCCACTGTGTCTCTCTATGTCTGACAGTACTCTTTTATAACACTCTGATCACAAAAGGTCTTGAGTAAGTCTGGGCAGTGAACTCCACTCGCTGAGTTACCGGGGTTTTTAGTTTTTTTCCTCGCTCGCATTCGGCAACGTCAAGTTGGCAAGCGTGAGTGAGGTAAATCCACCTCCCGGCGAGATTTTTCCTCGTTCGCGATCGGCAACATCAAGTTGGCGAGCACAAGCGTGGAAAATCAACCTCCCGGAAGATTTCTCAATGCAGGCTGTCAGATTTCTCATTGTGATTATTCGCGTATGCCTGCGACCGCTCGCATTGAGAAACCGTCCATTCACGTTGAGAAAGCTGCCGCTCAAGTTAAAATCTACTCGAGCGGCAGAAAAGAAGCAGCGCCCGCTTGCGCTGTGAATGGTGCAGTTCGCAATGATTGCACAGTGCGGACAAGCACCTGGCACTGAAAATCACAGTGAACAGCATTTATCTAACGCACTTCGCTGCTTGCGGAGCTCCGGGTTGTGCGGCGGAGGTTTTTTTGAACTTTGCGGAGTTCCACGTAGCAGAACTCCTCGAACTCCGCCCAGGCTTAATCTCAAGACAACTAAACGTGTCTTTAGCCAGACAGAAAAATTGTCATCTCTGCAGCTACATAGCTTTATTTGAACAGGTAACTCTCATACATTTACTCGAACTCATAAAAGTATAACAGTTAATATTCCATCAAAAATTGCGATTAAAATATATTTTTTAAAATCCTAATTCAATCCCTTTGTCACATGTGAATGCTATCACACCTAGTTACACTTTCACAACTTTAACATATGGCTACAGTATTTTAAAATCACTAGGAGCTTCATGTTAAAATTAAGCTGTGGATATTCAGGCAAAGGGTTTTGGTGTTACTGTAAGATCATGCAAATGCAGTAAACTTAAGAATAGCAAACTGTGGCCTGGCAGAGGCCAGGCTCACTTTCTGCCACTCTTAACCTAAAAACAAGAGAAGTGGACAAAAGAGTTCAACCCCTACCCATCTCATAGGCTCAAAAGAGGGAACAAAAATGAGGGAAACTTGGCATACACTATAGGGCAGATGAATCTCCTACATGTAAGATACACACATCTGCTATTCAGATAATTTAATTCTTACTATATCAGCTTTGTAGGAAGGTGGAATCTGACTATATGGTTGCCCCCACTTTTTTTAATGGTGTTTTGCTGGTTTATGACTTAGTTGGACTGGGACCCTGCTATTCAGGGCCCCAGTCTATCTGCTCTCTCTAAACGACATGGAGTGCACTCTAGGTGCACTAGTGATTGGATACTGTGGTGCCTTATGAGTCCCTAGTATATGGTACCTTAGGTGCCAAGGGCATAGGTACTTCACAGGCCTCCCAGGGGCTGCAGCATATGTTATGCCACCCCTGGGAAGCAGTCTAAATCTGACACCACAGGCCTGCTACTGCAGCCTGGGTGAGGTGGTGCTAGCACCCCTCACTGAGATATAGGTTTCCTATATCTCTCCTGCACACACATATAAACCTATCAGTCACCCCTAAGGCAGGCCCTATCAATCCTGAGGGCAGGGTGCTTGGCTTCTATGTGAGGGGGTGCCTCTGCATGAGCAGGGCCCCTCTGCAGTTCTCAGAGTCCATTCTCTGGTGCTGTTTGTGGATGCGGTTAAACCATATACTCTTAAGTGCATTATATCCTCGCGGTAAATGCTAACTTTGGAATGGCTGCATCAAAACATGTCGTGTTTGGTGTCAAACATCTTGGAATACTACTCCCCCGCCAATCTTGGCGGCGGGGGTAGCATTCCACCCTTCTAGAGGGAGAAGACATGTACCTGCTGTGGAAACGCGGTAGAATCCTAAAGAGCCCTGGCATCACAAAATGGATGCCACCAGTCACAGACACTGGGCTGCCCTCCTGCTGATGACCGAAACTCACAGTGGAGGAAGCCCAACAATAGGCATCCTGTCACAGGGAGGTGTAACCACCTCCCAGACAGGGTTTAGTGTATTGGGGCTGGGTGGGTGCACTCTTAGAGTGCTTTGAAGTCCTGCACTGGGGGAGCAGAAGGCTCCTCTGTGCATATGCCAGTTCAAACCAGCTCAGGGGCTACCTGCCCCTGCTCTGGCGCGAAACTGGACAAAGGGAAGTGGGTGTAGCCACCCCTCCCTTGACCCTCCCATAGGTGGGGTCATAGAGCTAGTCCATCCCCTCTTTTTAGTATAAGAGGGGGAACCTTGCCATTGCAAAGCAGATAACCCCTGGACGACACTCTACAGAAGAATCCTGGCCCTTCGACGTTCCACTACCTTTGGAAGACAGAAGAATCTCCCTTGGAGTCAAGGAGTGACTCCCCTGCTTGGCAGGCACCAAAACGACAATGACGGTCGCAAACTACACCGCTCCCGCCGGAGTCCGAAGTCCCTGCAGCCCAAGAAGTGGATTTCCTGACCTCTCCCAGGCCATCGTGAGTCCCCAGCGAAGCTGAGGCAAGTGGACCCCACGAGTAACGAGGAACCGCGACCCCTGGGTACCATGCACTATTGTCGAGTGCAACCCCTTCACAACGTTCTACGAACTTGTGCTTTGGACCACGTGTGGTCCCGACCTCCAGCAGGAATCCCTCCGAAGATCAGAGGCCTACACCGTCCCGAGTGACCGTGGGCCCCTGTTGAGTGATTCCGCCCGAGGTGTCTTCGCGATCCCTTGCCCGCTGGCTTGTGGGTCCCCAGAAGACTTCCTAAAGAAACCAAAGGGCTCCCCTGGTTGCTCCAGGCCTGCCCTGACTTACCCTCGCTGGGTGAGTTCCACAGACCTTGCTGGTCTGCGCCATCGACTTTTCTTCATCTCCCCGAGACTTGCGGCTGCCAAGGCTTGTTGGCTCCGATCGAGTTGCCGACACCGCAGTCAGCTGCAGACGTCCGAGGGACACACCGAATCCAGCTCCTGGTCGTCGTCGACGCCTCCTGGACCACGTGGCTGAAGAGTCAAGGCACCTGCAACCGACCTGAAGCGACCGACGACGGTGGGCATCCATCTTCCTTGCCCCGGGTCACTGCCAAGTGACTTTGAACACTGTCCCCTCTGCTTTCAGGTCATCCTTCTTCAGAATCCAGGCTTGGATTCCACCGGACACTTCTTCAGCTCCCGCAAGCAGCAAGTCTTCTTTGTTCGCCATTGAAAACGACGCCGCGACCCGACACCAAAGGACACCTGTGCACCCGGCTTCCCTGGGTGAGGTAACTCCAGCACTACGGTGCTCCTGTGGGTGTGGGCCCTAGAACTACTTACCCTGTAAGTGACTTGCTTGTAGGTTCTCCCGAAGTATCCTAAAACTCTTTATTTCCAACCGCGACTTGCCCCATTGAAGTTAACGGCGATTCGCGCCTGTGTATCCACACTGCACGCGTCCCCCGTGGGTCCTTTACTTACCTGCCTTGGGTGGTTTCGTGAGGCCCCAGCACTTCCGAAGGCCCTAGGCCTTGTCTCCTTGCAAGTCGTTGTTTCTAAGTCTCTTACTTAGTATATGGTCTGGTACGCCCCTAGGGCCCCAGCCATATTTTGTGCTTAACTTATTGTGAAACGTTGATTTGTGCATATGTTTGTCTTCTAATCTCATAAAGAGATTAGTAGAGAGTTATTTAGAAATAAATACATATATATTTGATATATATACCTGTGTGGTGTCTTTTCATTTGGTGATTCAAGAGATTATATGGTAAAACAAGCTGCTTTACATTCCTCCGAGACTTAGCCTGAAGGCTGCTCTCCACAGCTACCACTAGGATAGCTTTCTTTAAAAGGTTGTCTTAAACCTATCTACCATAAGAGTCGATTTGCCCTGGTGCAAGGTGTCCACTTTAATTAGTGAACAGCATATACCAGGCCAACTTCTCACATTGGTGGGCAGCGTGTGGGATTCCAGCTTGCCATTGTTTTACCAGAAAATCTCTATTTGAATTACTAACTGAAAACCATTATAGGTACTCAAGGTACATATAAAGTCAAGCTTAGTATCAATAAGTTCTACTGAACTTAGAGCTGTGTTCCAAGGGATAGCACACCCTTTCCACAGCTCAAGCTAGGATCAGTAGGCCACAAACTAGTGTAGGTAGTACAACACTGCACAACACTAGAATGTCCTTGAAGGGTGGACCCAGTGGATCCACTCAGCCTCAGTATAAGGACATGGCTTTCTCTGACTTGAGAGCCATGTGTGTTGACAGACACCTGAGGATAGGACAGAGTCCCTCAACCCTGCACCTGATAGATCTGCTGACAGCAGATGACCTTAGATTGGCTCTAGGAGCTAAAGGGTTTGAATCAGTGGGTGGGTCAGTCATAGTATCTGGGTCAGATGATGAAAATCAGAATGACCAAGACTCTGTGATTGAAGGGCCAGGCTCCAAGGGGCCTGAAAAGGACAGAGGAATTCTCCCTAAGGGAACTGACAGAGAGGAGGAGAGGCACAGATCCCCTTCCAGGGAATCTGACCACTCTTATCACTCTGGCAGAGAATTTGTCCAGCAGAGGAGCTCATACTTTTCCTTAAGAGAGACCTCCTCTGAGAGAAGGTGCAAACTGCTCCAGTATGAGGAAGCCAGAGTGGCCCTCAGAACCAAGCAGTTGGCACTGGATAGGGAAGCCCTGGAGATCCAGAGAGCTTCTAGAAAAGAGGGGTTAGAACCCCCTGGTGGCAGCAACAGTGTCCCTAGAGGCAGAGAATATATTCCTGACCATAGGAACCTGAGCAAGGTTGTTCCTCCCTACCAGAGTGGGGATGATATCCACAAGTGGATAACTGCTATGGAGAGGGCCTGTAGAGTACAGCAGGTCCCCCAAAAGCAGTGGGCAGCAATCTTGTGGCTCTCCTTTTCAGATAAAGGAAGAGACAAGCTCCTCACTGTTAGAGAGGAGGATGCTGATGATTATGAGGTCCTGAAGAGTGCACTGATAGATGGGTTTGGCTTAACCACTGAGCAGTACAGGTTGAAGTTCAGAGATACCCAGAAGGCACAGACTCAGGACTGGACTGACTTTGTAGATTGTGCATCCAAGGCTCTGGAGGGTTGGCTGGTTGGCAGTAGGGTTACTGATTTCAAAGGATTTTATAATCTAATGATGAGAGAACAGATCCTTAATAATTGTCAAAACCAGCTTTTACACCAGTACCTGGTGGACTCTGATCTGACCTCTCCCCAAGAATTGGGAAAGAAGGCAGACAAATGGGTCAGAACCAGAGTAAGGCCTAAGAATCAGGGTGGTGACCACAAGAAAGATTCTACCAAGTCCCAAGAGAAAGGTGGGGATAAATCTAAGGATAAGTCCACTACAGGGCCCCAAAATTCCTCTTCTGGGGGTGGGTCCCAAACTCCTTCCTCTCCTGAAAAGAAACCATATTGCCATGTCTGTAAAAAGCCTGGGCACTGGAAAACTGATCCCAGTTGCCCCAGGATTGGCAATAAAGAAAATGTTCCTCCAACAACTACTACCACCCCTCCTGGTACTACCAGTAGTAATCCTCCAGTTGGGAGTAGTGCACCCAAAAAGTTAGGTGCTTTTGCAAGAGGAACAGAGGTGGGCCCTAGTTTAGACAGGACCCCCTCAACAGACTCCTCAGATTCTGATGGTGGTATAGGATTTGCCACCTTTACCGTGGGTCCCATAGCATTGGGCAGGTACAGACTGGAGCCAATGATTAATGGTCAGAAAGCTGTGGCATTTAGGGACACAGGGGCTAGTGTCACCATGGTGGCAGGAAAACTAGTCCCCCTCACCAGCTTTTACCTGAGTTTAAATACCAGGTGACCAACATTGATGGTGTCAGAACAGATCACCCCATGGCCATAGTCAATCTCAGCTGGGAGGGGGTCACAGGCCCAAAAGAGTGGCAGTGTCCCCAACCCTACCTGTAGATTGCCTGATGGGCAATGATTTGGAAATTTCAGCCTGGGCTGAAGTTGAACACCAAACCCATCTTAGGATGTTGGGCGTCCCTGCAAAGGTTAGGGGGCTGTGATGGCCACAGCCCCAGCCCAAGAATTTGGAGAGATGGAGCCTGAAAGAATGGCCCACTCTCCCCCAAAAGAGAGCACAAGGGTTGAAGAAAAGTCTTCTTCCCTCCAGACAGTAGGTAAGGGTCAGCCTCCTCAGGGAACTGACCCTACCCCTAGTGAAGGAACTGCCACAGAGGTAGTCAGGCCTGGCCTGGCCACCCCCTGATGGCAGAGGACCCTTACAAGGTGGTACCCAGTCTGGAGCAGGTAACCTGCTCCTCTCTACCCTGCCTCAGTCAGCCCAGGGCTGCAGAGGTCAGGGAGGTCAGTGGACCCCCCAGGGCCCCCTGTCCAGAGGAACCCCCCATCAGCAGATTAGGGGCACCCAGGCTAGTAGCCCTAGCCAGGTAGAAATTCCTCAACCCACTGAGGGATCCCCCATACCTTTATGTAGGGACCTCCCCCAGCAGGACTCTGTTAGGCAAGGGCAAACCTGGGACCAAAAGGTTCCAAACATGCCATGTCCCTCCAGTGTTCCACCCAAAGGGACCCAACCCCCGGCTGTAGGCAGTCAAAGGTTGACCCTTAGAGCAGAGTACCACTCAGTCATGGAAAGACAGGCATACATGGTGACCAGTGAGCTGAGAAAGCTGAGGCCAACATTCCTAGGGCCACACTTCCCTACTCAGACACCTCACCAGCCTGGTACTTTACCAAAGCACACCACAAGTAGTGATTCCCCATGGTGGAGACCCTCTCATACCCTTAGGGTGAGGGATTGCTTAGTGGACCATCAGACAGGGGGCAACCATGCTAGTGCAGGTGCTTCCTTATATGGCCACTTAGTCAATAAAGGCTCAACTGGCCAAGGTTAGCCTTATCTCCTTTCGTTTGGGGGGTTATGTAGGAAGGTGGAATCTGACTATATGGTTGCCCCCACTTTTTTTAATGGTGTTTTGCTGGTTTATGACTTAGTTGGACTGGGACCCTGCTATTCAGGGCCCCAGTCTATCTGCTCTCTCTAAACGACATGGAGTGCACTCTAGGTGCACTAGTGATTGGATACTGTGGTGCCTTATGAGTCCCTAGTATATGGTACCTTAGGTGCCAAGGGCATAGGTACTTCACAGGCCTCCCAGGGGCTGCAGCATATGTTATGCCACCCCTGGGAAGCAGTCTAAATCTGACACCACAGGCCTGCTACTGCAGCCTGGGTGAGGTGGTGCTAGCACCCCTCACTGAGATATAGGTTTCCTATATCTCTCCTGCACACACATATAAACCTATCAGTCACCCCTAAGGCAGGCCCTATCAATCCTGAGGGCAGGGTGCTTGGCTTCTATGTGAGGGGGTGCCTCTGCATGAGCAGGGCCCCTCTGCAGTTCTCAGAGTCCATTCTCTGGTGCTGTTTGTGGATGCGGTTAAACCATATACTCTTAAGTGCATTATATCCTCGCGGTAAATGCTAACTTTGGAATGGCTGCATCAAAACATGTCGTGTTTGGTGTCAAACATCTTGGAATACTACCCCCCGCCAATCTTGGCGGCGGGGGTAGCATTCCACCCTTCTAGAGGGAGAAGACATGTACCTGCTGTGGAAACGCGGTAGAATCCTAAAGAGCCCTGGCATCACAAAATGGATGCCACCAGTCACAGACACTGGGCTGCCCTCCTGCTGATGACCGAAACTCACAGTGGAGGAAGCCCAACAATAGGCATCCTGTCACAGGGAGGTGTAACCACCTCCCAGACAGGGTTTAGTGTATTGGGGCTGGGTGGGTGCACTCTTAGAGTGCTTTGAAGTCCTGCACTGGGGGAGCAGAAGGCTCCTCTGTGCATATGCCAGTTCAAACCAGCTCAGGGGCTACCTGCCCCTGCTCTGGCGCGAAACTGGACAAAGGGAAGTGGGTGTAGCCACCCCCTCCCTTGACCCTCCCATAGGTGGGGTCATAGAGCTAGTCCATCCCCTCTTTTTAGTATAAGAGGGGGAACCTTGCCATTGCAAAGCAGATAACCCCTGGACGACGCTCTACAGAAGAATCCTGGCCCTTCGACGTTCCACTACCTTTGGAAGACAGAAGAATCTCCCTTGGAGTCAAGGAGTGACTCCCCTGCTTGGCAGGCACCAAAACGACAACGACGGTCGCAAACTACGCCGCTCCCGCCGGAGTCCGAAGTCCCTGCAGCCCAAGAAGTGGATTTCCTGACCTCTCCCAGGCCATCGTGAGTCCCCAGCGAAGCTGAGGCAAGTGGACCCCACGAGTAACGAGGAACCGCGACCCCTGGGTACCGTGCACTATTGTCGAGTGCAACTCCTTCACAACGTTCTACGAACTTGTGCTTTGGACCACGTGTGGTCCCGACCTCCAGCAGGAATCCCTCCGAAGATCAGAGGCCTACACCGTCCCGAGTGACCGTGGGCCCCTGTTGAGTGATTCCGCCCGAGGTGTCTTCGCGATCCCTTGCCCGCTGGCTTGTGGGTCCCCAGAAGACTTCCTAAAGAAACCAAAGGGCTCCCCTGGTTGCTCCAGGCCTGCCCTGACTTACCCTCGCTGGGTGAGTTCCACAGACCTTGCTGGTCTGCGCCATCGACTTTTCTTCATCTCCCCGAGACTTGCGGCTGCCAAGGCTTGTTGGCTCCGATCGAGTTGCCGACACCGCAGTCAGCTGCAGACGTCGAGGGACACACCGAATCCAGCTCCTGGTCGTCGTCGACGCCTCCTGGACCACGTGGCTGAAGAGTCAAGGCACCTGCAACCGACCTGAAGCGACCGACGACGGTGGGCATCCATCTTCCTTGCCCCGGGTCACTGCCAAGTGACTTTGAACACTGTCCCCTCTGCTTTCAGGTCATCCTTCTTCAGAATCCAGGCTTGGATTCCACCGGACACTTCTTCAGCTCCCGCAAGCAGCAAGTCTTCTTTGTTCGCCATTGAAAACGACGCCGCGACCCGACACCAAAGGACACCTGTGCACCCGGCTTCCCTGGGTGAGGTAACTCCAGCACTACGGTGCTCCTGTGGGTGTGGGCCCTAGAACTACTTACCCTGTAAGTGACTTGCTTGTAGGTTCTCCCGAAGTATCCTAAAACTCTTTATTTCCAACCGCGACTTGCCCCATTGAAGTTAACGGCGATTCGCGCCTGTGTATCCACACTGCACGCGTCCCCCGTGGGTCCCTTACTTACCTGCCTTGGGTGGTTTCGTGAGGCCCCAGCACTTCCGAAGGCCCTAGGCCTTGTCTCCTTGCAAGTCGTTGTTTCTAAGTCTCTTACTTAGTATATGGTCTGGTACGCCCCTAGGGCCCCAGCCATATTTTGTGCTTAACTTATTGTGAAACGTTGATTTGTGCATATGTTTGTCTTCTAATCTCATAAAGAGATTAGTAGAGAGTTATTTAGAAATAAATACATATATATTTGATATATATACCTGTGTGGTGTCTTTTCATTTGGTGATTCAAGAGATTATATGGTAAAACAAGCTGCTTTACATTCCTCCGAGACTTAGCCTGAAGGCTGCTCTCCACAGCTACCACTAGGATAGCTTTCTTTAAAAGGTTGTCTTAAACCTATCTACCATAAGAGTCGATTTGCCCTGGTGCAAGGTGTCCACTTTAATTAGTGAACAGCATATACCAGGCCAACTTCTCACAAGCTTTCACAAAAACTACAGCATATGAGAAACATATGTGAGAAACCCATATACTGGAACCCATGAAATCTGTAACTCACTAATAAACAAATGGAAAAAAGTTTTGATTTCTATGGCACCTTAAATGTTGGCACCATATTCTCCTTTTTTCAGTGTGAGCATTACAAATAAGAATGTGATTGGATGGCTGAAAATGGTAATTGTCATCATCTTGACGAGGAGAAGTGAAAGCATATGAACAAGGTATCAAGGGACAGTGATTTACAGACATTGGAAAAAAAACAAGCTGCAAAAGACTTCTGGGAAAATCCCCCAAGCTCTGCTTCAGCATATAGTTTACATCTTATCTGCCTAGATGTCAACTGCGCTGTGGGCTTCATGCTGAATGGAAATTCCATTTCATTCTTAGAGGCTGTGCTGCTCGAAGAAACTCCCTCACCACCAAGGACATAGTGTCACCCTTTTGGTGTTGCAGGATAAAGCTTTGAAGTTGAGTAACACATTTAAAAAATATTTGTAGAGTTCTGCCCAAAACATTTACTGTGCACCTGGTTAGGTCATGCATGTGTCAGACTCTTGGACTGAGACATCCTTTACTTGGCATTCCTTATTATTTTTCCGATGCTGAGGCTGCTGATGCTGACTTTCCTCTCCCTAACTATCTTTGGAACTCATTTCAGTGAGGCTTGCTGAGCATTATTTACTTACTAAGTCCATTGCTACTTTCCCAGTCCTACACCTCGATCGAACTATATGCCTATGTTAAAGAACCGTCCCAAACCATCCTCCTGCCTCTATTGGTATTAGGTATTTCCCTCTGCTTAGCAACTTTATGGACTGTGACTAAATACTAAATTTCAGACTTTCTTGTAAGATTTGCCTTTGTTTCATCTTTGCTAAATGTGTGGTTTAAACTACAATAGTAATTGTTTATCGACTCATGACTTATTGCCTAAATGCTGAATATTACTTTGAATTCTAAATGGTTTAATACAATAATTAAATTCAACCGACGTTGTTTGAGTCTTCTTTTAAATGTAACCGGAGATGTTCTTTCCACAGAGACCGTGCATACTATAACTCAGATTCTAATGCTTAAGGGGGATAGCCCTAGGTTATTTCCATAACACCAGATTCTATTGTTATTGTTCTGCACCGCTACAGCAGAATTATTGGTTTGTAGGATTTTGGTCAGACTGAACTTCTTTAAAAGGTTGGCCATTCCTGTAGTCATCCTTTATATCTATAGCATGATCCTGAGAGTAATATTTTTGGATTTGATTTCCAATTTTTGAGTGGTTATCAATTTGTTGGACCTCATTGGGTAGCCAACAGGAGACACCCTAGTTCCTAACCCCTATGCGATAAGCAAGGTCCATCGTAGGACCAAAGCCTTGTGGGTGTGTATAGACATAATCAGCAAATTGTACACAAATTGCATGGCATGAGTCCAGTGGATAAAAGTGAATGAGCATCTGCTACAACACACCACTTCCTTTGTAATTGAAAAACTTTGAGGATGGTTTTGTTGACTCTATATAGTGCAATCATTATATTATACTGCCTAACTAGTTAAAACAATTGTTTTTATAATACACTTCAAATAAGATGACATGGAGGTGACTTAAATTCCATCTTATGGGTCAAGCACTGTACGCAAGACTATTCTAGCAGTACCATTTCAGACCAAGGAGAGCAGAAATGCAACATCTACATACTTGCTACAGGATGCACAATGTCACTACACTCGCCACATGTTCAAGGATGCCACTATCATAGTCACAGTGTCCAGTGTTCCAGTGACCTGGGTCCTCTATTTTAATATAGCCTCATAGCCTCTGCTGAGGGCTATAGCTGTTGTTAAAGGCCCTGAACCTGTATTATAGACTCTAACCGCAGGCGAAGGCCTATCCCTAGAGAGAGGACCTCTAACAAATGGTATAGCCCAAGGCAGAAGGGCTAAAAGGCTATTAGAACATACCACCCACTAAGGGTAGAATGTTGTAAATTAAAAAGGGAGAAAGATGAATACAAACATTGGAACGTTGGAGCTCCGGGCTTATACTAGCCATGATAAGCCCAGAACTACTCTATTGTCTTCAATGGATTGTTCAACATTCCAATGTTCTAATTGAACTTACATTCCTCATCTCCCTGGTAAGAGAGATGTGCTCCCTGTCTGATTTTACCCTTTCTTTTTCCCTAAAGCGATTGCTATTTAACTTGTTGGTGTGTGTGTATATGTAGGTTTTCTTAAAGAAGGTGAACCTTGCTACAAAACTGTACAATAATAGGGGAAACATAGGAAGTAACACTGGAATACTTTTCAAATGAAATTCAGTACTGGGATGGTAAATTTCTTATTTGCCCTCACACTGGCAATTTTTGATTGATTGTTTTTTTAGTTGTGTGCTTTCTCGTTATTATTTTCAGCATTCTCAATGCCCTAATGACACTTGAGAAAGCCATCCCTCCCAGGAGAAATCCTATAAACACAGGGCCTGATTTACAAAGACCCATTCGCAAACTTAGATGTCTAATTTGCACATCACCTTGTTTGCGAATGGGCATGCAATTTGCAATATTTCCTTTGTACTAATCGGCCATAAATTATATATTTGCCAGGGCAGGGGGCAAAATGAATATCAATTAGGTGTGCTGCAATGTGTGACCCCCGCCCCTCCCTCCGGAAAGGTGTTCAAATGTTGGGGTGGAGGGCTGCAAGTCATAGCACCCCATCGTGCCTGCATCTGACTTTCCAAATGGAAACCACTTTTTCTAAAAGCAGCATTTGTGCATTAGAGACAGAGGTGCTGCTTTAAAAAAATCACAAGGATGGAGAAGGATGTTGTCTGCTGGATCACAGCCTGCTTCCCTGGGTGTTTTCTGTTATGAATTTCAAATTGAAAGCGGTCCAGCAGAGGCAGATTCCCCTTTTTAGATACCATTCGTTTGGAGTTATTTTCTCATAAATGGCTTGCCACTGCAATTGCGATTGCAAAGCATTGATACATTCCATTGCAACTACCAAAAAGGAGGGGAAGGCTCCTTTCATTCCACCTCTTGTTTGCAATTGGTAATGGGTAGCAGAATTACTTTTATGAGTCAGAAAGGCTTTTCCAAACTCATAAAATGGGATCGGCCACTCTAAATAGAGCAGGCAGATAAATGGAAAAACCTCAGACGGCAATTACTCTGTAAAGCCATCGGGCGGTGTATGTCAGTAACGGAGCCTGAGTAGTCTCCACCGCTGACATACTGATTGTTTACCCAGCTCTACATCAGGCAGGCAGGCAGACCTTCAGTATTGTCAAGATGGTACTCCATCGCCATTGCGAAGGAGTACCCTTTGTGCACCATTCTACCTCAGGCCCAATGTAGGAGATGTCTGCTGTGGCAGCAGACATCTCTAAATTTGGAGTGTGATAACTACATCAAGGCAACAGAGTAAAATACTCCATTGCCCTGACGGAGTAACTACACTGTGAATCAGACCCTAAGTCAGAAGTTAAATCTTTGACTGGGATGAACCTGTTTGGTGTATTCAAGGCGAGCTTTATTGCGTTCTGCCTGAATTTACACCTCGGTCCCTCCTGGTCAAACGTAGATTGGCATTGGTGCTTAGTGCAGTTAGGTGCTATTTTTGCTTTAAACATTCATATCTCCAGTTCCCCTTATTGAATGTTTGTAATTTTAATGTCAACTTTTAATCTATTTTTCAATTTTGGTTTGGTATTTTTATTGTTTGGTGTTTTGACTATATTACCATTTTGCTGAAGCATAAGTACTTCAAATAGTTAAGCCTAGCTGCTATGCACCATAGCTACCAGGGGTTTGAGCTCTGGGTAATTTAGTGACTTTGGGGTTTATTGTAACAAGTTAGTGTTATTATTCCATGAGGAGGGCAACCGTCCACCCCAAATAATAATCCACTTTCTAAAATCTGTGGTCTTCACACTCAGCACTTATGGGAAGAAGGTACAGTGAAAAGTGGAGTAATACTATAATAAAACTTCTCCCAGGTGCAAGCTATGAATCTCCTGGGAAGATATTGACTGGCAGGGAGTCAATCAAAATGCAGCACTTTGGCAGTGCACAGCCGTCTGATTTGCAATAACATTTATCCCACTTACCAGGAGTGCTGTTCCTTGGTGATTACCTGGTCATTTGTCTTCCTTGCTCCTGCAACTTGAACTTATCCCAGCCTCTTTGCTGCTCTTTAAAAGTGAACTGTGTGTCTGTGCTTCCCTGACATTGCAGCATGGTGATCCCAATAAGGAGTGTGGTTATATAGTCAATCAAGTTGAATTTCAATTAAATAATTATTGAAAGGTTCAATTAAAACTATTGCAAAATAAAACAAGTCACAGTCAAACAGTGTAGACAAGAAGATAAAAATAATAAAACAATCAGGTTATTTAAAACAATCAGGGGGTTCACATTCAAAGGAAGCCTGGGCCACACAGAGTGCAGTAACACCCCTTTGCAGCCCATCAGTGACTGGAACCAGTGAACCCCCTCATTTTTATCATCCAGTTCCTTGAAAGAAGCGGGTGATGCATGTTGTTTGGTTATCAGAGTTCTTAGTCTCCACATGCAATGATTGATTTTATTTATTTATGTGTTGTTTTTAAAAATATTTTTGGAGTTTTTGTAGTGTACTACAAACAACCAAGTAGGGTGGTTTTCAGGTTCATACGAGTATATATGTGAATGCCCAATGATTGAACTCAACAGTTGTCTTTATTTTATACAATTATTCATTGCAAATCAAATTTTGCTTTGTTTCATGAATTCTGAAGATTGTTTGTATTATGTTAAGATTTTTTTAAGTGGTTGGGACTTTATATTTGTTATTTAAGTGCTTTTATTTTCATTAATGCTGATGTTATGTTTTTCGTTTTTATCAAAGCTTGTCACTAAGTTAGCTCTTGATAATGTTTATCACCCTGATTATTGCCGATCGGGGAAGCCAAAGATAAGTAGGTTACCCGCTTAAGCAAGTTTAGCTTTATGGAAGAGATTATAGTGATCAATAAGGTAGAGCAGGTTTTGAAAAATGACAGGATTGGTACGATTTATCAATCCCCTGATTAGATTTTTGCTATTCCAAAGTAAAAAGCTTGGGAAGGTTCATATAATACCATTTGCAAGTAACTAGTCTTTACATCTTTCTTTAAACCTATCAAGGATCTATGGGCCTGATTCACAGAACTAACTTACGTCAAAAAACGTAAACGTAAACGTAAACGTAAAGTTAGTACTATTCTGTGAATACCAAAATGAGTAAGTGTATTCTGTGAATACCTAAAAAGTACTAACTTTACGTTTACGTTTACGTTTTTGACGTAAGTTAGTTCTGTGAATCAGGCCCTATGGGATTTCCTTGGTATGTCAGAGAAGGATTTAGTGGTTTGGCTGTCCCAGTCATCTGCTCCAAAATCCCCATCTTCCTCTCTGGTGTGCTATATATGAGGATCATTTCGACATTTTGGCAAATTTCTGAAATATTAATACCACTGATTTAGACACCATTTAAATGAGAAAATTACTTCCCATGACAGTAAGCTGTTTGATCATGGGGGTAAGATTCATCACTCCTTCAATAATCCAGTTCTGTACATTTGCCATGTTGTGGGAATGATCAGTGTAACAATTCTGAGGTAAGATCTATAAAAAAACTTGTTAGCTAAACTTCTTAACACAATTAATTTGTTTAGAAAATACATTTTTACATAGAATCTCAAAAGTTCAAAAGGCCCATTTTTAATGCAACCTACTTTTGCATTTCTCTTTAGTACAAAGGCAAATCCTTATGTGCCCTCACAATACAATGCTGCTACTGAATAGCAA
This sequence comes from Calotriton arnoldi, assembly GCA_963921515.1. Taxonomy (NCBI): domain Eukaryota; kingdom Metazoa; phylum Chordata; class Amphibia; order Caudata; family Salamandridae; genus Calotriton; species Calotriton arnoldi. The sequence goes on along the minus strand of CAWUFW010012583.1, from coordinate 195,764 downwards.
CATTTTAAATTATATTGAGAGAGTTGCCAACAAATAATCCACTGTGCTATTGACAAACCAACATTGCTCATTTGAGTAACCAAACCTCCAGTCAGTTTCTTTTAGATAAAGCTCCAAAGGATTCCATAGGAATGGCATGTACAGCTAATCTCTCTATGGATACTTGCAACATGCTCTGGCCTAAAACTGGATTTAGCATTCTTGACTTGAGAGGAAGCTGAGATTGATCTTGTGGGAATACTTATATTTGATACAACTGACTTGATCTCAAAAACTATTAAAAAACAAGAAGATAGATTCAAAAAGGTTTATGAGGGTGTGCTGATCTGCACACAGAGGTATTGTAATGGTTAGGAAAATAAAAAGATCTCATCTTGAGAACCCTAACTCATTCAACAGTAATGCTGTAGAATTTTAAGGCTAGTGATGTATTATTGACCTCTCCATTCCTCCTTGCAAGCATGTTGACACTTGTGGCTGGAACTCCTATAAAATGTTTTGTGATTTTTTTCTTTGAATTTGACCTTCTTATGCCACTTCTTCAAAGTTGTCTGACAGAATATTGATGTTAAAAATATTGTGTGGACAGAATATTATGTCAAAAATATTGAGGACCAAAACAAAACAGAAAAGAGAAGTTAAGTGCAAATAGGCAAGTGTAGATTCACTATACTTAACTCCACATCTTCAAGATATGTACATATTTAAGGTACGTTAATGTGGAGTTAAGTATAGTAAAACTTTTCTCACCAATAGAAACGTACCTTCACAATATTTTTGTCCTTGATATTTTTGACATGATATTTTGTCCACACAATATTTTTGTTACGATATTTTGCCCAAATACCCTTTTTGACTCAGGTAGACTATTCCCCCCGGCTCCTAATAATACCTATGTGGCCAATGAATAATTGCTGATCAGCAAGCAATCGCATATCCCTCCCTCAAGTATGTTGGTCTTTCTCTCTACTATGACAGAGTCATCCATGGCTGTAGGTATTCCTGCCAGCTGCGCTATGTAAGGCAATGCTGCAAAATTAAACCAAGAGGGGTTGCAAAGTGATGGTGGGTGAAATGTGAGGAAAGTTAGTTCTTCACAAAAGGTGCATGCTCTGTAGCAGGAGATAAGATTATGAAAAAGCTCTCCCTCACATGCAGATGTTGAATCATTCTACCTGTTTCTACTTGAGCCCATGACATATATTCATTACCATTTGTTGTCCACTCCTAATAATTTATCCTGAACCCTGTAGGGTTTTAAAATAAGGTATAAGACATTTAATCAAACACAAGGAGACGATGGACGGAGCGCTGAAACTTTTCAGACACTCACACCCCGTGTCACAGACCTGGGTTGAATCCATCATCATTCTTTAGCTCCCTTCGCCACCTCAGTTCAGACCCAGATATACGCAAATCAGTCTTGACCCTGTGCCTCATGGGAACAGTCCAGCCCGAACTGCCAAGCCAGGTCTTCCCTGAACCGGAAACAAGCATCCTGGGACCGGTTTCTGGGTAACACCCTTCATCAGCCAGGCTAGCTTGAATCCAGTAGCAAAGTGAGCAAGGGACCCACGTCTGGGCATACCCTGCCAACTTAGGGAGAACAAAGCATACACAAGGAGACGATGGACAGAGCGCTGAAACTTTTCAGACACTCAACCCCAGTCACAGATCTGGGTTGAATCCATCATCATTCTTTAGCTCACTTCGCCACCTCAGTTCAGACCCAGCTATATGCAAATCAGTCTTGACCCTGTGCCTCATGGGAACAGTCTAGCCCGAACTGCCAAGCCAGGTCTTCCCTGAACCGGAAACAAGCATCCTGGGACCGGTTTCTGGGTAACACCCTTCATCAGCCAGGCTAGCTTGAATCCAGTGGCACTGCCGATTTTATGGGAATTAATTCGCCTTTTGGACAGTAACGTCATTTTTAAAATAAAAACAAGCCTTTTGCACATCTGGGGGAATTTTCTGGGAGACTTCCTATCTGGGCTCACCTCCTATCGCGATTTTACCGCGAATCCAGGTTAGAGCACTTCCGCATCCCTCAACGCGGTCTAGTGCTGGGAGGAAGTTCAGCTGGAGCTGATTGGTTGGTGGGCGGAAGGGGGCAGCATAACTGGGACGCTGGAGCGGACGCGCCGCTGGCGCGCCAAAGGCAAGCCTAAGGCAAGCCCGTCTGCGCCCGTCCGCGTCCAGCCGGGTCCAGGGGCCAGAAGCCCTGGCCTGATTAAACAATACTCTGCAAGGGAATTGCAGTCCCTTGCCACAGGCAACTACAGGCTGAACCCCTATGCCACCGCAAAACTGAGATCAGAACACCTCCTGAGACATACCGGGACAGACACCCACACGATCCCGGGGCTAACACCTCACTCCATGATCCTGCCAGTGAACCCCTCTGGTTTAAAAGTGGCTGTTTTAAACACAAGATCACTACAGAAACATCATTTAGAGATCTTTGCGCTCCTCCAGGAGGGGATATTGACATACTGGCACTCACAGAAACCTGGATAGGTGATGCATCGGCCCCGATATTATCGCTGCACTGCCATGCAACTTTGATGCCTTCTGGCACAATAGGCAAGATGACAGGAGAGGAGGGGGAGTGGCGATTCTTTTTAACACCAGGCTCATGGCCACCAAGATAATAGCAGAGAGCATGGACAAGACGGATATTTTGGGAGTTAAAATTATCTCTAAATCATCCTGCCTCATCCTCCTGGCAGTCTACCGCCCCCCGGATGCAACCCCTAGTTTCAATGACCACTTTGCCGAGACCATGTCTGACCTCAGTACACGATATCAAAGACTCATGGTGGTTGGAGATTTTAATTTCCACTGGGAGAAGGAACCACGGGAGCCACAGGCCAAGCAGGTTGATATGGTAATGTCTAATCTGGGACTCCATCAACTGGTGGATCGCTCCACTCATATTAAAGGTCACACTTTAGATTTAGTCTGGTCCTCTAACCAACTTGACAGGCTAATAAGTATCCACCCGTGTGCCTGGTCTGACCATTTCTTAATCTCTTGCTGGGTCCCGCTGGATAGTCCTCCTGCGCAACATCCACCAGAGTGGAGGAGAGTTCGAAGCTGGCACAAAATTCAGGCAGACAATTTAGTAGCCATACTACAGACGCTTCCCGCATCTAAATTTCAGGAGGGCAACATTAACATTGACTTTGAAAGCCAAACCCTCAGTAATACTCTGCAATCAGCCATCGATCAAATAACACCGGAACGCAGAGAAAGAATTAGACCTAAAAACAAGGTGGCCCCCTGGTTTAATGAGGCACTCAGGGAGAGTAAACAGAGCCTTCGCAAAGCCGAGAGACGGTGGCGGAAAGCTTATGATCCTATTGAGTTAATTTCTTACAAAGCCACACTAACTCTCTATAAAAAATCCATTACAAATAGGAAAGCCGAGTACTATGAGGCACGCATAATAGATGCTCCAAATAAACAAAAGGAAACTTTTAGGATCCTAAATGAACTTAGTAAAAAATCTGACGTAAAATCTGCAGCATCACTTTCAGACTGTAATGCACTACAGACTTTCTTTCTCCAGAAGGTAACAGATATCACTCTGGAGATTTGAAAAACTCCTATTACCCTGAGCCCCATGGAGCTGTCTACACCCCTGCTCCCTCCCGGCCAGTTCCTGACCAGTCTCCCTCCACTAGACCTAGAATCTCTGACGTCCCTGATGAATAGTACCAAACCAGGCTCCCCGGCCGACCCGTGTCCGCCAAGGATCTTTCGAATGGCCCTTCCGGCCCTGGACTGCCAGATTCTTACCCTCCTCAACAACTCTTTGGCGACTGGTCAAGTCCCCTCCAATTTGAAGGAGGCTAGAGTTACTCCTCTACTAAAGAAACTAGGAGCGGACAAGGCCGAGCTTAAAAATTATAGACCTATCTCTCAGCTCCCGTTTCTGGCGAAGGTTGTGGAGCGACATGTCCTGCAAACAACCTCGGTGTTCTTGGAAGAACACGAGCTACTCCAACCCCGCCAGGCTGGGTTTAGAGCCCACCATAGTACGGAGCTAGTAATGCTATCGGTACTCGATGATCTCAGGATAAAAGCCGATAACTAAGAGTCGAGCGCCCTGATTCTTTTAGATCTTTCGGCGGCGTTCGATACGGTCAGCCACACAATACTACTGACCCGGCTATCGGACCTGGGCATCCGGGGGCACGCCTATAATTGGTTAGAATCCTTCCTATCAGGACGTTCGCAGAGGGTTCAACTTGGCGATCAGGTATTGGAAAAGGGTAACATCTCTTGCGGGGTCCCCCAGGGCTCCGCATTGTCCCCGCTCCTTTTCAATATATACCTGCAGCCCCTGGTGGCCGCACTATCCAAAATGGAATGCCGGGTCTTCAATTACGCAGACGATACTCAGCTTATCCTGAAGATCGATAATTCGGTCCGCGCCCAAGAGTCTGCCCAGAACATCCTCAGGTTCACAATAAACTGGATGACTGCAAACTCCCTAAAAATTAATCCTGATAAAACCGAAGTCCTAGCAATTCCGGCAAAAAATAACCCATGGAGCGGCTTGTTTTGGCCCCAAGAGCTGGGGGCCTGTCCCAGCCCAGCACCAGTGGTAAAAAGCTTGGGAATCAAGATCGACTCCGAGCTCTCCATGATTAACCAAGTCAACTTGGTAGTGGGCACTTGCACTGGTCTTCTAAGACAGCTGAGGAAGCTGGTCCCACTGCTCTCAGTTTCATCTCTGAAAACCATTGTATTAGCAACTATCGTCTCGCGACTCGACTATGGCAATGCGCTTTATGTCGGGCTCCCCCAGAAACTTATGAATAAGCTACAGGTGGTACAGAATGATGCTGCCAGGCTGATTTTCAGGCTGCCCAGAAGAACTCATGCCACTCCTTTGCTGTGCAAATTGCACTGGCTGCCGGTTAGGCAAAGAGCGAAGTTCAAGGGACTCTGTATTGCCCATAAAGCCTTTTATGGACACGCCCCAGGGTACATAAGGGAACGCCTAATCAAATATGTGCCTGGGCGGGTGCTTCGCTCAACAGAAGCCGCCCAGATGGTCTGCCCGCGGGGTAATCTCGCTTCTAAGGGAGGACGAGCCTTCTCGGTCCTCCTGCCACAACTCTGGAACCGGCTGCCCGACACCCTCCGTAAAGAACCTGGTCTGCTCCCCTTCCGGAAACAGCTTAAAACCATTCTCTTCAGGGAAGCTCTAGACACGACCTAATTCTTCTTAGTAACATGGGGACCACCCTGCCCTGATGCTGTTTTTCTTCTTCCAAAGCGCTAAGAGACCTGTCGGTATACATGCGCTATATAAGAACAAAATAACATAACATAACAAAGTGAGCAAGGGACCCACGTCTGGGCATACCCTGCCAACTTAGGGCGAACAAAGCAAACACAAGGAGACGATGGACGGAGCGCTGAAACTTTTCAGACACCCACCCCCAGTCACAGATCTGGGTTGAATCCATCATCATTCTTTAGCTCACTTCGCCACCTCAGTTCAGACCCAGCTATATGCAAATCAGTCTTGACCCTGTGCCTCATGGGAACAGTCCAGCACGAACTGCCAAACCAGGTCTTCCCTGAACCGAAATCAAGCATCCTGGGACCGGTTTCTGGGTAACACCCTTCATCAGCCAGGCTAGCTTGAATCCAGTGGCAAAGTGAGCAAGGGACCCACGTCTGGGTATACCCTGCCAACTTAGGGCGAACAAAGCAAACACAAGGAGATGATGGACGGAGCGCTGAAACTTTTCAGACACTCACCCCCAGTCACAGATCTGGGTTGAATCCATCATCATTCTTTAGCTCACTTCTCCACCTCAGTTCAGGCCCAGCTATATGCAAATCAGTCTTGACCCTGTGCCTCATGGGAACAGTCCAGCCCGAACTGCCAAGCCAGGTCTTCCCTGAACCGGAAAGAAGCATCCTGGGACCGGTTTCTGGGTAACACCCTTCATCAGCCAGGCTAGCTTGAATCCAGTGGCAAAGTGAGCAAGGGACCCACGTCTGGGCATACCCTGCCAACTTAGGGCGAACAAAGCAAACACAAGGAGTCGATGGACGGAGCGCTGAAACTTTTCAGACACTCACCCCCAGTCACAGATCTTGGTCGAATCCATCATCATTCTTTAGCTCACTTCGCCACCTCAGTTCAGGCCCAGCTATATGCAAATCAGTCTTGACCCTGTGCCTCATGGGAACAGTCCAGCCCGAACTGCCAAGCCATGTCTTCCCTGAACCGGAAAGAAGCATCCTGGGACCAGTTTCTGGGTAACACCCTTCATCAGCCAGGCTAGCTTGAATCCAGTGGCAAAGTGAGCAAGGGACCCACATCTGGGCATACCCTGCCAACTTAGGGCGAACAAAGCAAACACAAGGAGACTATGGACGGAGCGTTGAAACTTTTCAGACACTCACCCCCAGTCACAGATCTGGGTTGAATCCATCATCATTCTTTAGCTCACTTCGCCACCTCAGTTCAGACCCAGATATATGCAAATCAGTCTTGACCCTGTGTCTCATGGGAACAGTCCAGCCCGAACTGCCAAGCCAGGTCTTCCCTGAACCGGAAACAAGCATCCTGGGACCGGTTTCTGGGTAACACCCTTCATCAGCCAGGCTAGCTTGAATCCAGTGGCAAAGTGAGCAAGGGACCCACGTCTGGGCATACCCTGCCAACTTAGGGCGAACAAAGACATTTAATGCCATAAGTCTATTTAGAAACCACTAGATCTGTTGTTCTCAGAAAACATTGAGATATAACCACAAAAAGTAGTTTCTCGACTTTTTCTTGCTGAGACTATCTGAGAGGTTAAATGCATTTTTGTGTGACAACAGAATTTAACTGAAATGTAATCATTAGTGAATACCTAATGTTCAATTCCATAGGTTGCATGAGTGGCAGAAATGGTATTATTTCAAGGTTATCTCAGTCCTTTAGACATCCAGAAGCACCATCCTTGAGCCCCTGCAGGTAGGTGCACGGGATTGTCTGGGCGTCCATGAGTTTTATTTTCTCTTTTTTCAAGGGTTGCGCATTGACTGTGCACCATCCTTTTGCGGCACAGCACCAGTGTGCCCCCTGAGAGCTATTTTGCTTGTGCACCCATTTCTATAATATGATGTATGTGCAGAGGTAAAGGTCCATGGATATAGTAAATGCCCCCTAATTTTGTGCTGATGCTACATGTGCGTTGGCACGATCTGTATTACAGAAGGTGCTAAGCAAGCCTCGTCAACCCTTTCTCTAATAACAAAGTGCCCCAGGGACACAGAAAGCGAGTGCACATGTCCATTGTGTCCTTGGAGCAGTCAATGTAATATGACTCCTGGTCTTTTACAGCTTATTTTTCTAAGATACTAAAATATAAGCAATGGAGGTGGGTCTGCCATAGCGTACTCTCTGTATCTAAGACTTCTCATTTCTTCTAGTGTGAGGCTAAGTATCCTTTAGACATAAGAGAACTTATGTTAACTTTTTGAAAAACTCATAAGGTGAGGTAGCTAACCTACTGGCCTGTTATATAACTAAGCGTAAGTGCGTCTGTGTATCATTTAGTATTAGCAGTGCAGATTTAAATGGAGAGTGATCCTATCTAGAATCGAAGATATAAAATGTAACATGCCTCTAGATGTAGCTAGTCCATATATTGTTTCAGGCCCATATTTTCTTTACAAAGAAGATAGTTAAATGCTAACTAGCCACGTTTTTACTGCACTTGTGACTTTCCTAAGACAATACTTATTTTTCTCTAGTCTGCTGCCTTGTGTCAGGACAGACTTATCCCATAGTTGGTCTAAACTCAGTTCTTTTAGGATTTTCTTTACATGTACCATCCATAGATAGTAATTTAAACAAATGCCTAAATAGTCAAAATTATCCACATACTGGAGTGCTTGATCATTAATATTTATCTATGAGCAAAGGTTACAAATTGTTAGAAATGGGATTTCAGGTTGGCTAAAGCTTGTGCCAAAGCCAGGCAAAAACCACCACTCTAGTCAGGGCAAGGGAGTTACACGCTGACGATAACCCCTGCTCACCCCCTTGGTAGCTTGGCACGAGCAGTCAGGCTTATCCCAGAGGCAATGTGTAAAGCGTTTGCGCAACACACACACACAGCAGCAACACATTAGGCACACTTCAAAAGGGACTACACACAAGGTTATATAAAAAATTGCCTTTGTATTATCATAAACACATTAGAATAGTAATCACACCATATACACTGTGCCAACTGGCACTAGGCAATATTTACAGGGGATTATATACACATGACAGGGTCAATTGGGCCACTGTCAAAACCATTACAAAGCACAAATAGTAAATGTAGAACACAACCAGTAATTACTGGCAAAATACTGTACTCAGCATTATATCCTGCAACATAAATCACACTATGCAATAAGCATCACATTAGGCGTAAAACACATTATGCGCCAACCTCATAACCTTAAATCACATTAGGCAATAAGGCCTTACCAGCATAAACACATTATGCAATAATCATCAGAGGAATAAATACATTATGCATAAATCACCTCAGATCAGGCATCAAAATTATAGCACAATTATTAGGCATCACATTAGGGCCTGCGCCCTACCAATATAAACTGACCCCAGGCCAACTGGCCTTCTCTCTGGGGCTCAAATGCCCTAAATCCAAAGTGTCAGGGCTTGGCTGCCAATGCAGCAACATCACAGGGCGCGCACTGCGCTGGGGTAGGGCAGGAGTGTATCTCACTCCTTTCTCATCAAAATGCCCCCAAAGAAATAATGGCGCTGGCACTACTGTGCCTCCTGGGTCCCCACTGGGTCTTTGCAAATCAACTGAGCCCAATGTTGCAGCTGCCACTACGGCGGTACACCTGTGAGCACAAAGAAAAGAGGCACTGGCACTTCTGTGCCCCCTGGACCCCCACTGGGGCCCTGAAAACAATGTGCCCCACGTTGGAGCGGCCCTCTCTCCTGCGGGACTGCTCAGGCACCGACAATGTGCCTCAACACACCTCCCCCTCCAGGCTCGAAATTTGGCCCCACTCACCGGGCTCTCTGCTGCGCAGGTCCCAGGCACCGACAATGTGCCTCAGCGTGCCTGCGCTTACCGGGACCTCTCCGCTTCTCTTGCTGCTGGTCCTGCACTCCGCAGCACCCACGAAGGCGGGGTGGGTTCCCGCCTTCCTTCAGCTCCCTTCTTCGGCATACGCGGGGCTCCCACCAGCTCACGGGAACCCCGCTCAGGACTGCGGCGACTTCCTGGCTCCGGCCCCGCCCATAAGCAGGCAACCTTCCTGACTTAGGGGCCGCCCGGAATGCCGCTTTCTTCTCCGGGTCGCCGCTCACGAAGCGGTAGCCCTTCTGCAGCGCACAACTGCGGGGTGGGCTCCCGCCAGGCACGCACAAATGCGGGGTGGGCACCCGCATTAAAAATATGCTGAGCGGGGTGGGCACCCGCTCACCAGAACCGTGCAAATGCGGGGTGGGCACCCGCCAGCAAACACCAAACGCGGGGTGGGCACCCGCTAGAAAACACCAAATGCGGGGTGGGCACCCGCTTGTCACAGGTGCATGAGAGCGGGGTGGGCTCCCGCTCCGATCATTAGAAATGCGGGGGAATCCCCACGTCGGGATTCCCTCTAGACGGGCTGCAGCTCTGTGCTGCAAATCCAGACATGCATGCTCCTCTCGTCCTGGAAGTAAAAGTAAAGCGCCCACATGGCGCAAGAGTCCTTCAGGGTCCAAGGGGCATAGCTGGGCCCAGGGAGGCCAGCACACAGGGCCCTCCAGCAGGGAGGCAAGCCTTCGTGGTGGTTCCTCCTGGGCCCCAGCAGCACAGGACCAGCACCAAAAAGCACAACCTTTCTATGGGGTCACAGCCCCTATATTTATATTGCATCTTGGCTTTGTCTGCCCTGGCACAGGGCTTGGGGGAACCAGCCAAAACTGGTTCAGGGGGGAAGTGGAGCACTTTGTTTACCAGGCTCCTCTTCCCCTTTGTCAGGTGGGGGCTCGTCATCAGACACACCACAGGGGGGCGGAGCCAGCATTCACTAGGGCAGGCACCATCCTATTCAGGGCCAGGGGACTACTCCTCCCACTACTCCAAATGCAGTTGCACTATTCAGCCTAGCGCTGACTCACCCTGCCCCTCCTGGAGCCACACACCTCACCAGCCCCTGTCACTCAAAAGCCAGACATGCAATTCACATCAGGCAGGCAGACACATAGCACACAGAAATGCTAACTTCTAAAAGTGGCATTTCTAAAATAGTTAGTAGTGAGAAACCAAAAATGGCTGTTTGTCACTACCAGGACATGTCACACACTTAAGGTACATGTCCTACCTTTCACCTACAATGCACCCTGCCCATAGGGCTAGCTAGGGCCTACCTTAGGGGTGACTGACATACAGTAAAAGGGGGGTCACAGACATGGCACACACTTTAGGTGCCACGTCACAGCGGCAGTAACACTGTGCGCACAGGCCCTGCAATGGCAGAGGCCTGAGATAGGTTTGAAAGGCTACTTTGGTGGGTGGCGCAATCAGCGCTGCAAGCCCACCAGTAGCATTTAATTTTACCAGCCCTGGGTATATGAGATACCACTTTACAAGGGACTGACAGGTAAATTAAATATGCCAAACAGGTGTATACCAATCTTACCATAAGTAACACAGAGAGCACACGCACTTTACACTGAACAGCAGTGCTAAAGTGCCCAGAGTCCTAAAATCACCAACACCATGTCAGAAAAAAGGCTAGGAGAAAGGCAAAAAGTTTGGGGATGACCCTGCAAAAAGGGCCAAGTCCAACACAACCCCCTTCCAGCCAAAACGCAGGGTAGACCAATCACCACCTTGATGGGCTTCCCTGTTTTGGGCGATAGAACATGGACGCGGGCCCACAACTGCAGGGACACCCTCCGGTTCTAAGCCCTTCTGAACCCATGTGGTTCCCTCTGTAAAAGCTCTCAGGACCAACTAGGCTACCCCACTGGTACTCCCTAGCTGTCCACGGCCAGGACCAGGCCCTAGACCATCCAGATGTCTCTGGTCCTCGCCAATTCACAGAGTGGGGGGCAGGAACCCCTGGCACATAGTAACCATTCTCCACTCTTCCTCTCATCAGTGCAGTTCCAAACTGCCACTGATCCTCCAACCTAGGGTTCGCACCCTCAGGCTGACCAGAAGTCACGGGCGAGGCTCTCCTCCCCCTACCTCTTCTTCTGGGGTCCCGCACTCTCCTCCTATGAGAGGCAACCTCAGAACACAACTCACCCACCAGTTCAGGACCTCTCTCCAGCACCTGGTCTACCCCCAGGTTGCACCGGGGTCAGAGGCGAGGACTCCCTCCCTCTGCACCCCCTTCCAGAGTCCTGCACCCTCCCAACTGGAGTGGTGCCCCTAGAAGCCACATCGGTCAGGACACTGTTTACAGTTGTCCCTCCCTCCAGGTCAGAGAACACCTGAACCTGGCTTCCCAACGCAGGGACGGAACCCTGTGGTTGAACAATTGCCCGGCGAACCAGGACTTCCTGGGGAGCACATATGCCCTCCCCGAGGGTGACACATAACTCATGTGTCATGTGACAGTCTGCCTGGCGCAGATCTCCTGACCCCTGTCCATCTGACAGTGCGTGAAGATCCCCCAGGACAGAAGTGGTGTCACCATGGTCATTCATTGGTGACTCAGCCCTTCTGGCTGGCCCCTGACCCATTGGTTCTTCCACTGGGGACTCTTTCCCCCTCTCACCCCTCAATCTGGACTTCCGCACCCTCCACTTAGGAGTGGCACTGCCAGACACCAGAACTGATGGAGGCCTGCTTACAGACACTCCCAGCTCACCTGACACGGGGAGATCCCCCTCTACGGACGGTCCATCAGGACAGACAAGGCTCCCTACCTGGTGTTCCCTTAAGGAACCATCCAGTACTGGAGACCGAGGTTGGGGCACTTTGGGACACATCCCAGTCTCAATCCTTCTCCTGCGAGACAGGATGTGAGGCCCTATAACCTCCTCACTTTAAGGGGACCTAGCTGGGCTACTCTGAACCTCTCCCACCACTCTGGGTTGGAAGATACCTGAACCACTCCTCTTAGGGTCACTCCCCAATGCCTCTTCAAAACCTCTGGCAACCACCCAGAGGTCTGCTTCCCGTGCAAGCTCCCTGGGATCAGAGAACTCACACTCCAACAGGTGTTGGCGCAACCCCGGAAAACAATTACTGAACATGTGCTCTCTGACAACCAGATTGAACAGCCCTTCAAAATCATTTGCCGTGCTAACCATCACCCAATCGTCCAGTGCATCACAACATTCATCCACAAACTTCCCCCAAGACTGGTGAGACAGTTTCTTACTGCCCCTGAATCATGACTTGTACCCCTCTTCCTGGGAACCAGGTACCATACTCTGGGAACTGGGAATGGGACTTCCTGCACTGGACTCCATATTGCTCCCACCACTGGACCTCACCCTTACTGGTGAATCCAGACAACTAAAACTGCACTCAGGGGATAACCTACCCTCCAGAGCTAGTTTCTCCTTGTTAAATAAGTAACCACTGCAGGCCAACCCCAGAAAATAGCAATTTGCACAAGGGCACCCCAGAAATAGCAGTCTGCACAGGAGCAACCCCAGAAAATAACAAACAGCACAGGGGCACCCCAGAAAATAGCAAACAGCACAGGGGCACCCCAGAAAATAGCAAACAGCACAGGGGCATCCTTGGTTTCTCTCTTTGGCAAGATACACAACAGGAGAACACAATTCCAAAGAATGACACTTTTAGAAGAAAAATAATCAGTAAAAATATTCCCCAAACATGTGATTATCTAAATGCAGAGCTTTGTAGTGTAACCAGTTGTCGCTGTGGTACTGCGCAAACGCAAGTCCTATCCTCACCGCTGACAACCAACGTTAGAAATGGGATTTCTGGTTGGCTAAGGCTTGCGCCAAAGCCAGGCAGAAACCACCACTCTAGTCAAGGCAAGGGAGTTACACGCTGAAGATAACCCCTGCTCACCCCCTTGGTAGCTTGGCACAAGCAGTTAGGCTTATCCCAGAGGCAATGTGTAAAGCGTTTGCGCAACACACACACACAGCAGCAACACACTAGGCACACTACAAAAGAGACTCCACACAAGGTTATATAAAAAATAGCCTTTGTATTATCATAAACACATTAGAATAGTAATCACACCATATACACTGTGCCAACTGGCAATAGGCAATATTTACAGGGATTATATACACATGACAGGGCCAATTGGGCCACTGTCAGAACCATTACAAAGCACAAATAGTAAATGTAGAACACAGCCAGTAATTACTGGCAAAATACTGTACTCAGCATTATATCCTGCAACATAAATCACACTAAGCAATAAGCATCACATTAGGCGTAAAACACATTATGCGCCAACCTCATAAGCTTAAATCACATTAGGCAATAGGCCTTACCAGCATAAACACATTATGCAATAATCATCAGAGGCATAAATACATTATGCATAAATCACCTCAGATCAGGCATCAAAATTATAGCACAATTATTAGGCATCACATTAGGGCCTGTGCCCTACCAATATAAACTGACCCCAGGCCAACTGGCCTTCTCTCTGGGGCTCAAATGCCCTATGTCCAAAGTGTCAGGGCTTGGCTGCCAATGCAGCAACATCACAGGGCGCGCACTGCGCTGGGGCAGGGCAGGAGTGTATCTCACTCCTTTCTCATCAAAATGCCCCCAAAGAAATAATGGCGCTGGCACTACTGTGCCTCCTCGGTCCCCACTGGGACTTTGCAAATCAACTGAGCCCAATGTTGCAGCTGCCACTACTGCGGTACAGCTGTGAGCACAAAGAAAAGAGGCACTGGCACTTCTGTGCCCTCTGGACCCCCACTGGGGTCCTGAAAACAATGTGCCCCACGTTGGAGCGGCCCGCTCTCATGCGGGACTGCTCAGGCACCGACAATGTGCCTCGACACACCTCCCCCTCCAGGCTCGCAATTTGGCCCCACTCACCGGGCTCTCTGCTGCGCAGGTCCCAGGCACCGACAATGTGCCTCGGCGGGCCTGCGCTTACCGGGACCTCTCCGCTTCTCTTGCTGCTGGTCCCGCACTCTGCAGCACCCACGAAGGCGGGGTGGGCTCCCGCCTGCCTTCAGCTCCCTTCTTTGGCATACGCGGGGCTCCCACCAGCTCACGGGAGCCCCGCTCGGGACTGCGGCGACTTCCTGGCTCCAGCCCCGCCCATAAGCAGGCAACCTGCCTGACTTCCGGGCCGCCCAGAGCGCCGCTTTCTTCTCCGGGTCGACGCTCACGAAGCGGCGGCCCTTCTGCAGCGCACAACTGCGGGGTTGGCTCCCGCCAGGCACGCACAAATGCGGGGTGGGCACCCGCATTAAAAATATGCATAGAGCGGGGTGGGCACCTGCTCACCAGAACCGTGCAAATGCGGGGTGGGCACCCGCCAGCAAAAACCAAACGCGGGGTGGGCACCGCTAGAAAACACCAAATGCGGGGTGGGCACCCGCTTGTCACAGGTGCATGAGAGCGGGGTGGACTCCCGCTCCGATCAGCAGAAATGTGGGGGAATCTCCATGTCGGGATTCCCTCTAGATGGGCTGCAGCTCCGTGCTGCAAATCCAGACATGCATGCTCCTCTCGTCCTGGAAGTAAAAGTAAAGCGCCACATGGTGCAAGAGTCCTTCAGGGTCCAAGGGGCATAGCTGGGCCCAGGGAGGCCAGCACACAGGGCCCTTCAGCAGGGATGCAAGCCCTCGTGGCGGTTCCTCCTGGGCCCCAGCAGCACAGGACCAGCACCAAAAAGCACAAACTTTTTATGGGGTCACAGCCCCTATATTTATATTGCATCTTGGCTTTGTCTGCCCTGGCACAGGGCTTGGGGGAACCAGCCAAAACTGGTTCAGGGGGGAATTGGAGCACTTTGTTTACCAGGCTCTGCTTCCCCTTTGTCAGGTGGGGGCTCGTCATCAGACACACCACAGGGGGGCGGAGCCAGCATTCACTAGGGCAGGCACCATCCTATTCAGGGTCAGGGGACTACTCCGCCCACTACTCCAAATGCAGATGCCCTATTCAGCCTAGCGCTGACTCACCCTGCCCCTCCTGGAGCCACACACACCTCACCAGCCCCTGTCACTCAAAAGCCAGACATGCAATTCACATCAGGCAGGCAGACACATAGCACACAGAAATGCCAACTTCTAAAAGTGGCATTTCTAAAATAGTTATAATAAATCTGCGCACACCATTGCGTGGCATTTATTATCACTATTCCAAATATACCAAACTTGACCACGCTGCTCCTCTCATATCAGGAATTACCACTGAAACACTTATCAGGGAATCCCCAATGCATTCCTATGGGAGGGCAGCCTCACAGTAGTGAGAAACCAAAAATGGCTATTTGCCACTACCAGGACATGTCACACACTTAAGGTACATGTCCTACCTTTCACCTACAATGCACCCTGCCCATAAGGCTAGCTAGGGCCTACCTTAGGGGTGACTGACATACAGTAAAAGGGGGGTCACAGACATGGCACACACTTTAGGTGCCACGTCACAGCGGCAGTAACACTGCACACACAGGCCCTGCAATGGCAGAGGCCTGAGATAGGTTTGAAAGGCTCCTTTGGTGGGTGGCGCAATCAGCGCTGCAAGCCCACCAGTAGCATTTAATTTTACCAGCCCTGGGTATATGAGATACCACTTTACAAGGGACTGACAGGTAAATTAAATATGCCAAACAGGTGTAGATCAATCTTACCATAAGTAACACAGAGAGCACACGCACTTTACACTGAACAACAGTGCTAAAGTGCCCAGAGTCCTAAAACCACCAACACCATGTCAGAAAAAAGGCTAGGAGAAAGGCAAAAAGTTTAGGGATGACCCTGCAAAAGGGCCAAGTCCAACACAAATGATTAGTGCACACTGGGTAAATGATACAAACTAATTCCAGGAAGACATCTTAACTGACACCAAACTCTAATGACTTCAGACCATTAATTTGGATTGCAATCTCAAATCCCTAAGTTCTAGTGAAGAATCGATGTACTTTACATGAAGAAATTCATAAATACCTATTTTCATGCTTTAACCTCTTTAGTGCGCAGAGTGATATTTTCACATGCTCCACACTACCATACTAGTGGGAGAATGTGAAAGTCTCGTCCTATCACTAAAGGGAGGATACCCGTCTGGTGTTTGCATCCTGGACCTCCTGTGTATCTAGTTTTCAGAAATAACTGGATTAGGTAGGTTTCCTTCGGTGGTGTCCAAGCAGGGCCCAAATTCTGCAGCCAACCAGATTGCCAAAAAGGGTTGTTTTATGACAGACATTTGATGTCTCATCTTCGAGTTTTGGGGCCATTCTTGGGTGGGTGGCCTAACCTACAAGATGGGTTAGGCCACCCACCCAAGAAGGGTACTGTTTGAATGGGAAGTGTGGAAACACAGAATAGTAAAACATTTGTCATTACCAGTTGAATTTCTCTCATGCTTGACTTCCAAATGTAAACCAGTGTGCCGTAAAGAACACATTTTTGCAACATGCCCTCTGAAATCATATGATAGCATGAGGAACCCCAAACTCAGAGGTGTATAAATACCTACTATTCCTAAACTCTGTGTCTTGTGCATATTTCAAAAATGCATAGGTTTCCTTCATACCCATTTTTCATTAATTAGATTTTACCATATGAATTCCTGCATGGTTGATACACAGTGAAAAATCAATACAAGCTGCAGTTCAGTTGTTGGCTCTAGGCATTGCATATTTTTTGATTACCACAAGTAACAAGAAGGGTCTGATGGGTTTAGCAGTGTGCTCCTATGTAAATCGCTCATCAGGCCAGAAAATTACCTATGCCAATGTTGCTACCAATTGCAATTTTTTCCTACTTATTTTCATGTTTTGATTTCAAGAATGAGTTTGTTTTGGAAAACCATGAGCACTTAACACAAATTACAGCTTGCTGCATTCAGAATGATGTCTAGTCTTCAGAAATGTATAGGTTTCAGGCTCACCCTTGGGTTTCACACCATTGTTTGCCACAAGCTGCAAGTAGGTTGAAACATTAAAAAATAGGAAGATTGATAACCAGTAAGAAAAATGCACAAACTGTGGTAAAAAATAACTGGTGTTCTTTTATAAACGTTGCTTGTTCCTGGAAGCTGAAAACATTGTGAACTTAGCACAGCAAACTTTATGTTGATGCCAATTTTAGGAAAAATCATATGCTTTCTTGCACAGCACATTTTATTTCTGATTTTTCCAACAAAAAACAAAATGTTGCTGTATTTTGGCTATTTCTTAGTTCCTTCCAGGGAAATCCACAAACCCTGGGAAGCTTTAGAATCCCCAAGATATGGGTAAGAAAGGATGCAAATTTTGCCTGGATACTAGTTGTGGGAAAAATAGTTCTGAAGGCATATGCGTGAAGTGCCCCAAACATAAAAAAGGCTGAGCAATGGGGCTGAAAAAGACTCAGCAGCTAAGGTGCTAAGCACAAACTGCCCAAAACATCCATAAAATGGCTCTCCACTGGGGAAGAAAAGCTGCAGCACTTAAGTCTGTAATTTTTGTGCCCATACCAAAGTAAGATAGAAATTGTAATTTAACAGACTGACAAAATGTTTTTTCTCTAAATATGAAACAATAGTGAATAATAAAAATGAAATGAATACGATTCTGGGTGCGGTGCATTCTTTGAGATATAGCAACGCAGGAGGGGCTGATTCACAAAACATTTTTGACTGGAGCTATTTCATGTTCATTAGTGTTAAGGCAGTGCTTAGTGAAAACTCATTTAATCGCTGTATTATGAAAGAAGGTTATTGGAAGTGGTAATGTGTGTCAAAAATGTAGGTGCATATTTGTTGTGTAGTGTGTTTTTTTGTGTTGGTATGTGCTGCTGTTTGTGTTGCTATGTTTTTGAGCTGCAATAGTGCAATCTGATGTGTTGCAGTGACCGCCCCTCTCCAGATTCATCACAGACAGGGTCATATTATCAAGAACGGGCGATAACATTATCGCCGCTTTAGCGGCAGGAAACTGCCGCTAAAGCGGCGATAAGGGACTTGATAATATGCCCTATAGAATTCCAATAGAAGCCCAGGTTCTTGTGTGAAGGACATCAAACCTGGGCTTCTATTGGAATTCTATAGGGCATATTATCAAGCCCCTTATCAACGCATTAGCGGCAGTTTCCTGCCGCTAAAGCGGCAATAATGTTATCGCCCGTTCTTGATAATATGGCCCACAGTGTTTACAGTCCTGTATTTTTGTGTGATAGTCTAATGCATTCTCGGTGTTCCAGTCCTATTTTGCTTCTGTTGAAAGAGTTAGACCATTGGATCTTAACCTTTTGAGTTCTGTGGACCCTACTTAATCATTACTGAAATTAGGGCTACTGGAATCCGGGGATCAAGGCCTAAGCAATTTCAATGATTTGAACCGCAAAATAATACACAAAATTACAGAAAAAAAGATTCATCAAAGAAATACAAATTTTTGCTTCTTTGTGTACATACACTTTAGTAATCTGTTAATATTGTTTTTTATTCCTAAGCAGTCATGGGCCCACTGTTTAGGCTTTGCGGATCCCCAGGTGTCCCCGGACCACAGGTGAAGAACCTCTGAATTAGACTAACACACTTGAAATCATTTGTAGGGGAAATGTTTAGGACTGGAGACTGCATGTAATGACCTGGAGGTGGCCACCCCAGTTGTTGTTTTGTACTGCGGTTGTTGTGTTGCATTCTGTTTGGAATGTTTTGCTGTGTGGTGCCCTATTATGTTTTAATTGTTTTGCTTTTTTGCTTTGTGTTATGCCATTATGCTGTGTTCTGTTGTTCAATTAGGCGATGTCAACAAATGCTGCTGCATTTCCTGTTGAAAGCAACCTATGTCTTGTAAATTCCTGTGACAAGCAATCATTCAACACTGTTCAGTGGTAAAATAGCCCTTCTCCAGCTTTTTAGCTAAATAGGACTCCAGCAGCCCACAACTGTTGTAGAGACTGGAACAGATCACAAGACATTTTTGACTAGTGTTATTTCTTGCCCTTGGTGATATGTTAAGGTAGTGCGTGCTCCAGGAATATTTTACCAGTGTATTATGAAAACAGAATTCTGGTGGGAATAATCTGTGACAAGAATGTTTGTGCATATTTCTTGTTAGGCATTTTGTGAAGCATGCCTACGTTTTTTGTGCTGCTGTGTTTTTGTGCCGTATTATTGAATGTAATTTTGTTGTGTTGTACTTTAATTGTTCTACGCTTTGGGCTTCTTTGTTGTGATGTGCCATTATCACATAACTCATAATTCCAATCTCTGTGCAAATGGGGAACTTAGCCATGCGCTTGTAAAGAGGCCTACTGTGGTAAAATGACACTGCTCCAGCACTTCAACTACTTAAGGCAACAGTCAGCCAAAACTGTGGCACAGACGGTGCCTTAACTTATCGTTCCCAATGCTCACTTTGTGTGGTACGGCCCTAAATCTAGGCAATTATGGTTTTGCTTAGGTTTTCAGGAAATGCTTTCCACTTGAACACATTTTGCAGTACCGCAATGAAAACCACAATTCTCTATATGAATGCTTCCACTTTTCCTTGTAGAACTTGGACAGCAATTGGAAGAAACTTCTGGAAAACACATAAGTGGCAAAGGCAAATTGGTTGGAAATGGCTGCTGCTGTCTGACGTTTGCAGATGCACAGGAGGGACTGTATCCCATTTTAGGTGGCTGTGATGTGGTTTTCTTACAGATGGAACAAGACCTTATTTGCATAGCATAGGGCTACCAGCGTGGTTTCAGTAGATATTTCAGTTTATTGAATAGTTACATTCTTAACATGCATTTATTAGTTCAGAAATCCATCCTGTGCTTATTGTAAGCTCCATTTGTGTCTCAGTATGAGTAGTAATGCCAAGCAAAACAAACCAGCTGTACTGGTAATTGCCTGTGCCTTGCTACTGCATCGTTTTACAGTGGGACCAGGGATGAGCTCGTAATGCTCACTGATCAATTAACACCCAGAGAAGCCCACTAGTACAGTTTACCCAACCACACAACTGCTTCATCTTGAAATGTCCTTTAGCTAAATATACCTTATCCAACCAAACTCTGAAATAAATATGAAGAAATCTTGGTGCTTTTTATAAAAAATACAAAAAGGAATAATAGCTTTGTTTATCCAGTGCAAATAGGAACATATTAAAAGAAGAATTGCACTTTACCCTTTTTCTGTGGAGAAAGTTGATAAAAAAACACTACCAATATACAATTTGTTATTGAAGTGATATAAAATGGCAAATAAATGAGTTGCCTGCAGAACTGCCACCACTATATATTCCGGTGTAAATGCTGTGCGTTTGAGTGGAATTGGGCAACATATGTCTTTCATTTGTTGCTGATTTCAAAAATTTTGTGTTGGCAAGTAAAATGATAGTTTTGCTGAACTTTTTCGTGTTTAATTCGAATAGTTCAACTGTACCTATTGTACTCAGGAGGTACCACTGGAATCCAGTTCTTGCACTTCATCCAGCAGTTGAGGGAAAAGGGGGGACTGATGTGTATTCCAAACATCAAGAGTACATGAGGGAAAACTCAAGTAATAATCCCAGGGGCATATGTACAAGGACTGGCGATAACTATCGCTAATGCTAGTTAGCGGCAGTTTTTTTATCGCCGCTTACCGCTGAAAACTATCGCCATGTTAGCGGCGTATTTACAAGCCGTCGCTACATGGCGATAGTATCAGGGATCTGCGATGAAAACTGCTGCTAACATTAGCGCGATGGCGATAGGAATTCCGGCGTTAGCGGGTGAAAACTACTGATAGGTCCATTAGCGGCAAAAAAAACTCACGTTAGTCAGCCCAACGTGAATTTGTTTTGCCTCTAATGCAAAAAATAGCTTATCTGCAACCTCCAATAGAAAATAGGCATAAAAACCAAAAAAATGCAGAATGTAGCAGCCAGGGCCAAGTGCAGCTCACATCAACAACCCCTGCAAGCCACCCAACATCCAGGATGACCAGGATGAGAGCCTGGGTGCCTCGCTGGACCTGCGTCTGGAGCCTGGATGCCTCGCTGGACCTGCGTCTGGAGCCTGGATGCCTCGCTGGACCTGCGTCTGGAGCCTGGATGCCTCGCTGGACCTGCGACTGGATCCTGGATGCCTCGCTGGACCTGCGTCTGGAGCCTGGATGCCTCGCTGGACCTGCGTCTGGAACCTGGAGTGGGATGCGGAGGAGCTGTGGAGTCGATGAGCCGTGGCGGTAGACATTGAGGCGCGACGATCGCCCGTACCTGGTGGTGAAGTCTGGCAGGTCCCATGGAGACACGTTGCTGACCTGTGTGAGAAGACCGCCTTGCACCCCTTGGAGCTGTTAATGGTAGAGGCGCTCCTGCGCACCAACGTAGAGAGGTCTGCATCGCATACTACGATCCACCACTACACCGGGGTGCACGAAGGGATTACCAATGGTGGGTGCCGCCTCACTGCATCACAGGCTGGATGATGTTGGGCTGTGGAGGGTGAGGCCCCTGAGCTGCGCCGAACTTGTGTGGCGGGTGCGCTGCAACTTCACGCCTAAGGGGGCCCTGCTGCATCAGCTGCATCGGGAGGTTCACCAGCGGACTTGGCGGCGACTGCTGTACCCAGACTTGTGAAATCACACCTGGCTGAGGCTCCTGCTGGCTGAGTCACAGATTTGGGGAGAGTGCATCGGATTGCGCCACGGTGTCAATGTCCAGGTAAGGAGAAGGTGGGACGCGTAGTGCAGGAGGCCCGGGGGTCGAGTCGCTAAGGCCTAGCACACGTAGATGACGCACCCCCAGTGGCGGCTCATCCGCTATGGCGGAAGAGTGTCGCCCCACTGCTTTCAAGCAGTGCAAGAAGAGGAAAAATCATCACATGATGATAACTTCCTGATGTAATCGTGCTATGTTTCCTTTGCGGGCGGGAGGGTGGGTAGGGCTGCTCCACTCACGGAGCAGGGCAGGGGCGGATTGGCATGCCCCCTCAAGTGCGCAATGACTGTTTGGTCAGCCCGCTCAAGCCGCCCAAAGCAGTCATTGCGTTGCATTACAGCCTGCATGGAGAACATGCCCACCCCTCCAGCCCCTGGCTGCATGCCTTGTCCTGGCGCCAATGACCAATCCCAACGCCGCATTGCAGCGGTGTGATTGGCTCAGGGGAGGGAGCCTGGCTGCCTACTTACAGTTCCTGGAAGGAGACTCAGGAGAGCAGGAGCAACGAAGACACGGGAACCGGCATCGAGGTAAGATTTCCCTCGTTTAAATATTTACAACACCCGCTCACACACACACCCCCGCGTCCACGTCCCATCCAGTGTTCTTTCCGGCTTTTCCCACCTCCCAGCTGTCCAGTCCCCCCGCAGCACTTCTCAATGGCGGCCGCTGTGCGGCCATGCACAGCGGGCGTACCTCTGGTGTGCCAAAGGTATATATGAAGTTACGACCCATTCCATTACATCGCATTCCATTACAATGCATACTAATACTAGGCATATTGCAACAGTAGGGAAGGTGTTGCATAGTGGAGATGTAAAAATTACTATTCCCACTTCAGTGAGTGCAACCCTAAAACTAACCATTGCACCCCAAAGCAAACCGTGGACCCTAAAATTCATCTGTGAGCCCTCAAAACACACCCTAAAAATCATATTTGACCCAAATGCACACCCCAATTTTCATATTTGACCCAAATGCACACACCAATTTTCATATTTGACCCCAAAACGCACCCGGATTTCAAGAATTTTACCCCAAAGCACACCCCAATTTTCATATTTGACCCTAATGCACACCCCAAATTTCATAATTGACCCCAAAACACACCCGAATTTCAAGAATTGATCCCAAAGCACACCCCAATTTTCATATTTGACCCAAATGCACACCCCAAATTTCATAATTGACCCCAAAACACACCCGAATTTCAAGAATTGACCCCAAAGCACACCCCAAATTTCATCTCCAACACACGAAACCCATACCCACCCTAAAACTTAAAAATACCCCATTACTGACCTCACAATGCGTTGTCATGGAATGCGATGTAAAGGCACCTGCATGGTTGGAGTAGCGTTTTAAAGTTATAATGGACATCTCCCGTGCCAAAGGCAAGCCATAGGCAAGCCCGTCTGCGTCCGTCTGCCCCTGTACCACGCGCAGCACCAAGGACCCTTCCTCTCAAACACTCCACCGCTACGACGCCAGCACCCTCCTCGCCATCAACGCTGGACGCCACATCGCCTGCTAGGACCAACTTCTGCTCCGGACCGGACATCGCCATCACTGACGGCTACTGAATCACCCGCAAGGACCACCCCGACCCTCCAGGAGGAGGCATTGCCATCACCTACAGAAGCACACTCCGACTGACCACGCACTCTAATGACCCAACGGTGACCATGGAGCACCTCAACTCCCAGATCCGGACCAACCCCAAGCCCATCCTCTACGGCACCCTCATCTGCAGGCCCCCCGGGCCATGGCCCCCCATTCTCCAATACCATTGTAGACCTCCTTGCACCCCAGGCTCTCCCATCCACCGACGACATCCAACTCTGTGAACTCAAGTTCTACCTGGAAAACCCCAGTGACCAGAACACCACCCCCTCCTGGGGAAGCTCACCAACATCAGACTCAAGCAGCTAGTCACCGCAGCAAGCCACATAGCAGGACACAAGGTCAAGCACGTCTCCTCCGCCAGCGGGAACTTCAACTACAGCCACACCACCGGACTCTCCTGGACCAACCATCATTGTATACATCACTTCTTCCCCATGCCCACCGTACACCACCGCCATCATCGCCCCCCCTCGCAGCTGGACCAAGGCCACCGAAGAACGTCTTGTCAACTCCCTCAGCACCACCACTCCACTAACGCTTACAGACAATGACACAGCAGTGTGCAACCGCCACCGATGGATCTCCAACTGCGCCGACACCCTGGCACCCCTCAAGAATGGACCAGGCAAAACTAGCACCACGTAGCGCCGTATTTGCAAAGTGACGCGTGTAGGCATATGCGTGACCTTGTGAAGCCCTGTGCCACAGCATACCTGCATCAGGTATGATGTACGCAGGGTGTGCGTTCACACGCGACAAGGCCTCATAGGAGTGGCACAGTGAAATCCCTCCGATTTCACTGCGACTATTGTAGGACGGCACTGCGTCAGTACCTTATGCCTACCTGATGGCAGGTGTAAGGGTGACGCAGTGCCACAGGGATAGGCTGGCCCCATGAATTGCTGGAGTTGCGTCATGCTTGTGACACAACAGCAGCAATGCATGACTTTAGCGCAGACAGATACGTCAGGATTCCAGACGTATCTGTCATTACTTGCGTCATGGAGCGCTGTCCAGTGAAAACAGCGCATCCATGGAGTCGCAAGAAGGGCTTAGTGAAAAGTGTTGCGACACTGTCTTGTCGCAGCGCTGCAACACTTTTCATGAGTGAGGCCCAGGGATGCGCACTATCCTATTGATGGTGCGCATTCCTGCCCTGTAGTTTTGTCGCAGGGCAGCGCAGCAACATTGCTTGCAGCGCTGTCCAGCACCAAAACCTGCTGACATGTGGCCCCTAGTGTTATCTCCATTTTTAAGACCAGCTATTTTCTGGTCTTAAGTCCCGGCCGCTAACGGGCTTTAGCGGCTGTTTTTTTAACGTATCGCAGGTCCGGGAGATCATTGTAAATATCGTGAAGTGGGGTTAGCGTGCGTTTTTGCACGGGAACGCCTACCTTGCATATCATTAGCGATAGTTATCGCTAACATGTGGCGATGCTGGAAATGGGCGGTATCACCAGAAATCTGTCGCTAACGGCTGTTAGCGACAGCTTGTTAATAGGGCGATAAAAACATCGCTGCATTAGCAGCAGAAAAGTGCCACTAACGCGGCGTTAACTCCTTGTACATATGCCCCCCAGTTCCTTGTTGCTAGCACACTTGTTCAAATGGTGTGTTGCTTATTTTCTTCCTCATGCTACTGTGCCATTGTTCTCCATCCATCATTTTACAAAGGCCAAGCTTTGCAGTGAGCGTTTTTAGGAGTCTTCGAAATTCACATAGTTTGTTTTTGTGTAATTATGCGAAATTCTGCAAAAATTACACAAACTGCAAAATCAGCATTTAGCACTATATTTTACTGCCAAATTCGTCCTTGTGTCCAATTAGGACAGGAGGATACATTGCATACAATAAAAAATAGCAAAGAAACACAAGTACAACGCACAACAGCCTTATGCATTCTGGATATTTACGTTGTTACAGTGCTCTGATGCAAATATTTTACCGGAATAATTATGCCTGATCGCGTAATGGCGTGAATTCATAAAAGTTGGAAAATTATGTGAGATTACACTGACATAATGGATACTACACAAGGGCCCAGTTTTAATGTGATTTCCTTGTCTAGTGAGCTGTTTCAGTTTTGATGGCCCTATATTTATTTTTAGATTTTATCTATGGCCCATTCCTTACAGAAGATTGGAAATCTGTACATTTCTGAATTTTAAGATTTCCCAACGAATTTCAGAAATGCTCCTCGAAATGTTATATATTTCTACCAACCTGACTTCAAAGAGTTTTACACATGGCTAATTGTATAAAGACTACACTTACATAAGCGAAAATGCCTTTGTATCAGTACAGTTGTACTTTAATTTTATATTTTTTTAACAGGGAAAGGTATTTCATAATCAACAGATTGCTTCCACTACATCTTTTCCAAATTTTGGTATGTTCTATTCTCATATCCAGTGCCAAAAAGGGTTTAATCCTGCGTTTTACTAGGGGCATAGCTTAGTTCATGAGATTCGTGGGGTGTGAATCTAAATTTTCCAACTAAAAAAGAGTGGGCCACAGGGTGAATGGGTGAGCTGACTGAGGTTCAGAATGGACTTTTCCCATGAGGAGCTGGGTCACTTCTGATTTACATTAGGTGAACCTCTGGGGCTGTATTAGAGTTTGTTGGACAGATACTCCATTGTAACAGCAACTGAGTACCCTGTCCATCAAATTCAATTTCCGCACACCCGATTTTGAGTTGGGTGGAATGAAATTCTCTAACGGAGTAAAATTTGCTCCGTTGGTGTAAAACATCCTCTGAGGGCCAAAGGGAGTAAGGGCCATCGGAGTCAAGCCATCTGACCATCTGCCCTATTTAGAGTGGACGGATGGATTACTTTTTTACTTACCACTGCCGCCAGGCATATCCTGGCAGGGACAACAAAAAAAGAAAAACAACCCTCCACATCATGGGAAATAACTCCCATGGTGTCGGGGTCATTCGTTTTTCTTGACTTTTCAAGAACAAACTCCCGCTTTGGGAGTTTGTTCTAAAAAAACATTGGAAAAATGCGACAGCCATCCATTATGTTGGATGGAGCTGTCGTCAAACTTTTTCTACATTGACAGAAATTGCCATGACCGCAGTCCCTGACAATGTATAGAGATGTCCGCTGGGCCATACAACAGCTCTGCCAAAACTTCTCCGCCACCCTGTCTGTCTTTACTTCGTCTGCCAAACCCTAAATCAGGCCCTTTGTCTAGAGTGGCATACTGGGCAAAAAACAATGGTTTGGAATGCCACCCTGGAGCAATTGCTGGTGGCTAGACTATTTGCAAGCATTCGTCCCCTCACCTTTTGGGTGTTTGTTTGCCATTATTATGCATGCAAAACTGCATAAGCAAAGCTTTCCAAGCCTACTACTGACAGTGTTTGTGAAATCCAACAAGTGGTAAATTTGCAACCATTCAAAAAGTATTTCTATGGGTCTAGATTTGCTCCTTTTTGTTGTAAACTGGTCACTATGTAGATGTAAGTTCCTGGTCCAAAAAATGAACACATTAGAACCACTTAATGAAAACAGGGCAACAAGAAAAACTCAACAGAGACATAGAAGACCCGACTCAGGGCCCCAGACCCAACTACCAATCCAATAAACCATATATTTGGGCACTGTCACACACCAAACATTCCCCTGAAGGTCTACCCCTGCCATTGACAAGATTAAGGGCCTGATTTAGATCTTGGCGGATCTGGTCCTGCCGCCGCTTTTCCATCGGTTTCTCCGCCCGCCTACTAGGTGGTCTGCTTGCTCAATTTAGATGCTGGAATTTTCCTCTTGCATTGATGATGTCATAGGAAAAAATGGCTGTCGGAGGGAGCTCAGCCAATATTTCCGCTGGGCCAATCACGATGTGCCTTCCCACCGATGTAACTATAGTGGGTAAACCTCCACACCTGAGTTGGCGGTGTCGAAGGTATAGAAGTAGAAATGTACCTTATTTTCTTTTTACACTTCTGTTTCCAACATGAACTCGATCATCCAAGTCCTTCGTTTGCTGCTGCTATTTGACCGCAGAGCTAATTGTCATCGCAGAAATTGAAGGTAAGCTTCTTTTTTACTTGTTTCTGTTTGCATTGTCTGCTTGCATTAGCTCTGGACTTATGCATTTTGAAAGCTCTCTTACAAGCAATATTTTACTAATTTGTAATGTTGTCATTTAAGAAATCTAAAGAAACACACCTGTATAATTTTATTTTATTTTCAGATTTGGGGCAAGCTGCCTTCATGATAATGGACACTTACACAAAAATTTACATTAATCAAAACTTCAAAATGTGTCTATACAGGTGTGTTCACTTTTTGTTCTAAACTATCAAATTATAAACATATGCATTACACATTATTGGAATGATTTGAATTTAATATAATGTAGAAATTGCACTAGAAAAGGTAAAATGTTTTGTTTTTAAAATAAATGTAAAATCATTGTTAGTTCTAAACTTAAAACCTTTCATATATTTATAAGTGTATAATTTCCCTTGTCTAGTGGATTTCCTGTATTTTATTAAATTTTAATTGTCTCTTTATTTTTTAAGATGTAATGCATATGTGTTTATTTTGTATGACTTATCAAGTGAAAATAAACACACCTGTATTAACACTTAAAAAAAAGAAAAATATTGGTTTATTTGCTCAGTAACTAAAAGTGACAATTTAGGGGCCCTGTATCCTGCTTTTCTTGGCATTATGGCTCCCAGAGGTTAGAAACAGCAGCAAAAGTTAAGGATGTGTTGTTGGTTGCACTGTTAGGAGGCAAGTGAACTTTTTTAAAACGCTGTGTACATCTACATGACGTGTGAGACCATCAATGGATATGGACACATCCAATGGGTTTCGTAGTTTGCTTTCACAGACATTAGCCATATGGTTGGGTCCGTTGTGGAGTTTCACACCTATTACGCGGTCAACCTCCGTCGACTTCCGTCTGATTGGAAATGTCCTAACGGCGAGGTCAGGCGTCTGCCATTTTACATTGTGAAATTGTGTGTTTGTGTATGTTAAGTGCGTCACCACCACTGAAAATGGTGGCTAGTTGTTTGCATATACAAAAGGCTAATGTTATCCATTTGTCTTAACAAAAAGAGCATAATGTAGTGCGTTACTGTGGTTAAACGCAATAGTTGTGGGATTTTGTATACACTTCAGTCGACAGAATATGTAAAGAATACATTTAAAATGTATTATTTACACATTTATTTTCACCAAAAATAGACATGGAAAAAATTTTATAAAACAAATAATTACTGTTGTGTTTCAATTATGTTAGAAAAATATTTTTGGGGGACGTTGCTTGGTGAGAGTGTAGGAGGCTGAGTTTCTGTTGCAGTAACCCCCCACTTTTTGCCAGACTACTGATGCACTTTGACTTAATGTGCCCTGGGTCCCTGCCAATCAGTTTTCCAGGGCCTGTGTTCTTTTCCAAAACTGTACCATGTACCCCCAATTAGCACCTCAGTGGCCACATGTCAGTCCCTTGTAAAAGGTACCCTGGGTACCAAGGGCACTGTGGCCAGGGAAGGCCTCTAAGGGCTGCAGCACTTATTGTGCCACCCTTAAAGGCCCTGTACGTTTACACACTGCCATTGCAGGCTGTGTGTTTTGGTGCAGAACAAAGTGAAGAGTCGACATGGCACACATCCGTGTGCCATGCCTACAACACACTGCCCTGGCATAGGTCAGAAACCTCTCTAGCTGGGTGCACTATACCAGTGGTGAGGGTACAGGTACATGAGCCCTGTACCCCTACAGTATCTAGACCAATTCTTAGACATTGTAAGTGCAGTTATGCCTTTAAGAGTATATGGTGCTGGGAGTTTGTCATTACGAACTCCACAGCACCATAATGGCTTACTGAAAACTGGGAAGTTTGGTATCAAACTTCTCAGCACATTAAACCCACACTAATGCCAGTGTGGGATTTAATGAAAAATGCACTCAGAGGGCATCTTAGAGATGCCCCCTGAAAAACGACCAGCCTATGGTGGGTTTCCTGACTGGTACACACCAGCCTGCCACCACGAGAAATGTTTCTGGACCCCTGGGGTGGGAGCCTTCGCTCCCTGGGCCCAGACACAAAGCCTTTCCTTGGGGGAGGTGTTCACACCTCCCCCAGGACAGGAAGAGCCGTCTGTGGCAGGGGAGCTTCAAAGGCCTTGAAGACTTTATAATGCGACCCCCAGCCTCTCCTGCTATGAGGAGCCGGCCCCCTTCCTGTCTCCCCTCCTTTTCGGTCGGAAGACAGGCAGGAAAAATTAGCCAGCCCAGAAGGTGTGCCCACCTCTGTCAACCCCAACCCTCAGGTGGGGGAGGCGAGGTGAAGCCAACTCTTAAGTGCCCGCCATCTTGTAGAAGGCAGGCACTCCCCAATCAGGATTAGGGATTGTGCCCACTCCCCCACGTGGGGTGAGCACACCAAGGGTGTAATCACCCTAAGGTCATTGGCTACTGACCTCGAGACCCCTAAAACACCCCTTAAATACAGTATTTAGGGGGAAGCCTGGACCAAGAAGACAGATTCCCGCAACCTACGAAGAAGAAGGACAACAGAAGACGCCCAGCACAGGAGACTGCAGAGAACAACTTACTTGGCCCCCGCCCTACCGCCCTGTCTGCAGTTTCCAGAGATCCTGCGCCAAAAGTCGCCTTGTCCTACAGCCAGTGACCTCCAGAACCCCAGGGAGGACTGACTGCCTTCCACAAAGACTGGATCTCCTGTGAACAACTGCTCTGTTCAAAAGAAACAGCCAAGAAAGAATCCGAGCCTGCTGAGGACAAAGAAACCCGACGCCTGGAACCACCACTGCACCCGACGCCTACGGCCCGAGTCCGAATGGCCCACTGGTCCCAGCGAGGTCCCCCAGTGCTCCAGAGTCCGAGTCCACCGTGGGTTGACCCCTCCAGGACTCCCCGACGACGCCTGCAGCCTCTGCATGGAGACTCCCCAACCGTGAATGGCCCAGTAAGGTGAAATCCGACCTCAAAAGACACCCCTGCATCCAGCCTCCCTGCGCCCTGGAGAAGAGAACCCGAGGTGCATCGACGTCCCCGAGACCTCCAACTTACTTGCCCAGCTGTTGGTTCTTCCTGGAAGACTTCCTGGACCGAGCCTGCAGCTAAAAACCACAACCGGCAATCCCCATTGAAAACCACTGGGCACCCGATGCCAAAACAGCACCCTGCACCCAGCCGCCCCTGCACTGCTGCGGGTGTACTTTGGGTGCTAACTCGGATCCCCCTTTGCCCTGAGCCTAACACAAGGAGCTTTACTCCCACAACCTTGTGGCCTGCTCATGAGCAGCCACCAACCGGAGGCCCCCTATCCCCCAATGGATAACATTGGGCATCAGCACTCTGCACCTGGCCGCCCTAGTGCCGCTGAGGATGCTTTGAGAGTGCATACTTGACCCTGGGGGAACCCTGGTTCTAACCTCAGAATACCAACTCCCACAACCAAGTACTTACCTGTTAACTGATAACCACATTTTCCTCCATAGGAATACATTGACTGTTTTTCCTTGAAAAGTGTGGAGTTGGTTTTGTATGAGAACTTGAAAAACTGCAAATACCTAAAAACTGCTTTACTTACCTTTTCTCTAGGAAATGTCCCAGTGTGATATCTAGGCATATCACACTGAGTAGAAAAAGTAGTCCATGAAGTAATCTGTAAAGTACTCAAAAGTAATCTAACAGTAATTTCCACTGTATTGAAAAGATTTACAAACCTGTAACAAAGACATTTTCATTCAGCTTGCTTGTATTGTTCAACCTGCCTTGAAAACTACCATTTATCCTTACCTGTGCCAGGCTTGCTTGGTTCTAGAAAAAAAATACAACTAAATAATATTTTTATACAAATCAAATTGGTCTGAGTACAGTCTTTGAGTGGGTGACATCATTTGCTGATTGAGTGTGTACAACAAATGCTTAACACTACCCTCTGATAAAGCCTTACTGCTCGCCCACACTACCACAAATAGAGAGTAAGGTGCTATCTACTTTTACCTCTGCCTACCTTTGGGGTTCCACTGGACTCTGTGCACACTATACCTCACTTTAGTATAGTATATACAGAGCCAGCTTCCTGCAGAGAGACTATGACCAGAGACTATCTTTGCATTTCCCAGAGAGCATATCTGCTGAATTCTGCCCGCCACGCGTCCACGAGACCATGAACACAAAATGGAGACCGGAGATCGAGATCAAGTTTAATATCAGAGAACCCGATGAGCGACTTTTGTAAGAGAACAGCCTTGAAAACCATCCTCATGCTTAACACCTCAGGTAATGTGCCTTACTGTGCCTTACCAACTCTGCAAGAACTCTGTTGCACCGTGATCTGCAACCACTCTGTCACTAATCTCTTTCAATGCCTGGCACTGCCTGACTCTAAAATGGTGGCCGGAGATCGTGCTTAATATCGGTAAACCCCACACAAGACTCGCACACAAAACCAGCCTTGAAACCAACTTGATTCTACCCTCATGGTTATTAATTCAGGTATTGTGTCTTTCAGTGACCCACAGCCACCTTTACACTAACCTCTTTCACTGCATGGCAATAACTGACCCCAATATGGCGACTGAGAATAACAGTGTAAACGAGTGAACTCTGCTGAATGCTCACTCTAAAGCAGCCAACTTTAAATTCTTCATAGTGTGAACCCACCCATCGTAACCATGTAGGGCACTCTGATTAAGGGGCATACTAACCAAAACAATAACAGGTATCAGTAAATATAGGATCTACACAGTTGGGTCAATAATATACCCTATGAGTAAATGCTATATTTGTACTGAGTGACTTCTCCAGCACCCCCAGCAGCATGTAACCCGCAATAGCTGCTCATTTCTGTATGCAAATATCTACCAGTGCCCCTGCAAGCGCACTGTGGAGAGCATTGCCGGACCCTATCAGTACCCTTACAGTGTGCAATGCCGGTCTGCTACTTCCCTGCAACAAAAAAAACATGCAACCACAAACAGATACTGCTACTTACCTGTTAGTTACCTACAGATTATGACCGATATGTGCAAAAGACATCTATTCACTTGCAAATAACTGGAAATAACTGATCTGATATATCCTTCTGAGGTCTCCTCAGATCTGCTTCTGTACAGGATGCGCCCTACCTACATTGATATCTGAAACGCTGGCACAATCAGCTCAGGCATACTAAACCAGTGTCTCTCTTAAACAAACACAGAATACATTACCGTGGCTCAAACTCTCTTCATAATCATACAACTAAAAATGTGAAGTCAGTGGCACAAGCAAGATACGACCTCCAGCTGTGGTATAAAGATAGGGTACCTTCTCTTCTGAATAGAGGCCTCTAATACTCACAAGCAGGCCCATAGGTAATTCTGCCTACTAAACACTACAAATCTGACCGCTAAGCTACCCAAGATGGCTGAGAAGGAATCCAAACCTCACTTTAAGTGGTCGAAATCCGACCCCCCTCTCACTGATCAAAGGTAATCTGGACATTAGTAGCACAATGGACATGATCTTAAAAAAGCTGGCGGAGGCACATAGCCTCTTAAAATCCAAGAAAAAAAACACAGATTCCATGCAATTAGAGCTGTAGTCCATGAGAGCAGACATTAACACCATAAACAAAAAGATAACAGACACACAACAGAGGATCAGCGCAGTAGAAGACTCAACCAACCAGACATTCAAAGATCTACAAACACTCAACTTATTTACAAAAAACATGAAAAAAGACTTAGCCGACCTAGCAGACAGGAACAGAATAGGGAACTTAAGAATATTTGGTATTCCAAGGGCACCAAGGACTCATTACACTCATGCTTACATTTCATCAAAACCTGGCTCCCACAAGTCACAGGTCTGAGGTTTAACAAAGATGTTGAACTGGAAAGGCTCATCCTCTAGAAACACGATCAGACCAATATTATGTAAACTGCTATGATTTCAACATACAGAATCTATCCTAAGCTACATGCGCAAGAGCAACCATATCAGCTGGAACGGCTGCAAAATCCATATTTCACAAGACTACTCCAAAACAACACTTGAGACCAGAAAAGGATTTCTGGCTTTAGGAGACAGGCTAAGAAACATGAATCTCCAATTCACCTTTGCAGGACCGGCAAGATTCAAAGTCATGGTTAGTTGCAGGTTCCACTCATTTGAGGACCCCAAACACCTAGCAAACTTCCAGGATGAGATCACACACCAGGAGATGGAAATCTCCAGAGCCTCCAGCAACAGAAAGAAATCTTGAATTGACACTTGAATGACACTTAAAGCTTCATTGCATCCATAGATCCTGAATGTTACCTGTATATGACTCCACACAAGAAGTTCAGATGAGTATACTCAAATGTGTGGCCTAAAGATTGTACCATTGTTACAGAAAGTTGAAACAGTTTCACTATTTCACATGATATGTCTTTTGTTACGATCTCCCTAGTGGGAGCCCATTTACTACCACATAATGGAACAATTGTTCCAACTAATGTTGTTGTTGGTTTGCACTATCACAAATCTATGTTCCAGCATACAGTCACCCATGTTCAGCTGTTGAATTGCTTAATGGGTGAGATGTACCTGGGTTGTTTCTGAAATGTTGTAAGCTCAATATTGGAGCACGTCTCTACATTAATCATTTGCTCCTTGTTGGTGATTCACACTCTTCGTTGTCGCATCCCCTCTATCAATGGTAATGGGGATGGGGGGAAGGGCAGGTGGGTAAGGGAGGAGGGCTATCTTTTTTTAAATTTTTTTCTCTCCTTTCTATGTTTTGCATTTGTATATTTACCTCGCTTAACAATGTCTCTTTTACAGTGCTGATCAGTGACATTAAATCAGAAGATCACACAGTTTTTGCTACTCACTGTACTAGCAACACACTTAAAACACCTAATACACTTAGGGGGAGATTTACAAAAAAGTCGTGCAACGCAGCACAGGCCCCCGCAAGGCTGCGCTGTGCAACAGGGAAGGAGCAGGGGAGCGTCATATCTTCAAAGACATGGCTCTCTACTCCCCTTTCCCTTGCGCCGGCGCTGATTTCAGCAGCCGTGCGTCATGCACACACCTTAGCGCTGTAGCACTAGGGTGTGTGCATGAGTGTAGCATAGGTTTTGTACAGGAAGGGTACCCTTCCTGTACAAAATACACTGCTAGACATGAGGGAAAGCTTTTCCCACTTTGTATGCGTGCTGCACAGTGAAGCACGTATGCAAAGTCGGAAAAGGAAGGAGAAATGAAAGCATTTCTCCTTCCTTGCGCCTAGTTGAAAAGGACGCAGCTTTCTCACGCTAAACTCAATCTACTGTTTTTAGTAAATTGGGTTTAGCGTGAGAAAGCTTGGGTGGTTGCATTGGAACGCCCATGCACCACCCTTGCCACGCCCCCACAGCGCAAAGTAATGTGAAGCAGCGCAATGCGCTGCTTCGCATTACTTTTACGTTATTTCTAGCGCTAAAAAGTTAATTAGGAAAAAAGATTTTGTGCCATTTTGCGTCACTTTTGTGATGCAAACACAGCGCAAAATCTTAGTAAATCTCCCCATGTGCTCTGACACATTATCACTCACACCAGATTAATAGCA
Organism: Calotriton arnoldi; assembly: GCA_963921515.1. Lineage (NCBI taxonomy): Eukaryota > Metazoa > Chordata > Amphibia > Caudata > Salamandridae > Calotriton > Calotriton arnoldi. The sequence goes on along the minus strand of CAWUFW010012583.1, from coordinate 160,742 downwards.
AACCCCACACTTACAGACAATTTTATCATAGTCTCCTTGAACGTCAAAGGATTGAATCATCCAGTCAAGAGACGTAAAATAATGGACTTCCTCTATCAATCAAAAGGAGATATTATTCTTCTCCAAGAAACGAGAATTACCGATAAAGATGCTTGTTTTCTCAAAAGCAATTGGATATCCGAGGTATATTGCTCCCCAGTAATACACAAAAAACACGGCATGATCATGCTAAGTTCTAAACTATCCAACATTAAACTTGAGTCCTGCTCCATGGATGAGAATGGCAGATGGCCTATAACTAGCTCATGCAAAGGGGACTTTTTGTTCCACGTAGTCAATGTATATGACCCCGATAGTGAGGATTCTTCCTTCTAGAACAACATTCCCAACAACAAAGGACAAGTACCCACTAATTACCTCATCCTTGTAGGCGAAGATTTTAACTTACCACTTGACACAATTCTAGACCGTCAATCAACATGTAAATAAGTCCTAAGTCTCACAAAATTCTACAATAAAATTCCTCTAAATTTAATCTCAAAGACTCCTGGAGATTACAACATCCTGACTAGGGACTACACCTTTTAATCAGCACTCCACAGCTCCTACACAAGAATTGACTACATCCTCATACCTAGGTTCTACTCAAACATAGTAGACCAAACTACCATATCCCGAAGGCTACTCTCCGATCATTTCTGCATAAGTACTATCCTTCTGGGACCAATCCCAAACCCACTACCAAATTATGGCGCTTTAACAATGATGTGCCTAGCAATGCAGATAACCTTAAGAAAATCGAAGACATTATCGCAAACTACATCACTGTAAACACCTCACCGGACATAAACATTTAAATACTCTGGGATGCACTCAAAGCAACCTTGAGAGGTAGCCTAATTGCCATGCAGGTGAAAATAAACAAAACGAATGATATGGTATATTACTGAAACTTGAAAACAAAATCAAACAACTGGAGCTAACTCACGTCCATAACTCAGATAGTAACACCCTCTCCACCCTCACGAAAAAGAAATATGAATATAATAAGATCTTGAGTGAAAAAGCGGGAGTGTGTATAAACAAATTTAAAGGCCTTAAGTTTTGGAAGGCAATAAGGATGATAAAATGTTGGCCTCATATCTTAAACATAAACAGAACCAACAAAAGATATCCGCCATTAAAGACAGCAACAACATAACGCACACTAAGCCCCAAAGAATTATAGACACTTTCAAACAATTCTACGAAAATATGTATTCTGACGACAATAAGGTCTCTCCCTCTCAGTGTACTGAATATTTAAACAAGCTGCACACAGGTATCATTAATGGCTCCATAGCAGAGGCTAATATTGTTCTGATTCCCAAAGATAGGAAAGATAAGTTGCTTCTCAAAAACTATAGACCTATCTCACTAATAAATCTAGACTGTAAAATAGACGCGAAAATATTACCCAAATGCCTAAACCTCTTCTTAACGAATTTAATAAGCAGTTCACAGGTAGGATTCCTATAAAAAACACATGTCTAATGATAATACCCATCTCCTATGTCACGTCCTAGAAAGAGCAAAAATGTCCATGTCGACTTCCTTAGTGTTATCCCTTGACACTGAGAAAGCGTTCGACAAAGTATCTTGGACATTTCTCAAAGAATCATTAAGAGCCTTCAATTTAGGCGAAAGATATATAAAAATAGTCATGGCTTTCTACCGCAATCCAAACTTCCATATAAGTACAAGCGGCTCCCTATCACAATCATTCAAACTAGGGAAAGGCAACAGGCAAGGCTGTCTACTTTCCCCATTCCTCTTTCTGCTAGCTCTTGAACCCCTCGTCCTCAATATTGATAAAAATCCTAACATAGCAGGAATCAACTTCCATGGGAACTAAGTAAAACTGGCTGCTTACACAGACGACATCTTCATTGTCACAGATGAACCCAAATCCTCCACACAGTCCCTCATGGAAACAATAGATCAGTACTCAATAGTTTCTGGATACAAATTAAACAGGGACAAGTCAGAAGTTAAATTCCTTAATTCTATCGGTACAAAAGACCTGCTAGGTGACTCAGGCCTAACATGGCAATCCTGCTACATCAAATATTTAGGCATCGAATTGGAGCTGATATCATTGACACTATAAAACACAATGAAAAGCTAACTCTTAAAAAAATAGAAAAACTATTAGAAAGCTGGATACCCAAATTCATAACATGGTAGGGATGCATAGAAACCATAAAAATGATGGTCACTCCCTTAATCAATTACCTGATAAGCATGTTACCCCTAGTGCTCCCAGAAGACTTCCATCGGAATTTAGATAAACTGATTACAGACTTCGTCTTGTAGTGTAGTTCCTATTTCCCTAATAGGCTCTGCGCATTGGAATAATATACCCTATAGATTCAACATAGGACTGAGGTCAGTATGTCCCTATCGAGTATATTAAACTTAATTACTTTGTGCCAGCTAACTCAGAGGCCACTAGAAACTCCTTGTAAACAAGAAGGGAGTAGTTTCTGGCAACCGCATAAACATGACAACTTTGTTTCCCTTTAGAATCGGAACACTCTCAGAATCGTGGAAACAATAGATAACAGTTTCACTCAGCTAATCGTGCATGCTTAGTTTCTTCAGAGTTACACAGAAAGAATAGACGGGCATTTCAATAAAAGGATTTATTGAACAGTCTTGTTTCTCGTGTAAGAGATATGAGCTGTTATGATCACAAGACAGTATGCGAGATATATAATGTACAGCGTAAGCAGTAGAAAGAAATAATACTGCGCTAGCATTATCTTTTAGCTATGACACATATATTCATATACATAAATAACATAAGCTAAAAATGCGAGTACTCATAAGATGCTTCTCCAACTAGTTCTACCCCAGTGTACCTAACCTAAGTGTAGTGCAAGGTAAGAAGTAGGTGAAGTATTCTATAGTATGGTATGCTATAGTCTAGTATGCCAAGTCTAGTATGCCAAGAGTCCCTCTAGGTTCTAGTCAGCTCCATACCTTGAGAATGAGAGAGGTGGGAATCTCCTTCCGTTTCTCGAACTCTAACACCCCGCGAAGGGAGTCAGAACACTGGAAGCTGGATTCTCTGCGAGCAGGGATGACAGCGTCTCTTGTCAGTGCGTCAGGCCGGGACACGGGCTCCTCTAAAGTCGAGGTCTCCTCCCACTTGCTTGGGCAAGGGAAGGTATATTTATACCCGGTAGGTGCCTTGGAATGTTAGCATTGACGTAAAGTCGGGCAGAGGAAGACGTCAGGAATGAACCCTTAAGGTATAGCGGTTCATGCATAATAAATGAGTTCTTGGAGAAATCAATAATCCTGTGCTAGGGAACTCCCAAGAGCTTAAGGGTCTGGTTTCTAAGAACTCGTTGTGACGTTAGGGTGGACGGATGTAAGTGACCATGCCTGTATTTGGATAGCATGGCTAATGCCTAAATAAGGACTGGGATCTTATGCCTATATATGGGCAATGCGAATTGTGCGTATATAAGGACATGTTTCACGAAAACCTATATACGGACACCTAAAGCGGAATACAACAGTCTGGCAGGGTAAAAGAGCAAGAATTTCGCTAACGAAGCTCCGCCTTCCCTACACACTAGGGGGAGTCAACCTTGCCAATTTGAGAAAATACCAGACTGCCTTTCTAGCTAAACAGGGCACACACTGGCTATCCACATCTGACACATACAAACCCACTGGGCTGGAAGTGGAAAGAGCCATCTTGAACAACCTAAACCTCATAACACTTCTAACATCCACCTGTAATCACCTCATCACATCCAAATACATATTCAAAAACACTAGGTATGCACTTCTATCCTTTGATAAACCCTACCCTCTCATATGAGGCTTTCCAACCTAACCTCTCTCTGGCATAACCCCAACATCAAGTTAGAAGGCCAACACCTTTTTTGGAAAACGTGGATCAAGGAAGATATATATTTCCCTAAACAGTTAGGCTTCTCAGCCTTTCCGGTAACCTTCTTGAATCTACAATCATTATACCATTTACACGACAGGGAGTTTTACAACTTTCTCAAAATTAAGTCAGCAATTACCAACTCCAAGAAGCACTGTAACGAACTGTCCCTCTCAACTTACATATATTCCCTCAACAAGATGGGTCACACGTTTCCAAATTTAACCAACTACTACAACCCAAATCCTCTAAAGCAAACATAAAGATATTGACAAACTGGGACTCTTAGTCCTCTACCCCCATCCTCAACCAGAATGGAACACCATCTGGAAATCTGTAACTGTACACAAAATATCACCTGTACTCTCCCAAGCCAAATATTGGCAAATTTATATAGCCTTCTGGACCCCCTGCCGACTACACACCCTAAAAAACTTAGACAGTCCCAGCAGCTGGAATTGTAAGGAAAAAACTGGGGACCTAGCACACCTAATCTTCCACTGCAAATCAATGGGTCCATTCTGGGACAAGGTTTTCTCCTTTATCTCCAAGCGTTTTAATATTAACTCTAAAAGAGTTTTCTCATTCCTTATCAAGAGCTTCCTGGACCCCAGCATTAAGTGTTGCACCAATAGCCTCTTGCTCAACATTCTATTAACTTCTCGGGTCACAATGATTACTTCCAACTGGAAAGCTACCCATAAAACCTAATTTACGGCTTGGTTAAACTGGATATCACACATAAGAGGTGTAGAGAACATTGCTCTATATCACTCCCCGCGAAAATCACCAAATACACCTATATGGAAAACACTAGATCACTACCTTGCCTCCACTAACCTCTGTGAACAGGTTGCACGCCATATCTACTATAACTCCAGCATGTTGAAGCTATACTTTATAACACATCAAGGTACCCTATATACATAACTGTGAGTGATACATTTATGCCGAAAATGATAAACGATCTCTTGATCTCCCTCATTGAAACATATGAATGCCATATCAAACAGATTCCTTATGATTGAGACAATAATGGTTTTCTTTTTTGTCAGTTATTCTTCTTCTTCCTCTTCAGACTAATTTCTCGATTCACAAATGATTTGAAGAATACTCTCGACTAAACTATGCATAACTCTACCGCAACAATGATTTTGTATTGGTTCCACTCTTTAAATTTGCTCTAATTTAAAAAAAAATTGGGGCATATTATCAACAGGCAGCGATAATTATCGCTAAGCGCGCTTAGCGCGACTTTAAATATTGCCGGCTATCGCTGGATTACATCGCCGAGTTAGCGCGTTATAATCAACGCTTAACTCCAAAGCGATAAAAAAATCCAGTGATAGCGGCGAAATGCCTGAATATCGCTGGAAATCCAGCGATAAAAAAGCAGCGATAGGGAAATCGTTGATAATAAGCCATGGTGGACTTATCCTGACAATCCACCTCCCATAGGATAATATAGCTAAGTCAGGAATTTTGCAGACATTAGATTCCAGCGTTAATGGGGGCTTAGCGCAATTTTAATTGTCACTACGCCGGTCCGGGGCATCGTTGTAAATATCGCGAAGCTGCGTTAGCGATGTATTCCCATGAAGTTATGTGAGGAACGCCTACTTTGCATCTCATTAGCGATGCGATGCTAGGCGTTAGTAAAACGGGTGCTAGCACAAGGAAACACGCGCTAAAGCCTGTTAGCGTGTCCTTGATAATACTGCAATGAAATTATCGCCGCTTTTCGGCCGAAAACGGCCGCTAAAGCGGCGATAATGGGCTTGATAATATGCCGCTTTGTCTGTTATGTACTGAAAAATTATTAATGTATATTTGAAATTTAAAAAAATATTTTTTCACAACTAAATGTAATGTGAGTTTTATTTCATTAATATGTTAGCAAAAATGAATAACATTTTTTTTTACTTTTAATTGCAGACATATGAACCCAGGGAGAGTGAGGAGATGGTAGCCTCAAGTTCTGAGACCATTTCCAGACCATGTCACCATGTAAGAATGGGATATAATAAAAAAATTCCAATTAAATAGGCAAACTATTCTTGATTATTGTCATCAGATGGAGCCAGATCTTCTGCCTCACAATATGAATCCCACAGCAATAACACCAATAGTAAAAATAATCACAATACTCCTTTTTGGGCCACAGGATCATTCGAATGCACTGTTGCAGTGTCTGGTGGAATGTCACAACCAACTTTCAGTGTTGTGCTATAAGCTCTTTCTTCAATGTTGAGACACATCAACAGCTTCATACAGTTTCCAGGAAATGAGGATTTTGCCAAGGTGAAGGGAGATTTTTATGGTTTTGGTCGCCTACCACATGTGGTTGGAGCAATTGATCACACATATATTGCCTTGCTGCCACAACACGACATCTAGCAAGTCTACCACAATCAAAACAACTTCCTCTCAATCAAAGTGCAAGTTGTGTGCATACCAGATTTGTACATCACTAGCATGTGTGCATGTTTTCCAGGATCAACACGATTCATTTGTATTACAGAACAGCACCACACCCCCACAAATGTCACAACTTGGACCTGAAAGGGCTTGGCTTGTTGGCAAGTACAATCTGTCAATATATTTTTAGGTTAATGTGAAGTTTAATGATCAAAAATTAGTATGTAATGTTTTTTTTTTGTTTTTTTCTCATATAGGAGACTCAGCTTATCCTAACCGACTATGGTTGTTAGTACCGCAGAGGAATCGAACGACGCCAGGTCTGCTTCAATGAGGCCCATGAAAGAACACAGATTGGAATGGACGTTTGGGCTCCTAAAGGGTAGATTTCGATGCCTGGATAAGACTGGTGGAATCCCCCTCTACTCACCCGAGAAGGTGTGCAAAATCACCATGGCATGCTGCATGTTTCACAATGTAGCCCTGCAATGGAACATCCCACACATTGCAGAGGAAGAAAATCATGATGAACAACCAGGTGTGGATGTTGAAATGCCAAATGAAGATGATAGTGCTGTAGAGGAAGAAATAGACTTACATCAAGGTGTTTTTGAAAACTTCTTCACAAGAGTGTAAGTGACAACTTCTTCACAAGAGTGTAAGTATATATTCACATATTACTACATTACATTTAAAACCATCTTTTATTCTAATGAGAAGAAAAGTATGTGATAGACATTTTTCAGAAAGGGCAAGTTAAGGGAAATCCAAGGCAAAGATGTTTGTTGATCTAAGTTTTGACACATTGACTACTGTGTTTATTTACATTGTTTAGGATTGTTTTTAGGAAATGTGTTCTCAAAATTTGACACTTGTAATGTGTTTATTTTGTCATGTCATACAAATAAATTGTTTTTGTTTCAATCCGTTTTAGGTTCCTTCACCGTGTCATCTTCATTTGGACATTTCAAAGTTGTGACATTTGTAGTTATATGCTGCAGTTGCAAAATACAAAGGGAACATGGGTTGATCTTGTGAAAGACACACACAATTTGGGTGAACTTATCTGAGGCAGTAGATCTGGCTCCAGCTGGCTCCAGCTGATGACATAACTCAATAATAGTTTGCCTATTGAATCTGTATTTTGTGTTTATATCCTGTTCTTCCATGGTGGCAAGGTCTGGAACTGTAAATGAACAAATGGTATGAAGTATGTGGGTTATGCATGGGTTGTAATGTATTTGAAAAATATGACAAGCAATTCTTTATTCCAATTTAATAAAATACTAGTTTTTGATTTGTGGTTTTGTTATTTTTCGTCATTTTTGGAAAATGTGAAAAAAATTACCTACATGGAATTTATTGATGAATAAACAATATTTTCAATTTTTCCATTTTAATATGTATGATGGAAGGAAAAAATGAACAAATTGAGAAAAGCAATACACCAGTCTTTGACTTTGCTATTTTTGCTTTTATTCAACAAAACCAAATGAAGTAAAACAGGATAAAAACAAAAAAACAAACCAAAATGTATAAAAAGTCAAACATGGTGAATGAAACTATTATTGAAGAGCCAAAATTGTTTGAAAATCCAATGTACAAAATACAACTGGCATCAAAAAGGTAATTGTGTCCAGAAAATAGTCCACAAAGCGAATTGTAGTCGCACACTGGAGGAAATTAGGCTCTGTATCTCTTGCTGGTGGCGGTCTTGCCATCCTCTCCTGGTGGTCCAGATGAACGTCCCTTCTGAGGGAGGCTGGTGGATCCACAGTTGCAGGGACTGAGGTCTGGGCAGTTGTTTCCTCTTGTAGCAGAGCCTCCATTTCTGTGGCTGAAGCAGATGTAGTAGACCCAGATGTTATTGGACCACAGAAAGGGAAATATTTGCTGCGAAAGCCCTGCACATATGAATAAAACAATCCAGTCAGGGAGCCTAAATTGAAGTTTAGATTTTCTATCTGTACATTGTGCTCCCTCTGCAACAGTTTCATTTCCCGGAGCTTTGTCAGGACCTGGCCCATCATGTCTTGGGACTGATGGCGGGATCCCAAGACTTGGTCGATGGTGGCCTGGGTGACAATGAACCAAGTGACTACACATTGCTGGCCAACAGATTCCCTCCCACGACCCCTACCCCCACTAACCTGTGCCCTTGACCCAGTGAGCCCCATCCAACTGGGTCCTGGAGGAACTGGCGGTGGTGGTGGTGTTGGATCAACAGCAGGCAGGACTAGGGGGCACAAGATTGAGGTGATGTTCCTTTGGCTACAGGAAGTTGAGGTATCCAGAGGCTGAGGAGTGGTAACAGCTAGGGTGGGAGGTGTAGGTGTGGGCCAACTTGGACTCAGTGTAGCTGTCTGCCCAGGCAGACCATATGGACCAGGCTGCTTCTCATCATCCAGACTTGCAGGAATAGATTCCTCGCTGAAGGCTTGTTCCCGGTCTGGAGTGGAGGTATCCTCAGTAGCAGTGGCAGATGGTTGTCCACGTACTCTGGGTGTTAGACCTATTATCAATTATAAAAAATAAAACTTGTAAAAATCTGGATTATACATCAAATGAGTTTGAAGGTAAAAATGAAGCAACCTAAAAGGAAAAAGGAAAATTAATATCATTATTATACATTTCAGTAGTATCATCATAAATTACACAATGAGTTTAATTTACACATAAAATGACTTCAAAAAAGCAGGTAAAAACATGTCCTGAAATGAAAAATATATTTAGAAAGTATACATTAATTGTACCGAACATTCAACACAACACAGTAGAGAGGTGAAATGTGAAATAGACCATTCCAAGGCCTAGCAGGGTAAAATTCTGACAGTTAAACAACTTAGAAGGATAAATAGCACTAGTTATCATATTAACATTGCAATGTAGATTTATTATCAATAAAACCTATATCCAACATACACCATGACATACATTAAAATGTTTAAGTCAACATACTTGGATTTGTGAAACATATTACAGCAATTCAATAAAATAACAAGAAAGTGACAACATACAAAAACAAAAAAATTGACATTTTAAAACATAACATAAAATAGAGATTGATAAATACATAACACTTCAACATATTTGATAATATGAAACAAAAGAGAGAATGAGCAACATCACGTTGCAATGTTATTTCCACAAAACAAAAACAAGACCTCATGTAGTTACATTCATTTCATTTTAATATTAAAAATACTTGCAAAATTGTAAGTTGAACATACCTAGTAATATGTATGCAGTGGAAATGAAAAGACATTTACAATTTAGAACACATATGTGAAATATGGTTTTAGCTGAAAAACACTTACAAGCACCATAACTTCATTTGAAATTAAATGGAGATTGAAACCTGTAAAACACAAATATTGACAACACATATTGACCATTAGCAAAATGAGAGATACAACAATAATGCTGCAAATTTCCTGAAAAAGTAATAAATACATTTATGTATTGATAATTATGTTTAAAAAAGTGAAAACACATTAGCAACAGCTAAATTAAAAGCAGAAATGACATTTCAGTTTAGTGACACATTCAAAAGTACAACTTACTAGTCACCACTCCACCAGTAATTCCTGTCAAGCTTTCAGGATGTAGGATCTGCAAGGCCTTCTCCTCCCAGGGAAAAAGTTGTAAGGGGGGCTGGTAGAACCACCACCAGTTCTCTGGGCCTCCAGGTGATGCTTGGAGGCCAGGAAACCCACTCTCCCCTGCAGGTCGTTCCACCTCTTCCTTATTTCCTCCTGTGTAGGCAGGTTGTTTGCTACAGCATTCACTCTGTCAACTATTCTGGCCCATCATTTTCCTTTTCTGAGTTATAGTTGTATTTTGTACATGGGCTCCAAACAGTTGGGGCTCTACTCCAATTACTTCATCCACCATGACTGACAGTTCTCTCTCAGTAAAAATTGATTTCTTCTCCCTGCCATTACTAAATAATTAACTTAAATAAATGTTATGACCCAAAAGATGATAAGTAACAAAAGAAACATTTGAACAAGAAACAGAGAAAGCAGAAATAAAGACCTGACTTTACGGACAATTCTCTCAGGGACACTGTTGTGCTGCAGTGGAATGGCAAAGGATCATGGTCTGAAATGGAGTATGTTTTATAGTGTGGTATGTAGGTGAAATTAATTAGGCAAAACACATCAGGTGTATGATGCTATCATCCATCCAAAAGCCAAAGGAATAGTGCAACTCCCAACAGGGGAGTACTCAGCGTCGACAGCAGTGAGCCGCTTATGTGACAGAAAACACTCTGTCTATGAGGACGGAGGATCAGCCAGCACACATCTCAATACTGTGGGCGGGAATCTGTCAGCTCGATGGATTACTTGTAAACTCCGTGACGGAAGTCCCGCCAGGATCTAAATCATGTAACAAAACTGTGGGAACCCAATACACCATTGGAGGCTTGGGCAGATAAACAATTGTATAGGTAAAGATGCCTGCAAGGGATTTTATTTAATAATCTCAGTCAATTTTCTTACTAGTATTTTACTGATATGTTGAGTCCCAAGTGGTGACTAACCATTAAACAAATTAAAACATGGATGTAATCATTCAAACAATGAATATATTTCAACAAAGCAATTAAAAAATTGCAACACGGGTGTATCTTCTTTTCTAAATACAAAAATGTAATTTGTAACAAAAATATGAGGGGTACATTCAAAGATAATAAAACATCATGATGGAGGATACATAAAGGAGCCTACACAATCATAGATGTCAACAACCATTCCAAGTTATATCGCGGAGGGAACATGAGTCTACTACACAGAACAGCGAACCCTCAAACAAATTAAATATTGTGGAATTGGAGGTAGCAGACGACGTTTCGGTCTGTTATGGCGATTACATCCGTCAGACCATCTTCAGGACATATGATTGTTTATAAAACAAGTCCCTCAAGCCACTTTGTAGATCTGCTCAAATCTGATTTATCAAGATTGAGAAATGGAGGTAAAGGCCTCACAAGAAGGCACTGTCAACGAGGAAGCCAAGCCTGGCAAACCTCAGTATATAAAAGCGATCATTCACTTTCACGGGTGTCACCAGTGGCGGAAAGCACCAATCAATTATGCCTCCTAAAATGCAGACTGCATGGCGAAGAACACTCTTACAAGACGTCCCGTAAACGGTAAATCAGGCCCTAAATCTCAAATCATTTCTGGGGTTGGAACGGGTCAGTTAAATGTTAGTGAACACTGATAAATCCAAGAATGTTTTTTGGTGTTCTTGAACTTCCGCATCATTCCAGGCCTCGAATGCCTATGCCCACCTCTGGGAACAGATTTATTCACACGAAAACGTTTCTGCAAGTAAATCTTATTACGAGTGTAAAAGCACATTTTGTGAATGTCAAATATAGCACTACACTCATTTTAAAAGATTATTTGCACATACAAACTAAACTTACTTGTGCAAATAGCTTTCTAGCCTATGGGTAGTTTTGAAAGTCAGTCTTCAAAGCAAGAATGAAAAGGAAACGATCCAGGAAATTGGATGAAAGTAGAATCAGTCCTGCCTGATTGTGAAGTTTTGGTGATCCCTGTATGAATGAGGAAGGCCTAAAGGGAGCTTAATATTAGCAAAAAGTAAGGAATTGAAAATAAATGTGAGTGAATTAACTAATAGCATTGTACATGTCATATGCAACAAACAACAAGATGGAAATGGATCAAAAAGTCGCATCTCGTATAGTGAGCTATTTAGTGGGCATATTTTAAAACGAAACACAGTATATGTAGAAAGGTTGAGTATTGGTGCCACTCAGGGTAATGTCACACCCTACCGCCATGGTGTGCTTTATACATAGGAAACCTTTGTATTTACAAATTTACGAGAGATATACCCCAGCACTCCACATTTACATAAGAAATCTGTTATCGACAATAATTCGTCTTCATAAAGGTAAGTTTCATTATTTTCACAGGTGTATATCAACAGAAAGGAAGAGTTAATGTACAAAAAGAAAGAGCTGTTTCTTTGTAAGCTTTTCTTTAACAGTTTCTAGCAAATTGGTTTGTGAACAAGATACAATTGTTGCAAGTTATTGTTTTCCAATTCCGTTTAGAGCAGATATGTTCTGTGATGATGGAGAACAGCCGACACGTGTTTCGTCACTGAAGTGACTTTTTTAAGGCTTCAAAACAGTTGTTTCGGCATAGCAAAAAGTAGCAAACGAGGCGTATATAATAGCAAATAATGGCAGTCGTCCTGAAAACTTCTTGAAAAGAAAGAAAAGCTTACAAAGAAACAGCTCTTTCTTTTTGTACAATAACTCTTCCTTTCTGTTGGTATACACCTGTGAAAATAATTAAACTTACCTTTATGAAGACAAATTATTGTCGATAACAGATTTCATATGTAAATGTGGAGTGCCGGGGTGTATCTCTTGTAGCTTTGTATATGTGTTCCCTCAGAGTGAGCATATGGCATATAGTAGTGAGTTGAATAATGTATATTTCCCACCACAAGAGACTATGAGGTATCAGCAAGATTTAATAGATGAGATATGTTAGGCCAAAATTAAGCTGCTGTAGAAGACCCCAACTTGTAGGATGATAGTAACTGGAGATTTTAATGCAAGAATATATGGGGAGGGAAACATATGTGCATGTAAGTAGCATCACAGTGGTACATTATATGGGATATTCCACCTTATCAATTCGAGATTATTTTGTTTTATAAGAAGGTAAAAATAATTGTTGGACTTCTAGAAGTCAACCTTGTCTATAGTCAGCTCCTGTTTCCCAGAGCAGTCTGTCCAAAGACATCAGGATCAGTCAAGGCACACCATCAATGACTTATTTTATGTTTGTAGGAGAACCCCTCTAGTGCTACTGCAGAGACTTCCTGATCTGCATCAACTGGTGAGTTACCACTGCCCTCCAATACTGCTGACAGTAAATTAAATCATTAATGAGCTGCCAGGCATGACAGTCAAAAGTCCAGTCGAAATAGTAAGAAGATAAAATGGGAATCTGTGCAAAATCAGAGGCTTCAGAACACAATTTGCACCAATAGGTTTTATTTAAACTAGAAGCAGTTGAGCCGGATGGTGCTCAAAGTGAGTTGCAGATATAAAATACATATGATGTGATAGAGAAGCTTTAGGGTCTTCATTACGAGTGGCCCAGAAAATGGGCTGGTACTTTCCAACCCCTGAATTTCTAAATACTTGGGGTACCGATAACTCTACAGCTGAAGAAAGTCCGGGCCAATATGAGTTGTACCCTGGGGGTCCACTAAGAAATGGGGAACATCCAAGGGAGTTGATCATTCTGGGGGCGATTCCCCTAGTAATTCCACAACTTCCACTGGATTTTCACATGAAATTTCAGCTGCTGTTAGCATCCGAAATGTTTATGTGATGGTGCATGGTTTGGGACTGGCAACTGCTGTTTTCAGTGTGTGAAGTAGGCGTGGTAAAAAATTGGGCAGGTACTGAGTTCCCTTGGATAGGTTTACAATATGTTATACCTTATGAAACCTTTTGCAAAAATCAGGCCCTACGTCTTTCTGCAAGGGGTAAAAAGTCCGATTTTTAAGAAAACAGTGGGTCTTCCCAATATCCCTTGGAACCTGAGACTGGCACAAAGGCAAACAAATCAATGATTCCTTTGGGCTAGTTGGTAAAAAATCTCAGTAGCTATTAGGACAAATAAATTGTGCCTATTAGTATTTCTCTACACTTTGACACTTTAGTATTTAGATTTCTGCATCACCAAAGTGCTTTTCTTTTCTCTTGTTTAGCTGAAATTCATACAGCAAAAGTATAGTCATACCTGAAGCCTCCTTGAATTGGGGAAAACTGTTAGACCCCATTTCTTTACACTCAGACCAGATTCCATCCCTAATTGGACTAATGCTTTTTAAACCAGTACATTTACTTGAGATTCTACTATCATCCAGAATTCCTAGACTGTTGCAGGTGTCACAGAATATGAACCTGGACAAGATCCGATTTTATTAAACAAAAAAGCTTGCTTGAACTTAAAAGGGTAAATGCTGGAATAAGAAAAGAAGCAAATGAAGCATTTTTATTTTGATGTAGTTAACCCGGCCAATAATTGACAACTACATGTTTTGTCTTGTATCACACTCTGATCAACTAGACAGGAAATAACTTTATAAGTGTCTTCAAGAATATTAGGCATAATATTTACCCCAAATATTTAGCTTGCTTTTTGAGGTATATACTTTATATTTGATCTTCTTGAAGGACTTGACATGTAATAATCGCTGTGTTAGTGTCATTCTGCCTATAATCTGAGAAACTTCCAAAACAGACAAAATATATCCATGATTTGCTGACATGTAATCAGGATTAATAAATCATCAGGATTCAGTTGGATGTTTTTAAAGATGCTACCCATCCTGGAGCAGAGTTATTGTCAAATTGTCACTGGACTAATCTCAAGGACCTCTATGATTGCAAATACCAAAGGTGATAGCACTCCTGCGACAAGTCCATCTTCTGAGGTGAAATTGATGGTTACCATTCCAATCAATAAGTACTGTTGCTCTGGGGTTATTGTAAAAATCCTGAATTACTCTCATAAATTTAGCCGACAATTAAAAATATGTTTAAGCTCATGCCACAAATAACTTGATCTGACCAAATCAAATGCTTTCTCCACATCCACTAAGATAACATCAGTGGTCAAGATGAAGTAATGGATCGATCAATACAAGTGATTAAGGCCCTTATATGTTGTTCCTGTAACAATTGTTTTAAAAATCCTGCTTGTCGACTTGAATCAAATCACTGAGCACTCTATGCATCCTATTATTTTTTTAGAGGACTTTACTGTCTTCATTTAAGAATGATATTGACATATTTGAGGAGCATAATGTGGGATCTTTTTCTTTTTTTACAGATTGTAATAAGTTGACTCCTTGACAAGAAGATTGTGTTTGACCTGTAACCAATACTTCTTGGTAGACTCCAATGTATGGTGGCATACTTTTGGGAGTTGGTAGATTCCCAAATTCTTTTGGGTCGGAATTTGGGCCTGGGCTTTCCCATTTTTTGACTGCTGTAAAATATCAATTATTTCTTTAGATGTCTTGCTGCAAGGAAGTTTGTTGTGCCGGTCTTAAATAAGTGTATCTTTACAGCTTGAACTGCTGCCATATTACCTTGTCATATTCTCTAGGCTCACCAAATATAATCAACATGCATTTTACCTTCTCTTCCCTCTTCCCTTAAAATATCCTCTTTAAAATATTCTATATCAGAATGTTCCAACACTTCTCACTGTATTCATATAGGTTGATTGTTTGTTTAAAGGGTTCTTGAGTTCTTTCATATATAAACAATCAGCGTATGTTTTTTTGCTGCTGTAGTTCACTAGATATCCTTTGTTTTATGCTGGGTTAGAACAATTTATTAAGTTGTCTTGAAGAACTTTATTAGAATTCATGAATGTTAGCAATTCATCTTTCTATTTATGTTTGAGCTGTACCATATAATCAGTTATGAAACCCTGGATATTTGCCTTAAAGGCACCCCAGATCATGAAAATGTGGGCTTTGGGAATGCTGTTGTGCTAAAGAATTCTGGCATCTGATGTTTTGAGATAAAGTGATAATGGATCTGCAACGAGTGATCTAATGTCCAATGTGTTCGTATCAGCATTTTCCCTTGAAAATCCAGCAGCTTTAGGGTCAGCATTATATGGTCCGAGATGTACCTTGGATCAGCCTTCATTTTATCTGAACCTAAAGATGTAGAACTAGGAACTAAACAGTAATCAGCCATAATTGACAAATGAAATTGGCTTCCAAAAAAATTGTAATCCTGATGTTTTTATATTTTTCTCTCCACACATCAGATAGAAGTATTAAAGTCTAATTTTTGCAGAATGTCTGTGTTACTCAATCAATCAATCAATCACGGCATTTATAGAGCGCGCTACTCACCCGGGAGGGTCTCAAGGCGCTGGGGAGGGGGTAAGTTACTGCTCGAACAGCCAGGTCTTGAGCTGCTTCCTGAAGGAGAGATGGTCCTGGGTTCGCCGAAGGTGAGTGGGGAGGGAGTTCCAGGTCTTGGCTGCCAGGTAGGAGAAGGATCTTCCTCCGGCGGTGGTTCTGCGGATGCGTGGTACGGTGGCGAGGGCGTGGCTGGTTGATCGTAGCTGGCGGGTGGGCGTGTAGAAGGTCATGCGGTCGTTGAGGTACTTTGGGCCCAGGTCGTGGAGGGCCTTGTGTGCGTGGATGAGGAGTCTGAACGTGATTCTCTTGCTGACGGGGAGCCAGTGCAGGTCTTTCAGGTGTCCGGTGATGTGGCTGTGTCGGGGGATGTCCAGGATGAGTCGTGCGGAGGCGTTCTGGATGCGCTGGAGTCTTTTTGAAGTTTGGCTGTGGTTCCGGCGTAGAGGGTGTTCCCATAGTCCAGTCGGCTGGTGACGAGTGCCTGGGTGACGGTCTTCCTGGTTTCAGTGGGGATCCATCTGAAGATCTTGCGGAGCATGCGCAGGGTGTTGAAGCACGAAGATGAGACGGCGTTGACTTGTCTGGTCATCGACAGGGAGGAGTCCAGGATGAAGCCCAGGTTTCGTGTGTGGTCCGTTGGCTTGGGCGCGGTGCCCAGGGCCGGGGGCCACCAGGAGTCGTCCCAGGCGGAGGGTGATGAGCCCAGGATGAGGACTTCCGTCTTGTCTGAGTTCAGTTTAAGGCGGCTGATCCTCATCCAGTCGGCGACGTCTTTCATCCCGTCGTGTAGGTTGGCTCTGGCGGTGGTGGGGTCGTTGGTGAGGGAGAGGATCAGCTGGGTGTCGTCGGCGTAGGAGATGATGTTGAGGTTGTGTTGGCGTGCGATGGCTGCGAGGGGGCTCATGTAGACGTTGAAGAGGGTTGGACTGAGTGAAGATCCTTGTGGAACGCCGCAGATGACTTCGGTGGCCTCGGATCTGAACGGGGGAGGCGGACTCTCTGGGTTCTTCCGGCGAGGAACGAGATGATCCATTCCAGTGCTTTCTCTCGGATTCCGATGTTGCTGAGGCGCTTCACTAGGGTGCGGTGGCAGACGGTGTCGAACGCCGCGGAGAGGTCCAAGAGGATGAGGGCTGCTGTTTCCCCGTTGTCGTTTAGGGTTCTGATGTCGTCGGTGGCTGCGATGAGGGCGGTCTCGGTGCTGTGGTTGGCCCGAAACCCGGACTGCGAGGGGTCGAGGGATCCATTCGTCTCGAGGAAGGCGGCAAGCTGTCTGTTGACGGTCTTCTCGATGACTTTGGCCGGAAACGGAAGGAGCGAGATGGGACGGTAGTTCTTGAGGTTCTAGATCTTGATTCTTGATCTTGATCTTGAGGTTCTTGATAGTTCTAGATCTATCTAATGCATAAAAGGAGGTATTTCAATCTCCACCCACTAAAGTTTGCGGGACCTGTGTTACCATTTTATTGACACTAGTTGGACTATCCAAGTTAGGGCCATAAGGGCATAAAACTAGAAATATGTTTTAAATTCAGACCTAATTGTGCAGTCGCCTAATGGCCCTAAATATTTCTTATTATAATCACCATTCCTCTAATAGATGCTTATTGTTCTTATGCAACCAGGGAAGCAGCCCAACAGTAGTTAAATAAGTAACTTTTGTTCCATAGTAGATGCGTTTTTTCTAATTAAGTGATATATTCTTTCAGTATCTGATAAACTGAATTTTTTGTATATTCTAAAAGGCATGTGCGTTCCAAGTACCAATGCTTATGTTTTTAGACATGATTTCCTGTTATTTCTAATAGTCATTTAATGAAAGGCATGCTTCCTGATACTTCATGCCACATTCCAGGCCCAGTTGCTGGAGCAATTCCTCTAATGGTTTCACCCTTTACCTCACCCTTGTAATCCCTCGATCAGTGACCTGTAAAATGCCCAGCTATCCACCAGCTCCTCCTATTTATACCTGAGGGCTTATGTATACCGT
The DNA here is from genome assembly GCA_963921515.1 of Calotriton arnoldi. Taxonomy (NCBI): domain Eukaryota; kingdom Metazoa; phylum Chordata; class Amphibia; order Caudata; family Salamandridae; genus Calotriton; species Calotriton arnoldi. The sequence goes on along the minus strand of CAWUFW010012583.1, from coordinate 142,425 downwards.
GCACCTGGGCCCATACTTATCAAGTGGCAAGATGAGCTTGAACCCCTGCCCTGTGCTCTAAACTTTCCATAGTCCATTACAGTCTAATCAATTGAGTGTCTGGATGCCCCCTCTGATCATTACATCAGTATTCTTCCTGTATCTCCCAGTTCTGAATTATCAAATCTCTAGTCTCTAGTTTTATCCACCTTAGTGTAGCCAAAACCCAGGGGGCTTTTGTTTTAAACCATATCAGCATTGCCTACTAAACTAATACAAAAAAAGATAAATGCCTTTGGCATAATCTAGATTTAATAGAACAGAGATCCCTGATGAGATGTATTTTGGATGTTCTAGAAAAGCCTTCAGGGTGAAGATCCTTGTTTTAACTTCCGGTGATGCTTGTGGGGAAAGTGATAATGAAAAGTCAAACAGGAGCCTGAGGTTTTTTTTTTAATGTATGCGCTTGAGTGGGTTGAGGGCAGAAGAACACAAATGCTGGATCAGCGCCAATACAGTCATAAGTGAAGCAATGTCCATCTTAGATGATACATGCCTGTAAAAAAATCAGATTTATCCACCCACCAAAGACAATTAGGCTGTCATTGAAAGAGCAGGAGTTTGTCAAACTGCACATTTTTTTTATTGAACGTTTGCAAAATTCCATAAATTTTCACACAAAAAATGTGCAATTCACTTTGTGGTATCTCATTTGAAAAGCGAAAGTGAGGGCATATCTTGCCTTCAAAAGTCATTCAAGATGCTGATAAGGAGACTGATTACTCAATAAATTGTCTCCCCCAAGAGATTTTCTGATTGAAGCAGTCTCCTGTAAGCAGGGCCGGACTGGCCGTAGCGTGCACCGGGCATTTCCCCGTTGGACCGGAGAGGTGAGGGCCGGTTTTCTGCCCATGGGGTTTGTTTTGTCACTGGGGGCCGGTTTTGCACCAGTGCAGCAATATCAGCCCCCTGTAACAAAAGCGGGAGCAGTACTTTTTACTAATGCCCCCACAGCCCCCCCATTCCCCTCTCCCCGGTCGAGCAGCAACCTGCCAGGGCTGGTGGCTGTTCCCAGTCCGTGGGACAATTTCTGTTCAAATCAGCCCCCCGGTGAAAAGAATTGTGTACACTTTCGCAGCACTCAAAATATTGAACATTTTGTTGACATAAAGTTTTTCTAATGTCCATAAAGTAGTCATCTGCATTGATGGTAGATGTTTTAACTTATACGGAATAATCCGGGCGGTGTCTGCATAGTCCAGAAAGTCGAGCCTGTAAGAGTGAATTGGGTCCCTAAAAAGTGCAGATAAACATGAAACCGGATCAGTGAATGAGTTTACAAAAATGGCTGTGATGGGTGGTAACTCATTCACAAAGGAGAAGGTATCCAATTCGTAAAGCATGTCAGTAGCCAAGGGGGTGGTACTAGTGGTCCAGTGAACCACTTTCTGTTTTCTCAAATGGGAAACTTTTGTTAAAGCAGCAGCGATTACTGTAAGGAACATGGGCTACTTCAAAATAGCAAAAATCCTCCATTTGGGGATGGTAATAAATGGATGGTGGTTCAGTTTCTTGTAGTCCGTCATCCCTTTTTTTGACGTCAATCACAGGGAATCACAAATATCTACCTGCCTAATTAATATTCATTAGGCATACTATTCTCCGTTCTTCTTCAGCAGGAGATTTTGCGTATATAGATTGCAATACAGATGGAAAGCAGGGCCGTAGCGGGCACAGGGCGTTTCCCAAGAGGGCCGGAGGTCCGTTTTGTGGCTGTGGGAGACGGCTTTATCACCGGGGGGCGGTTTTGCAGCAGTGCTGCAATAGTGGCAACCTGTAACAAAATAAAAGCGGCAGTGGTGACCGCCACTAGAGCTTCTCACTGCCACAACCCCCACCCCTGGGGGAGCCTGTCGAGTGGAATTGCCAGGGCTGGTTTCTCTTCCTAGTCCGGCCGTGATGGAAAGACGGATTGCTAAATGTTGGCATGCCATTTGCAACCAGTCTAAAGTAAATCTGGCCCTAAGAGCTGTAATTTATTGGACATTGTCTCTGATCACTCCAGAAAAAATCAAATGCACTGGGTTTTCTTACATTCTGGGCATGTCAATAAAAGTAGCATGCTATGACCCTGATTACGAGTCAGGCACAGCAGAATTACCCAGTGGTAAATTTGTAAAAAACATAAGTGCCGGGGCTCTTGTCAGGAAGCGGCTTGCACCAGCCCATTTCTCCTGTTAGCGCTGCCTAAAACAGAACCAATTACTAACCATGAAAGTGGGTAGAGGATGTGGCATAATGGCTAGAGCTGCCAACTTCAGAGCTGGAGAGCCAGGTTCGAGTCTCAGGGTTGGCTCAACATCCTGTGATTCCGAGCAAATCACTTAATCTCCCCGTGCCTACCATAAATGAATGTGTTATCTGGTGCTCATGAAAAGCGTCGAAGTTGATGATTAAGTGCTGTTGCTGAGCCCTGGAAACCACCAGCTCAAATTAAGCATTGGAATTACCCTGTGGTATTCCACACTGCCTGATCATAACGGACCCGGTGTTTCTGCACCCGATTTTACAGGCTGCATGAACACCGGATCTGATTTATTGGCCGGTAATTGTGGCCTGTAAAATCGCATGAGGTTCTGACTGCAACAGTATCAAGCCTCTTGCCTCAGTGCCTGACAAACTTTTTCTTTGGCAAGGGGGTGGGGGGGTCATTCAGTATTCCTCCCTGCTAAAACTATTCTTTCCTTTCCCTCCTCTGCCCTCCCAGCGCACTCCCCTCCACTGCCCTCGCGCGGTAAAGTCACTGCTTCTATTTACTACCTACTGACTGCACGTAGGAAATAGGAGCGAATAAAGCCCTCAGAATAAGAAATACCCGGGCAGATTTACAAGGCCCTTGTGCCACTTTTGCGTCACTTATAACATGGGAAACGTGACGCAAAAGTGGCGCAAGGGGCTTGTAAATCTGCGCCACTATGTGGAATTCTACCTGGTAATACTGTGTCTGCACAGTTATTCCTCATTCCGAGGGGTGTAACTGATAATAGGCTGAATTCCATGTGGCGGTACTACCCATTTACGGAAATTCAAGCTGCTGGGAATCCCTACAAGGAATTCCTCCTAACTCTATATGGCATGAGTGTGCATTTTTTACTAAACCCTAGTGTAGATCTTTCTGTAGATCTAAGGTAACCCACATGAAAAAAAAAATGTTTTATAGAACATGCTACCTGTTTGCACGTCAGCCATGGCATGTGGAAAAAGGAACGAAATGACGGCTCAAGGATGACTTTGCATTCCTATACCTTTACTCAGACTTTTAGTGACGTTTTATCATTGTTGAAAAGAAGAAGAAACAGATTTACGGAATTGTACGCGCATCCCCTAGTGGCCACCATTCAAACCATATTCACGTCCGTCCTACGTCTGACTGAAAGCTCAGCACAATATCACTTACTGAAAGTAATACAGTATCTCGCTTCCCAGCCAGAGACGATGAGGTAACCCAAGTTCTAAACATATGTTACGAATTCTGCGCGGGTATTCAAAATGGATCTGAGCTTCTTGAGTCAGCTTTTTAGAATGTGATGAACATATTCAGAAAGTATGTTTTAAACTCATTTAGGCTGCAACAGGAAATAATTCTCGAGAAAAATGACTTTGCAGTTATCTCCCCAGGACACTACGAATATGTTCCACATTACTGCTGTAAATACATATCTCGGCACTGAAAGTATCAGACAAACTTAATATGGATTTGCTGCTCCTGTACTGCAGTCAAATGCATCCCAGTTTTAAATGTGAAAGATTTTTTTTTTTGTTTTTAACATAGGGCGTGACAATGGAAGCCAGTAAGTGTATGGCCCCATTCACAAATATTTTGCTGTGACTTAGGGCCAGATGTATATAGGAACCGTTTTGCGATTCCCTAATTGCGAATCCTTGCGATTCGCAATTAGGAAATTGCAAAACGGCAGGTATGAAAGTGTGTTAAACACTTTCTGCGATTTTTAGGGCGTCGCAAATGACCTACCTCATGAATATTAATGGGGTAGGTAGCACTTTGCGACCCCCTAGGAATCGTAAATAAGTACAGGGATGGTGGCTGTTAGAAATGGGATTTCTGGTTGGCTAGGGCATGCGCCTAAGCCAGGCAGAAACCACACTCTAGTCAGGGCAAGGGAGTTACACACCGAAGATAACCCCTGTTCACCCCCTTGGTAGCTTGGCAGAGCAGTCAGGCTTATCCCAGAGGCAATGTGTAAAGCGTTTGCGCAATACACACACACAGCAGGGGCACACCACAAAAGAAACTCCACACAAGGTTATATAAAAAATAGCCTTTGTAATACTCATAAAACACATTAGAACGTAATCACATATATACACTGTGCCACCTGGCACTAGGTATGACTTTACAGGGATTATATACACAACAGGGCCAATCGGGCCACTGTCATAACATCACATATATTACAGTTAGTGAAAGCAACTAGTAATTACCGGTAAAGGTATACTTAGCCAAACATATTAAAAGCATTAGCATTAGCAACAGTGCACCACCGTACCCACTCTCAGAGGGCACAACTTAGGCAAAAGCATTAGGCGTAAATTACATCATTGGTGCACCGTAATCACTGACAAGGTGCACACAGGTAGAGCAATGCCCTCAAGGGCGGGAAGACCTCACTGGGTCTCCCCCGCATAGGTAATTCCCCCCAATGGCCAGACTCACCCTCACTCCGGTGAGTCAGGCACCAGGAAGCTGTCGTGTGGCCTCTCGATGGCCACGGCCAGGGCACTGAGGCTTCTCCATTTGTTTAGGGGCCGGGAGAGGGGGAGCGCTGTTTCCCCCCAAGCAAGGACCCTTCACGAGGCTCCTGACGCGATCCTTCTTGTGGGACTCCGCCCACAACCAGGCATCCTTCGCCCGGCTTCCGGTCTCCTCACGGACTTCCTCCTGCTATGGCAACCCGCCCACGGTCATGCACAACTCTGCCTGACTTCCGGCTGCCGTTTGTGGTTCAGCTGTGGGGACTCAAAGGGGGCAGGCCTCAGAGCGAAGTCTCCGGCGGCCCTGACGTTCTCTGGCTTCCTCCTTGAGCGCGGCCCCGCCCACAACCAGGCTGAGCCACTGCCTGGCTTCCGGCGGCGGTACGAGCTTCGAGGGGATATCGCTCACCCAGTACGGCACCGCAACTCGAGCCCACGCCAGGGACTTAAATATATCTGGCACAAAGGGAAGGATGAGCGCTCCATGTGCGCCACTGTAGCGAGGGCCCACTCCTCTCCACGACCACGGAGGGAGATAACACAGCGCTCTTGCAACAGTGCAATTGCTCTCTCTGCCCCTGCAACTGCAGACCTTCACCAGGAGCCCTTTTCAGAGCTTCCTCACTTGAATCCAGCACTCACTTAGCACTAAGATGCCTAAGCATTGCAGGGCAGGATTCTCAGCCCTGAGAGATCCATGGGACAGAGGACAGGGCCCAGGCAGGCCAGCACGCAGGGTCCCCTAGCATGAGGGCAGCCTTCTCAGCCACCCAGCAGGCAGCAGGCAGTCCCATACAGCGGTACCTCCTAGCCTTATCTTCTCTTCAAGTTCCAAGTAAGCACCCACAGCACAACACATTGGGTCACAGCCCCAATATTTATACCAGTTCAAGTCTTTGTTCTGCCCTGGCACAGGGCACTGGACCTAGTCCAAACCGGTTCTGGGGGGCACTTAACAAGTGCACAACAACCCTCATTGTTAGTGTAGGCTCTGGCCCCAGACACACCACAGGGGGTGGAGCCAGCATTGTGTAAGGCAGGCACAGTCCTATTCAGGTCCAGTTGCTACTCCTCCCATTCCTCCAAATGCAGATCAGCCTAGTCAGCCAAGCGCTAGCACTGACTCCAGCCCCTCTGGAGCCACTGCACCTCCCCAGCCCCTGTCATCCAGAGCCAGACATGCAATACACATTTGGATCTATTTAAATACATACGTGGCCTGAAATTGAAGAAATTGTTTCTCAACAATACTGTGGTTAATAAAAGCAGCAAAAATATTCCTGCTGGTCCCATGTCAGATGTATTGAGTATACAGGATGTGCATGATACACAATTGCTTCTCTCTATTACTGATCTGGAACAATCTCCAGAGCACATGGAAAAACTATTAAATGAGCTCAATGTGGATATAGACGGCACTATAGCCAGTGGATTAAAATCTAAATCCAAATGGACTCCGGTTCTTCCTGGGGGTAACACAATTGACACCTTCTACAAACTAGTATTGGAGGATCTAGACAGTTTCAGTCTTTAAAAGACTACTAACAGACGCAATTTCACAGACAACCTAGGGCGGGGTGAGCGACTTGCACTGAAAGAACTGACCACGGACCACAAGATCATTATCAGGGAAGCGGACAAAGGGGGAAATGCTGTGGTTATGAATAGGCTAGACTATAACCTTGAGGTCACGACTCAGTTGGCAGATACAGCCAGTTATGAAACACTAGCATCCAACCCCATTGGACCATTAACAATCAAAATCAATAACGCTCTGCAGAATTGGCACTTAGCGGGCCAACTAGATGAGGATGAACACATGTATTTAAAAGTTTTTAAACCCACTTTCCCGTACCTATATACTTTACCCAAAGTCCACAAACACCTGCCATTCCCCCCTAGGAGACCTATTGTATCCAGCATCGGGGGTCCGACTGAAAGACTAGCAGAATATGTGGACCTTTTTCTCCAACCTCTGGTCCGTAATCTCCCTTCCCACATTAGGGACACGAAACATATCCTGAGTACCCTGTCAGATATGACATGGGAAAAGGGCATGATTCTGTCGACACTTGATGTGGTGTCGTTGTACACGAGCATCAAACCAGACCTAGGCTTAAAGGCAATAAAACGTCACCTCAACAAACTTCCGGCCACCCAGTGGCAACACACCATGATGCTCCCGACTATGACAGAATTGATTCTGAACATCAATGTTTTCTTATTCGATGGACAATGGTACAGACAGAAACAGTGAGTGGCTATGGGATCCAAATTCTCCCCTTCCTTTGCTAATTTGTTCATGGGTACCTTAGAGGACGATTGGATTTGGGGACAACGGGGAGGCCCTTGGAATGACTCAATCATTTTCTGGGGGCGTTACATCGACGACTGCCTACTACTGTGGTCAGGTACACCCGAAAAATTGGAATCTTTTTGTGACTTTTTAATCATAAACACCTTAGACATGAAGTTTACCTACCAGTACAGTGATGAACATATGACATTCCTAGACGTTGAATTGTACGTAAAGGAGAACAAGCTTCATAGTAGATTACATCGTAAACCGACAGCCTGTAATGCCATTTTACATGCCAAGAGTGCAGACCCTCCTCACCAAATACAAGCTATTCCATTTGGGGAGTTCACTAGGGCAAGGAGAAATTGTAGTGAAGACGTGGATTTCCAGTCATGTCTAGCAAGCATGAGAACAAGATTCATGGTCAGGGGCTATGAGCCACGTGTGATTGGGAAGGCTGAGAATAGGATCAAGGAAATACAAAGACATGATACTCTGAAGGACAAAGTGAATAAGAAATCACAGGTACAACCAGTAAGACTTGTCACAAACTACAATAGCTTGACTAAGCATGACCAAACATTGGAACATATTGAAAGCAGACAAATCTCTGGATCACTTTACCTCATCCAGACCACAAATCACATACAGAAAAGGTAAGACCCTTAGGTCTTTTTTGAGTCCCAGCGTCCCGAACACATCTAGGGAGCATGACTGGCTTACAGACAAATCACTAGGGTTTCACAAATGTGGGTCATGTGGCGTATGCAGATGGGCCGCTAACAACATGAAAGAATTCTGTGGACAGGATGGCAGGAAATACACTATCAGACACAATATCAACTGCAACAGTAAATTTGTTATATACATTATTGAGTGTAAATGTACTAAAATGTATGTGGGGAGCACAATCAGATCCTTGAAGGAGAGGATTGGGGAACATGCCAGAGCTCTCAAACAACGAGATGAAAGACACCCCATGGCAACACATGCATGGGAGTGTACAGCACAAGGGTAATACAAGCATTTCAGTTTCTACGGGATTGATATAATAGCCCCTAACCCAAGAGGAGGCAATAGGGAGCTTAAACTTAGACGGGAAGAGGCGACATGGATTATGCGTTTGAAAACTGTGGGACAGGGTTTAAACACTGACCACGAGATGCAGTACTTTTTGGGAGACTGAGAGGCTACCAACAGAGGGCCGAATGTAATGTGTACAACAAAGTCTGTCCATGGTCCTGAGGGGTCTCAGGGCTGAATGGAAAAGGAGATAAAAAATGGAAAAGGGATAAAATATCTAGGGCCCATTATTGTCATCTGCCCGTTATTGTCATCTGCGCATGTTTCGAATTTGTTTGATATCTGTACCTTTGGGGACTTGATGTTATCATGACTTATGTACAGTGTATATGACACAAGGTTGTTTTTACTTACATGTAGCACTAGTGACAGGCAAGATTCATGTAGGCCTGATAATTTCTTATAGTCACCTGTGCTGATCTTCTCCTCTAATGTGGTGTTATTATGTTTTATTTCCGGGTAAGTGATTATTCCTTCTAACAATCCGTGCGATGAATATTGACATGTACTCACCACACGACTAGCAGGGCACCCCTTGGTGATCACACGATCTTACATGCATGCGCACTATGCCGGCCTTTAATTGGCCTACTATACACAATAGTTTCACTCCTTGTTTTTTATTGATGCATAGGGGACCATGCATAGAGTTCTTCGCAGGTTTCCCCTACTCACATACTCTCATGGTACATAAAAATGTCCCCTGCCCGATGCAACATAGGCATTCTCTTAGCGTGGTTCTCCTTAATACCACCACAGGACCTACTTTATTCACCTATATTATGCAAGGTGTTTAGGCCAGGCCTGACTATCTTTTGATAGTGATATTGAAGCTGTCTCGTTTGCAGGTTCTCTTGTTCGTTTTATTTTAACAATGACATTGTCATTGCGGTCAGCGCTCTAGTGTTAGAAACACGAGGTATTCTTTACGTCCGGACCACGTCCCGGAACACTTCCAGTTCATACGTGATCCCGGAACTTGGTTTGCATGAGGAGCGCACCCAGCGGACACTATGTACGGCGCGGTCAGCGTATTAGTGTTACAAAGCTTGAAGTGTATTTCAACATCCGGTTCACGTCCCGGGTCACTTCTGGTTCAGACTCCATCCTGGAACGTCATTTTGCAGAAGGAGCGTACTCGCTTTGGTAAGTGTAGTTAGACCCCAGGACTTAGGTCTTATTGTTCAGCCTTTGTTGGTGTGTCTGGCAGACAGAAGACTAGGTTTGCAGCATAGTAACCCGTCTCATTACGTTTCCAGATTTCTTTACTTGCCATTTGAGGCAATACTTGATTGACTACCTCTTCACTGCAGAGGATTCGTTGTGCCTTATTTAAGGTAAGGGACTTGGATAGTGCATAGTAGTTTGATGTTGCGATAAGTGCGTGAGCCCATCGTTTGAAGAAGAGTAATTGATTAAGCATTTACTTTCCTAGGTTCACAGCAGTCAGGGTATTCTGAATAATCAAGCATAGCTTGTTTTTTATACAAATTTGACCAGCCGGGTCGGAAGTACAACCGGCGGAGAGGTCAGAGCTATATTTTTTCCACAGTAATTTTGGTGGGTGTACATGTGTAAAATATACTGTAGTCTGACACTGTGCCATTGTTTATAGGACGGAGATACTTGTTCGGAAGAGCATCACAGGTAGGGGGCATGGCCCTTTTAGGCAGGGATACTTTGGAACCTCGTGCACTTGCATGTGTAGGTACCCGTTTAAGACACACACCCCCATGCCTGAACTACTTCCGGATAGCTGTTTAGGTGCACACTATAATTCTGGGACTCACTCTCACTTTGATTAGTCCAGGTTGGATCCACTATAATTTGTTCCCCGACATGCATTATGTACCACATGGGCTGTTAACACCCGGCGGGTATTATTACCCTTTGACTTTCTCCTCCTGTTAACGGGAGGCTGTTGAATTGGGCACATGAGTTGGGTTTCCGCATTTTGTGAAATGTTTTTTTAACCACTACTGCTTGTCATGTTGACACATTGTTTATCATATTGTCCTTAGCCCTGAAGAAGTCGCGGGGTTCGCCCCGAATGACGAAACACATGTTGGCTGGGCATCCGTTGGATTAAAGAAAATACAAAAAAAGAACACAAGAACATGTATCTGTTATTTATGATATCACCTGTACTCAATGTTAATTTAACTGTTATACATGTGCGTGTGCATGGGATAAGATTCACATGCAATACACATCAGGCAGGCACAAAGACACATAGCACACAGAAATGCCCACTTCTAAAAGTGGCATTTATAAAATAGTGATAATAAATCTGCGAACGCCATTACGCAGCATTTATTACCACTATTCCAAACATACCAAACTTGATAACGCCACCCCTCTCATATCAGGAATTACCACTGAAACACACATCAGGGATTCCCCAATGCATTCCTATGAGAGGGCAGCCTCACAGTAGTGAGAAACCAAATAGGCTGTTTGTCACTACCAGGACATGCCACACAGTTAAGGCACATGTCCTACCTTTTACCTACATTGCACCCTGCCCATCGGGCCAGCTAGGGCCTACCTTTGGGGTGACTGATATGTAGTAAAAGGGGAGTCACAGACGTGGCAACCACTTTATGTGCTACGTCACAGCGGCAGTAAACTGCGCGCGCAGGCCCTGCAATGGCAGAGGCCTGAGACAGGTTTGAAAGGCTACTTTGGTGGGTGGTGCAAGCAGCGCTGCAGGCCCACCAGTAGCATTTAATTTACTGGCCCTGGGTATATGAGATACCACTTTACAAGGGACTGATAGGTAAATTAAATACGCCAAACAGGTGTAGACCAATCTTACCACGTTTACCATAGAGAGCACATGCACTTTACCACTGGACAGTAGTGATAAAGTGCCTAGAGTCCTAAAACCACCAACACCAGGTCAGAGAAAATACCAGGAGGAAGGCAAAAAGTTCAGGGATGACCCTGCAAAAAGGGCCAAGTCCAACAGTGGCCTGCTGGGGTCAGCAGACCACCATGTCCGTATTTGCTTTTAAATAAAGCAAACATTTTTTTTTAAATGCATTCCGTTTTCCTTAAAGGAAAACGGGTTTCATTTAACAAAGAAAAATGAAAAGTTTTCTTTTCATTTTCTGAGAGCAGGCAGTGGTCCGTGGGGCCACTGCCTGCTCTGAAAAAACTTTTCGCTGCCATTCCTAAAGGGGAAGGGGTCCCTTGGGGACCCCTTCCCATTTGCTAATGGGTTACCACCTACTTGAAGTAGGTGGTAAAACGCAAATGTTTTGCGACTGCATTCACGGTCACAAAACATTCATACATACCATTAGGATTCGCTATTTGGGAGGTACGCCCTAAACGCGCCCTGAATTTAAGTAGTATACCAGGAGTAGGCTTTTCTTACTCCTGAAATTCAACAGTAAGATAGGAGTACCACAAGAGTAAGTCACGCTGATTCATAGTAGTACTGAACTCTGGCAGTCCACAGTGGTTGGACAGGTGACAAGGGCCCCAATGCACAGAGAATTTACTGTAAGTTGCTCCTGTGGCACTCCCAACTTACTCCTCTTAGAATTAAAGGGTTTGTTTGGAGTACCACAAGATAGGTCCCACCTATTCTAATCAGAATCTTTGCAAATTGGGTCACGTAAGTTCAAAGTTCTAATGCCCCCTGTTCAACTTGGCCCTTTCTGCTGGGTCATCCCCAAACTTTTTGCATTCACCCTCCTGTTTTCTGAACCCGTTTTTGTTGGCATTTAGTACTCTGCGCACTTTACCACTGCTAACCAGCGCTAAAGTGCTTGTACTCTCTCCTTTAAATATGGTAACATTGGCTTACACACAATTGACACATTTAATTTACATGTACTCCGTAATAAAGTGTGACTGCCTGTACCCAGTACCTGTAAATAAATTGCCACTAGTAGGTCTGCAGCACTCATAATGCCACCTGCTTAAATAGCTCTTTAAACATGTCTCAGAAATGCCATTGCAGCCTATGAGTGCAATTTTAATACTTCCATTTCAACCTGGCAAAAGAAACCTTTTGCAAAACCGGCGTACATGACAAGTACACTCTTCACAGAGCGCACTACTCTTAGACCTCTAGGGTTCAAACACAATTATACTTCATTGCGTAGCCTTTGTAACAAACTTACTTCATAATAAACCACCATATGTTTTGGAGAAACGTTTTTATACAACGCTTTTTTTGAATTTGAGTTAACTACAATATATATAACAATCAATGTTACATCACATCTTCAGAAATATACATGATTCAAGAATATCAGGAAAACTTCTTCCTTTGCTTTTACTTCTGCGATTTCCCAATGCATTTTGGGTTTATGGAAACCCTTCTTCAGGGGAGCTGTAAAATGATATATCGATATGTTTATGCTTTTAAAAAACACCTTCAGGAACAGATACACAAATGAGAGTAACAGATACAAGAAAAAACAGCCAATCTTTACCATTCCACATACAAACATACCTGTGGGTTTTATGTGTGTCTGTAAACATGCCATGTGACTCAGTGTCACCCACGTGCCATAGACCACTAATATATGATGATCTGTTCTTGCAATCACCCCATGTAATGCAAAGCATGCATGCTAACCCTAACCGGTAACCAAATAGTGTGTGATTAAAGGTACCACACGTACCTAAATCACCATGGAAAAGAAACCTTTGCCAGGCCTAAACCTTCCTTTGTAATACATATAAGCCCCCTGGGGTAGGCTCTACACAGTCCAAAGGGTAGAGTTCAGTGTATTTAAGAAGTAGGACGTGTACTTTCAAGTTTAAAGTGTCCAGGTAGTGAAAAATTCCTAAATTCGTTTTTCACTACTGCAAAGCATACCATTCCCATAGGATAACACTGGGTCAACTTATACCTTTAATAAGTGATAACTTAAAATCGGGAGCAAGTAGGAATGTTGAGTCTGGTATCTCAAGAATGGTAATTTAAACCCTTTTTAATGGTAAAGTCAGATTTTAAGTCACAATTCTGAAAATGGAACTTTTAGAAACGTGGCATTCTCATGTCCTAACCATTTGGTGCCTGCAGCCTGCATCCTGGGTCACATGACTATGTGTAGCTGGCAGGTGTTCTTTCTGCATTGCTACCAAACAGTTAGACAAAAGTGGAATAGGTGTTGGCAAGATGGGCCATCTCTGAATTGTTAAGGAGGAGGATCTGTCACCTAAAACATTTGCACATCACAAAGGCACTGCCTTAGCACAGTCACAAACGTTTTCACACCGGTCTATTGTACTCCCAGACAAGCTGGTGCCAGGGCTGGGAGGAAGGAAATTCCAAATACCTTTGGAGGTGGAAACCTCTAAAAACTTCTACTACTTCAAAGCTGGCACCAGGTATAAATAGTGGCCCCTCAGCCCCAAATCTTCAATACATCCTAGACCTGTGGATACTACAGTAGAAGGACGCCCTGCTGCCAGAGGACTGCTCTTCTGCTTGAGGCCTGCCCTGCTTTCTGAGAAGGAAGGCTGGACCTGCACCCTTCACCCAAGGCTGAGTGACTCCAAGGGTCAGCTGACTGACCTCCTCTTTAGAGCTACAGGGCCATAACAAGTTCCAGAGGCCTCCCTGCAACCACCCAGCTGACCTCTGCACTGGGCCCACCTGGACCTGCCTGAGCCATGCTGGCTTCTGCTGCAGTGAGTTCCTGATCCCCAAGTGGTGACTCTCCAGGTCCTGGGCCCTTGGATGGCATCAGAGAGAGCTCCTCCTGCCCTAACTGAAGGTTCCATCAAATCCGACGCAAAGTGACATGAAGCGACGTGTGCAATTTCATCATTTATTGGACTGAAATGGACACATTTAGTTAATTAGACAATGGCCAATGTCCAGAGGGTTAACATTGGCTAACACCTTCAGGTTAAATTATGGTAATTGCTGGCCCAGCAATGATGAACATAAGTGAAAAAGTTTAACGGCACTCAATAAGGGGAAGGACAATTAACATCTGTTAATGCCCGACCATATGTGGGTAATGAGATTATTATAGCCCAGTGCTGAGGGCTATACCTATTATTAAAGGCCTATAATCAGGGAAAGGGCCATTAACAATCGATATAATCCTTGACAGAAGGGCTCTGATGCTACTAGAGCATTACACCCACTAAGGGTAGAATATTTTAAATGATAAGGAGAGAAACACAAACACGTAGAACTGTTGCAACAGAAGACCAGTACCAGCCATTATTGGTGCTGAGCCATGACATTGGCTTCAGCAGAGTGCTCAACATTCCAATGTCCTGTTCACCATTAAACCTTTGTGTGAAAGCAGTGCTCTTGAAAGTTGACTGAAATGACAGCATTGAAATGTGACATGAAGAACAGCACAGCAAGTGCAGTACCAATCCTTTATGGTGCCCTGTTAAAGTGCCTCAAACTGACTACACTGGGATGGTGCGATGTCCGTGTTCCTTGGTGTATCATCCATAACCCTTTCTGCAGAGACCACCAAAAATAGCACCAGTTCTAATGTTGCTATTTCTGTAAAAGGACACTTAGGCCCTCATTGCGAATTGTCTGGTAATTGGTGATATACATATTGCACCCAATAAAAATCCAACACCGCTGGATCAGAATTTATCAGGTGGGATAATTGCCACCCAGTTACAAGTTTTGCCCTAATAATGGGGAATAACATACATATTGTAGTGCTTATGCACCAAAATCGGCATGTCCCAGTGCTTACCAGGCATTTTTCCCATTTCCCCCCCATAATTATTGACAGGTTTGACCGGCTGAAATGTATCCGAGGGATGAAATATTTATTGAAATACTCATAATTCAGTTATATGCGGTAATAGGATTTTGTACACATATCACAATTTAATGACCAACTCAGGCCTTTGTCGTTTTATAGATTAAGACCACACACAATGGACTTTCATACTAATAGCCAAAAATTATAGCATCTGATAAAAAAATCTGGAAGATGTGTTCGGAATTTATTGAATGTGTTAATTATCACCTATTATGACTTTTTGGGGAATAACTTGCAGATTTTGGTGCTTACCACACCAAAATGCGATTATCCTGGCAAACATCGGACCTTTTTGTTGTTGTCAAATTCTGGTAGATTTGACCTGCTAAATTTAACAAAGGGTGCAATCTTTATTACACCTGGTAAATACTGGGTGCAATAAACATCGTACCACTTTTAAATGTGGTCTCTGCGCAAGCAGGTGTTTGCACAGGGGTTACAATTCAACAGGCCACTTGTGATCGGTCCCGTAATGTCTCCCTGACTCCGGAGCCAGCCAACACATGCAAGTAACTTTAGATCCCCTTGAACATAAGTAAGATTTGAACAAGGGGTTAAATACACAATTCTGATCATGGAGGCATAACGTTCTGGTAGTAGGTAAGTTGAAATAAAACTCATATAAAATATACTGGGCTGTATTATATGTTCGATGTACTTCTCTGGTCCGTGCCGCAGTGCAACTCTAAATAGGTGTGCCTGATGCAGATGTGGTCAATGCGTCCAACTACAGATAATGTGCTGCCCCCACGGCAACCCTGGGAGCAGCGAATTAGTGAAAAGCAGGCCAAATGTTTGAAGCAACCAGTCTGTCTTTCACAGTGCAGGTGACATACGGCCTGATTTGGAAAGAGTAGAAGATATCCCACTGCAGGTGGATACGGTGAGTGACTGCAGATTGAGTAGTTTTCATTTGTTAAAAAAAAACTCCAGCTCCCCAAAAACGAGTGCTGGCGCCCGCCAGGAACAACTAGCTGCAGAAATTGAGCTCTGAACTCATCCAAATTGCATTAGCACAGTGCACTGTTGCACTGTTGCACTGCTGTCAGGCAATTTTGCACAATTAGTGGGCAATTTTACATCAGTCTTGAGCTGGTATTTACAACACACAACTGGTACACAACCACGTCTTTCTTTGCATAAGGCAGTTTGTGCGGTTCTCACTGAAAAACTGTTCGTCACCTCAGAACATTCCCCAGAAGCAGAACAAAATTGCCTGCCACCAGTGTAGTGGCTCATTGCTGAAAGTTTACTCTCACTGTTGATTTATTTATTTATTTTGAAAGTTTTATATAGCGCGAACAAGACCCTTGCGGGTATCAGAGCGCTTTACAAGGTAAGTGTCTTAGATACATAGGTGCAAGGTAAATAACATAACGTTCCATGCTGGTCAATGATGTTCTCCTTAAGCACCAGGCAAAGTAGATAGCAAAAGGATTCTCCTCTGCATCGTTTCTAGGTGTGAGGGAGAGTCAATCGTGAGGCAGACATTGGCGATATTCACATTTGTTGCATTGAAATTATTGGCAGAGTAGTTCATTCGTTCCTATGTATTCACATCTTTTAATTTGCCACAGCCTTTGTTGCCCCAGTTCAGCGTTCCTCCTTCAATCCTGACACTAAATACTTTGAATCTTGACAGAGTGAGAAAAAGTTGTGTGTTTTCCATTCTATGGTTAAATTTTTTAAATATTAACTTAGAGAGGAAACAGAGGCGACACTCTTTGAAAATGTGGCTTTTCGGGCTTGTGGCGATGCCATTTTTCTTTTGGTACCTGGTCTTGTCAAGACATTCCCTTCACAGCGGATTTCCATTCTGAAGACGGCTTCAGTGACAAGCAGGAGCGGCTCCTCCACTAAGGTGGAGGAGAGTCGCCCCACTGCTTTTCAGCAGTGCAAAAAAGGAAAAATAAAATGATAATAACACAATGCGATTATCATTTTATTTGACCCTGCTGAAGCCAGTTTTGAGGTGGGGCAGGGCTTGGCTGTCGTCACAGCCAGCAGGGGAAGGAGTGGTGAGTGCACTTAAGTGCGCATGACATTTTGTCTGGCCGTCATGGGCTGGTGAAACAGTCATGCGCACTTAGCATGTTCTCCACCCAGCTGTATTGCAGAGCCTGGGTGGAGAACATGCACAGGCTCCCACTACCTGTCTGAGTGCTGAACCACGGTGCTCAGACCAATAACTATGCTGCTGTCCCGCTGGTGACAGCAGCGTCGTGATTGGCTAGGAGAGTCTGGGAGCCTGTGTGCTTCCGGTTCACAGAAGGAGAGGATGGAGGAGAGTTGGCAGCCGGCCAGCTGGCCGGCAAGTAAGTGATCTTTTCTTTTCTTTTTTAACCCCTCACTCCGCCCGCACCACTACTACTGCCCGGGAGCAGCCGCCACTGGTGACAAGTATGAGAGGAAAGAAGGTAAGGTTTTGGTCATGCTAATTGCATGTATAGCACTTATTTTGTGCCTGTCGGCTTCAAAGCAGTGAGGGGGAAAAGAAGAAGAAAGGATGCGTAAGAACGGGAAAAATGGGGCAGGGAAGAGAGAAGAGAGATTTGTGGAGGAAGGAACGTGATGCTAAGGACCAGATTTAGAGTTTGTCAGATAGTAATCTGCCACTTTTACAATGGAGTGCCCTGCCTGTCAAACTCTTGGTCTGCCCACCTCATTTAGAGATGGGCGGTCGATAAACTTTCCATTGATGGAAAGCTTACTCCAATGGCCTGATGGGCTATGGGCAGTTGAAGTGATGCTTCCACACCGCCGCCCCTTTTAAGAGCAGATGATGTGATTTTTTTTTTACTGTCTATCTCCACCAGGAAAAGCCTGGTGGTGAGGGATTGAAAAACACAATAATGAACCCAAGTCCATGGGAGAAAACTTGGTGTGGGGGTTATTAGTTTCTTTTATTTCTCAGAACAAACTCCACCTATTGGAGTGTGTTTCTGAAAAACAGAAGAAAATTAAGGTTTAATGAATAGTTATCCAAACCGAGGGCGGCCATCCACCAAACTCTTATATTTACAGAGGCTTATCACCCCAGGAACGTCACTTTTGTGATGCTCCTGTGGCGATAAACACTTTGGCTTATTTACAAGGCAGTGTTAAGCCACTTAACATGGCTTAACACCGCCTTGTAAATAAGGCACCCTTTCACATTACACTTAGCATGAAAGGGGTGGGCAATGTGTGTTGCGGTGGGCGTTCTGCAGCAAAACCCATTGATTTTGACGCTGCACCCTATTTACAAAAGTGGCGGAAATATGGGGCAGCACCAAAATTAAGACCAAAAATATCATGGTCTTAGGCGAAACGAGGAGAAATGATACATTTCTCTTAGTTTTTGCTGTTTCTATGTGTGCTGCAGCACTCATAGAAACAGCAAATCACCATGAACGATTGTTTATGTGTAGGAAGGTGTCCCTTCCTACAAATAAACAATCATTCCCTCAATGTAGGCACCCTTGAACTATCATGCAAGAGTGCCTGCATTGGCTCTAGGCAGCTGAATTGAGCGCCAGCGCTAGAGAAAACACAGGGGTGCGCTGTATCATTGTAAATATGGTGCATCCCTGCGTTTTCAGAATGGCAATTTTGGCTTAACGCCGCGCTCCGCCATTCTATTGTAAATATGCCCCTTAGTACCTTGAAAGGAACCGCAGTGAAGGTGGTTCCCTTCAAGCCAGTGCTTAATTTGTAAAATATTAAGTGCCAGGGCTCTGACCAGGAGGCCACTGCAGCTTACACCACCCATCGCCCTTGTCATCGCTGCCAAAACAACTACTTACCATCTCTCTCGCATGGAAATGCGACAGTTCAGATTATTCCAGGGGGATTAATGTATATTGTATTCCTAAACAACCGTTGTTCAGCTCATCTCTAAATCAGATGAGCAGCGCCACCATGTGGTAGACTGTTCCAAGTATGGTGTTGACAATTAGGTGCCGGTGCCGAGCACCGGAAACCAATTAAGTGCCAGTGCTGAGCACCGGAAAGCACCGGCTCATATTAAGCACTGCTTCAAGGTACATAAATGACCGCTAGGCCGGCGGTCATCTCAAAATTTGACAGATGTACTTTTGTCGATACGGGGGACTTATTGATGGACAGTACTAGATCCATCAATCTGTAAACCAGGCCCCAGGTTATACTGGTTGCTTTCTCAGCACATACGTTGACCTTGTCCACTTCAAAGGGCTTCTGGCGAATAGAAGATTGAAAGAAGGGGACGTAAGACTGAATGACGAAATAGGAAACAGGATGGGAGGAAACTTTACGATAAGTCGTGTTGGCTGTTTTCATAGCGCATTTAAATATGCTTTAGCCGGATTTGACAAACGTAAAATGCAACATGCGTTATAAAAAATGAAATTAGCTCCTGGCATTAAGTTTTCCCACAAAACTCAGGCTATGGAGGATGACAATAAAAGTCTTCATGAATAATGAC
This sequence comes from Calotriton arnoldi, assembly GCA_963921515.1. Lineage (NCBI taxonomy): Eukaryota > Metazoa > Chordata > Amphibia > Caudata > Salamandridae > Calotriton > Calotriton arnoldi. The sequence continues at coordinate 123,071 of CAWUFW010012583.1, read as the reverse complement.
CTGAAAAACAACTTCTTTTGATGTTCTGCTGGGCTAAGATGAACTATTGGGCCAGTATATGGGAAAAGGGCACCGTATATTTTCCCAAGAATGGAAAGGCTTCTGGCTTCCGCAGTAAGTGTTTGGGTTGAGAAAGCGTTCACTTAAGAAACACTGAAATGGGGGAAGCAGTCGTTTGGTTCTGTGCCCACCAACCCACAGCGAGCTATGTTTCTTCTTGAGGTCTCCCAAGGGGCAAAGGCGGGAGGGCAGTTTTCCCAACTCCTGCCTCTCTCGTGGAACCTACGCACACCCCCAACATGAGGAGATTGTTGTGCAATTCTCCTGGCCCCGCCCACAGGACCCCCTCGGAACAGCTACAGGAGCTCCTATTTCATGGCACAGCCGCGCTAGGCAGCCCCCCTTACCCGAGCAGGATTGGGGGTCCCGCAGTATTTATGAAGGGGCTTTAACATCTGCTTCTCACTTGCTTCACTGCTCAGCACCCGCGCACGTCAGAGGCACCGAGCGCGCGCCGACGGGCTAAAGCACCTCTCTGGAACCCCAGCCTCTGGAAGCAATGACCTTCTTGGCGCTATCACTGTGCGCACTCAGCTGGCTGTGCTCTGCACAGGGGTACGACTACAATGGGGAGATTCAGGTCACCTACACCAATGCGATAGACAACGGACTGTTTGAAGAAGAAGGCGAGTTAAGTTTTACTACTTGGAAAAAATGTATAGGTTTATGAAGCTGCAGCATTTTGGCTTAACTGCGTAGTCGTGGGAGTAGCTATAAAGTGTAATATTTAAGTTCGTCAGATTTGTACATGGTAGTATTACTAAGTCGGGAACATATGATTAGTAAAACATTGTTTGTTTTCTGTTTAAAAAACCAACAAAGGAGGTACGGTTGTTATGAATAACAGTGCGCATGATGTATAAATATTACATTAATGCAATTTATTCTTATGTATATGCATATGTGTGTGTTTATGAATGTATGTATGTATATGCAACTCTGTATTGTTAAGTACACCTTTATGAATCTGTATGTATGTATAGCACGTATGGGAAGTTGAATGGATGGATAGATAGATAGATAGATAGACACATAGACAGACAGACAGACAGATAGATAGATAGATAGATAGATAGAGATAGATAGATAGATAGATAGATAGATAGATAGATAGATAGATCTGACAACTTGATCATCTAATTGACCAACTGAGCCCTTGATCCACCTGAATTTGTGAGATGGGAAGATGGATGGAAAGAGGGATGGATGGAGGGATGGATGGATGAGTGGATGGATGGATGGATGGATGAGTGGATGGATGAATGGATGGATGGATGAATGGATGGATGAATGAATCAGTGGATGGATGGATGAGTGGATTGATGGATCGATGATGGATGCACAAGCAGGCACAGACACACGTATCAAGTATTTTCGACAGGTTTCTTTTATACATCTGTTTTTAAATCTCCATTGTTTGAATGCTCCCAGCAATAATGCCTAGTCCCTTGTAGTTCCCTTAACAGAATGTCAGAAAGAGCGGACGAGGTGGGACAAGGTCTTCACCATGCTGGAGAACTCACAGATGAAGGAAAATATGCTGCTCCAGTCCATCGACGAGATCATTCGAGTCGAGCTGCAGAGCGTGCGAGCGGAAATGCTACAATTCGTGTCCGTGTTTGCCAACACTTGCGCCAACACCATTGAGCGCAGCATGTCTCTGATCACAAGTCACATGGATAAGACGTTGTCAACACACAACGAGCAGAGCAAGTGGTCTGACCTTGCTCACAGATCGAAGCTAGGCAAGATGCTGGAAGAGATCCTGTTGACCAGCGCCAACATGTCCAGCAGGCTGGATAACCTCGCGGCTGAGTGCAAGTGCAATTCTGCAGGAGACCAGCAGACAGACTTACTTAAGGACACTAATAGCCTGATCACCAAAGACGACAACGCCAACTCTCTGCTGCTGGAACTGCAGCAGTCAAGAAGTGAAATACGGATTGCTTATGCGCAGATGGCGCAACGCTTTCTGCCAGCAGGTAAGCTTGTACCGCTGTTTCTCAAACAGCCATTGTCTCACTCTCTCTAACTCTGAACACCAGTAAAATATTAGCCCATTAGACTTACTTTTGTGAACTGCTGAAGCCCACACTATGCCATTCCAATGAAAATGTCAGCGCAGTCCACCCCGTTCAATGTACTGACGTCACGTACTGCAGAGTTGGTCTTCTCGTGGAAATTGTGGGGGGAGGTGACCAGGAACTTCCCTTTGCTTAACTCAAAGTCATGAAAACCAGATTAAGTCCTCTGACCTGGAGGTTGTACATGAACATGTACATGAACGAGATTTCCTTGTGCTCTTGTAGTGATGGCGCAAGGATATCTAAATTGGAGAGGGGCTCAGACAGATCAGAGAGTGAGCGTATCAGAACTTTAAGAAATGGGGGGCGTGGTCATGGACCTGTATATTAGGTTAGGATAATGGTGCTGATGTTTGGATCAATGATATATTGTAAACCTGGAGTCTTCTTCCATCGGTCCATCATAGCAGAATCCTAACACCCCATGCCAATCTGGAAATAGGTAATCTAGATTTTTTTTAAACTACAGTACGATATTGACGTTTTACCTGAATATGCTTAGTATAGGTCTGCCATATCCATATCCATGCCCATGACAGCACAGCAGTATTTACCCCACACATCCCAATCATGGCACAGCAGAATAGATGCAATATATCTTGATCAGTGCAGAGCAACATGCATATCATACATCCAGGTCATGGTAAAGCAGCATCTACACATTACATCCTGTCCATGGCAGCCCATTGAACATCCTGGTCCCATTAAGGCAACATGAAGACCACACGCCCTTGCAATGGTGAAACGGTACAAAAGCAACTTATCTGGGCTTGGTAGAACAGAACGCGGTCCATACAGCATGAGGACTCTACAACCTGCTCATGGGACAACAGCGTGTAGACCGGACATCTTGGTTATTCCAAGTCAGCACATCGACCAGGTACTCGTTTAAAGAAGAACTTAGAACATATGTGCTTGCCTCGACATGGAAGCGCGCGGTCTATGCACTCAGTTCTGCCTGATACAGAGTAGCTGTGGATCATGCAGAAGAGCCCGCAGACCACCTGGCTTGATCATGCTAGAGCAGCACGTGCTTATTCACTCTGTTCACACATAAGCAGAATTAGGGATGTCACTTTACCAAAATGGAGGCGCAGCGGAAGGGACATCAGACACTTTTTCATTTGATAATATCATAGGTGGACCCCTAGACCACCTTAGACTCTCAATAACCTAATGTGTGCTGCCGAAGGACTAAGAGAAGGGGACAGTGTACAAACATCAGAAAATATAAAAAATCTATTTATTTTATGTTCCTTCCCCTGCTTCCATGACCTCTGAGGCTGAGATAGCAAGGGGGTTACCAAAAGACATGGCACCCATGGCTACCACAGATTAATGTCCATGAGAGAGCCCATATTGATCACACAGCAGTGGCATGTTTATGTTTTCTCCTGTTCCTGCCAGAACAAGACAAACAACAGTCATGAAATCATGCATGGCAAATGAAGAAAAGTATTTGGAAATTAATGTGCACTGAGTGATATCCTCCTCTCCCTGCATCCTCTATAGGCAAATTTCCTCGAACTTGGAAGATAAAAACAGTCATCAATAAAAAAGTAAGCAGTGGAATACTTACAATTGTTTGGGCACATAATTAAGTCATTGCAGCTCTTTGCAGTTGTCCAGGACTAATGCCTCTTAAATCTCATTGGCGTGCACAACAAGAGAAACCGGTGCTGGTATTCCTAAATTGAAATTTTATTTTTGATTCGAAGAACTACAAAAAATAAACTGTGCCCTGAACCAAATGTTGTGCAGGTTTTAACATTTGTGACCAATTGGGACATTTTTGCGATGTTTAGCGGTGGTTCATGAGTGAGTTTGTGTGGCGATAGTGTCTCCACAATTTTATAAACAGTGAAATGCTTGAAGTTCAGTCCACCAGAGCAAATTCATGAAAAAAGAAGTGAATTCCTTTATTAACCAAAGATTTTGCCTACATTAATTTTGTGAATTTTGCGCTTTTTCAAAATGTTTCCCTCACCACTAGTTTTGACAATTTTCATGGCATATTCACAAAGAAATGATGCATTGCGGTTCAAGCAATTTAGCAGCGCGTTGCGCCATTTCAAAAACAAGGGGATGCGCCGTTTTCACAAGAATACAGCACACTTCTGTGTTTTCCCTTGCGCCGGCATTAAAAAAGCTGCCTAGCGCCAAAGCAGACACCCTTGCGCCATGGTGCAAGGGTTCCTGCGTCGCAGGGATGATTGTTTATGCGTAGGAAGGGACACCTTCCTGCACACAAACAATAATTAAAGGTGATTTGCTCCTTCTATATGAGCTGCAGAATGTGCACACATAGAAAGAGCAAAAAATGAGGAGAAATAAAATGATTTCTCCTCGCTGCGCCATCCTAACGCCTACTTTTCAGTGGCATTTGTTTTTGGCGCTGCCTCAGTGGCAGTTTAAAAAAACAATGTGTGTTGCGTTGGAATGCCCACAGCAACATCCATTGTATGCCCCTTTGACACAGATACCTGCATCAAAGGCGACGATATTTACAAGGCGGCGGTAAGCCACGCAAAGTGGCTTGGTGCCGCTTTGTGAATAGGGAGCAGGGCACTGCGCCACCGGAGCGTCAGAAAAGTGACGCTTTGGTGGCGCAATGCCTTTGTAAATATGCCCCTTTGTTCCTTAAGAGAAGAAGACTAGCGTCACTCACTTTATATACCGAGTAAATCTATCTTTCCCCCAGCTCTTCCGCACTTTTTTTAGGGACCGGTCAGCTGGTAAATTGACAATCTGTGTCTGTTATTCTGTCGCCTCTAATTTCAGGTCTATTCTTACTTAGATGGTCCAGTAATGAAAGAGTCTCACTTTATTTTTAAACTCAAAGAGGAGAAAAGAAGTGAGTTGCTGATTGTCTAAAGCATGAGTCCGTAGCCTGAAACCACAGTCACGTCCCTTTGGAATTAAAAGGCTGTCAAGCAGAGCTCGCAGCAACTGTTTTTGATTTCACACACATCTTGGAAGGCAGCCGGGAAAGCTCACGAGGGATTTCCCAATCACGCTGCTGTTGGTCCTTTTCAAAGCTGTTTTTAATTTTGCTAAGCCCTTGATAATAAACTCCTAGGGCCCGCTGTTTCAAAATCCATACCATGCTAGCGTTTAGGCATTACGTGCCTTCAGGATGCAGGGGGTAGAGGGAGGAGGTAACGTAATGGGGCTGGAAAGAGCAAAGTTGCTGAGGCCTGTTAAAACAGGAAATAGGCCTCCTAATTACTAGCAGAAACCGTGGAGCACTGCCCCCTAGTGGCATCTGAAATAGCTCTACATGCTAGCTTTGAATTGCAAAAATAATGGATGCAGCTTAGTTTGGTCATTCTGTGCTGTTTATCCTGGCAAAACGTCTGCTGTCCTTGTGCTTTGACAGCTCCCTGACCTTCTTAGTCTCTGCTCTATTGGCTTAATTCAAAGTTAAACAGACTGCATGGTTGAAACAACAAAAGTGGTTTTTAGACTACCGTTCGTGAAGGCTCCAGAGCATCAAAGGGACTCATTAAGATGATCATGTGATTAAGAATACCCAATCTGTTCAATACCAAGGGTAGACAGGCAGTGCCATCACCCTTAGATGTGGCTCACACTTGGGGTCTACTTTGCCCAGCACAACCCACCGAGAAGGCAGTCATCCGTATGAGGCCTAGCAGATTTGGCCCTTCTAGCAGCATGTTCCATAGGAGGTTAAAATGTAAAGTTACAAAATGGCACCACAATTATATTGACAAATTCAGTATTTTTGCAATAGAGTCAGAGTCTTTAAAAGTCAGGCTTTTTTATTGGTTAAAATAGCTCCAGGGACGCGTGCTTCAAGAGTTTACAGTGCAGTTGGGTGGTTAATCATGCAGATGGAAACAAGGTTTGTCCTCTTTGAATGTGATTCCAAAAGATAGAACTTTGTGTCTCTCAGCACCCACTATAAGGATGTTTTAGATGTTTGCCACAAGGGGTCCCGTAGGTGAAGAGAGCACCTCTTGAGTTGTCACTGACGCTTCTGGGACTTCAGGGTAGATAACGCCTTTTTTAGTTCTAGCTACAGACAATTTTATTTGCCTGGAAGTCCTAGTGTCATCAGTTCTTCAAAAAGTGCAATAAGAAAGTACAGATAGAGTGAAATAGAGTGGGGTTTGAGTCAATGCCCCTCAGTCACTAGCTTTCATGTGTTTTGCATGATTTACAGTTGCTTACATGGGCTGTTCATCAAGGCTGTATTATTTTGTGGACGGTTCCATTGTCCCATGTGTGTTCCCACTTGCTATTGGTAATATATACCTTTTGTTACATTTCTGATGTGACATGATATGAAGCTTGTTATTTAGAACTAGTGTTTGTTGTTAGATGCATTTACTTTGCTGACACGATAACATTTTAATTGCTGAGTTATGGGTCTTGTTGTTTAAAAAGTACTGCTGTTTGAATGCCCCAGGCAGTACTACTCACTAATTGCACTTCCCAAATCATTTGATTTACTTTGCTTCCAGGATGTTGGATTTGCTATTTCTTTACAAAGTAAAGATTTGCCCACACACCTTTAAGATGCAATGAAAATACTGTCCCTTTTGTCAAAAGTATATATTATTCAACATTTTCTGTGTATGCCCTGTAAGTGGACCAGTTACAATGCAACGATTGTCATGCCTTTTCTTTGAGGATACAGCTTAACTCTGTTAATCCAATCTGCTCTGCAAACAGGCCCATCTGCCAACAATCATATCATTTGTAGGCCAATTAAGTCTTTTTTTTGAAGGGGGGGTTCTTTCTAGGACTGCAGGGGCAACTTACACAAAGTCACCTCACCATTACCCAACACCTGCCCTAACAAAAAGCCTGTCCTTTTGGCTTTACAATGCTTGTTAGTGGATTCATAGGCTTCCATAGTTTTAGATTGTGTATCATCTCCCCTATGCTTATCCCACACTCAAAGAAATAGCAGTGCAGGAGATAGGTGGGGGGCTCATATCCAACACAACCACAACATTGAATGCATTTTTGTCTCTCTGCAGACTCCCCCACCTCCTTTGCACCCTGCTACATAAATATAAAATTAGCCCCCAGTAACCAAATTTCTAGTTGCATAAGAACAACCCATCACCCCCTTATAAAAGGCATTCTGCTACACACCCCACCTCCCTTTGTATTCCCACTCAATATAAAATAATAACAAGTAACCCTCCACCAAATCATTTTCACTCCCTTTCTATGTAGGAAATAAAGGACTTTCTGAGGGAGATGGGTAAGTGTTTCCGCAGGCAAGACAATTTTTCCTGTGGATGTCAGCCTTCCACAGAATTGTTGTGAAAGTCAGTTTTTACAAAATCATCCTGACTGTGGACAACCTTCCTCATCTCTTTCAGATCTCCTGTGCCTTAAAAAAGACAACCATTTAAAATTAAATTCATGGATGCTTTAGTTTAAGAAGGAAGTCTATTGAAGGAGTATTGCTAGGTCATTTTATGAGAGGGTGTAGCCTTTATAAAACTTTGAGATTCTTATAATGATAGTTTTAGGCAGAATTGGAGCAACAGGCAGACTGGGCAATGAGTGGACTCAGCTTGTGTGCATGTGGAGTTGGTAGGATTCATAATATAGCCTGTTTGGGAAACAGTGGTTTTGTGCATGTGGTCCTCATCCATGTTCTAAACCTGTGGCTGTGACTTGGTGCTGCAGGTAATCAAGCTTGCAAGTGAAGAACAGTAAGGATGAGTAGGGCTTTACATGGATTGAATATATACACCCAGTGGCGGCAGGCACAGGTAAGCGCGGTGCGGCGGGGCAGGGCGCGGCAGGGGGAAGACGACAGACGACAGAATAGGTATTATTTATTTATTTAATTATACCTATTCCTTTGTCTGTCGACTTCATTCCCTCCTGCCCCGTCCCCGCCCGGTCACACCACATTTAGCTGTGCTGGCCACCACTGTTTACCCCACTGATTCTATCCTTGTGCATGATGTTGCATTGTGTGTTTTTGTCCATTGTGATGTGACCTGGAGCTTGCAAGCATGATTGTTTTGTCCGTTCAAAAGCATGTCAGAGCTTACGTGCAAATATGCCAAAACTTGTATACAGGGATGCCTTGTCTGATTTAGTGCAAGTCAGCGCTTGCACGTGTTGGTCAGTTCATGGTAAAATGAGTAAAGGCAGAGCAAACAAGTTGAATCACAGATACAACAGATCATATTGTGACAAAGGAGACATGACGCATGCCAGGAATTCATTCATCAAGGCATTGTTGTTTAGTCTTGAACCAGTAAAATCGTGAGGAGAATCACTGTGAAATTAGTGTTGGCAAACAAAGAGGGACTGAAAGAGAAAGCCACACCATTGATTGCCCGGTGTGTGATGCAAATTGCCTTGACTTGGATCCGTTTGGCTTGTAAAGACAATGTAATGTGGCCCCACATTTAAAAGGAGAGGAGTAGCCTTGCTGCTGTGTCCTGAAACCAGTGGAGCAGGTGGAGAGAAAAAATGATAAATAGCTGCTGGTGGCATACTCTAATAGGGTGAGTATGACAGCATTAGTTACAGTGACCAGCCGAGGAATCGCAAAAAATGACAGTAACCAACCAATTGATGACCTGATTAACCTGGCGGTTTAGCATGAGTTTGGCGTCCACCAAGATATCAAGAAGTCCCTAGTAAAAGGTGGGCCATCCTTGGTCCTAAGTGGAGGTCAAAAAGAAGGTTGAAGTTAGGCATGTGAGTTTCCGCAGAACTGCTGTGATAGCACAGCAGAACATGACATTGAGGGCCTCATTTATGAAAAGTGTTGCATTGCTGCGGTAAAACAGCGATGCAACACTTTTCACTGCGCCCTCCTTGCGACACCATGGATGCGCCGTATTAACTGTACGGCGCTCCATGTCGCAAGGAATGACAGATGCGTCAGGAATACTGACATATCTGTCGGCACAAAACTCACGCATTGCTGGAGTTGTGTCGTAAGCATGATGCAACTCCAGCAATGCATGGGGGAGGCCTATAAACATTGCCCTATGTCACTCTTACGCCTGCTATGAGGCAGGCGTAGGGTTTTGATGCAGTGGCATCCTAGAAGTGGCGCAGTGAAAACTGATAGATTTCACTGCACCACTACTACGAGGCTTACTTGCGGGGAATGCCCACCCAGCATACATTATACCTGACTCGGGTATAATGTGGCGCAGGGGTTCACAAAGTGACGCATCTGCCTAGATGTGTCACTTTGTAAATATGGCGCAACATGGCACATTGTTTACGCCACCTCTGCGCCACTTTTGCATTGTTTACGCCACTTCTGCGTCACGAAAAGTGACGCAACAGCGGCGCAAAAGTGTCTCAAGGGCTAATAAAAAAAGCCCCTTAGTGTACATTGCTGAGATATCATAACAGTGTACTACAATCCACAGTTCTGTCTCGGATATCCTCCTGGAAGAAAGGACACTCTTGCACATAGCAGTACTTAACTATCTTATTTCCTTTGCTCTTCAATGTATACACCGCAATAGAGTGTTCTCTGGCTACTATAAACGCGCCTGTAAGGCAGCTGTCAAATCAATGTTTGGGCTTATCCTGGAGGCCTAGAATATGGAGAATAACTGTCAGCCTGCTTTTTTAAGTTCAATTGTCTTCTCATATAGTTGGTGAAAGTTGACTGTAGCCATAAGGCAGAAACATTTACACTCACAGCTGCCAATCATCTTACATTAATGCATTAGAAGCAAGAGGCGATGGGAAACATGATCTGAGCCCAGTGAGAAGAAGCAGTGTATTGCATTTGTTGAAATAGTAAAAGGGTAAGAAACAACATTGAAGGGGCACCTGAATAGGTAGGTGGGTACAAACCCTCACTAAAAGGGAGGTGGTCTAGTAAACTTAGGAAAGAATCTTGAAACTGAAGTTTTATTTACTTTTGACAATTGCCAATTGTTCCGAACACAGACAATTTCCAAAACGTTAAGGTTCAAATAAGCACTAGTAAAACTAACAAGTCTAGCTTTAATGTGACAATGCATACAAACACACACTTGCAGAAAAGATGGTTTCATCTTAATTTGAATTTCCTAAAAGAAACTGCAATTCAGCTTTATCATTGAACTTTTGAAATCTGACTTATGGTCAAATTGACTAATGACATAATAACATTACAGGGTGTGTTCATTTATATATCACTTTGATAAATATGTTTAGTACATTGTTATCTGTTCTATTATAAAGTAGACATATATTCCTCTGTTACTGAACCAGTCCATGTGTAATTCCAACTATGCAGGCCAATAATGTATCTAGTTTACGGTAAACTGATTTGATTAAATCTATAATCTCTTTTCTGTTACTTTTCTAGGGTGTGAAATGGGGCTGTTATTCCCCTCACGGTCACCAAGAATTTATGCAAGTGTTCACCCAGCACCTGAATCCACACTGCATGAATTTACCACTTGCATTTGGGTGAAAGTGGCTGACACCCTGGACAAAACAATCGTTTTCTCCTATGGAACCAAAAGAAATCCCTATGAAATCCAATTCTACTTCAGCCACCAGTCTGCAGTGTTTATCGTAGGCACCAATGAAAACAAGGTGGTTGCGGAGAATGTGACGTCTACGACTGAGTGGGCCCATTTTTGCAATACGTGGAGCTCGCAAGATGGAGCTGCATCTATATGGGTGAATGGAGACCCCAAGGCCTACTCATCAGAGGTAGCACATGGCTACGTCATACCAAATAAAGGTATCTTGCAGCTCGGCCAAGAAAAGAACGGTTGCTGTGTAGGAGGCGGGTTCGATGAAACATTATCCTTCTCCGGGAAGATGACAGGTTTCAACGTTTGGGACAGAGTGCTCAGTGAGGAAGAAATCATCACACTGGCTGAAGGAGCAGATTCATGTAGCACCAGGGGTAATGTTGTTGGGTGGGGAGTTACGCAGGTTCAGCCACATGGAGGGGCCCAATATATTTTTTAAAAAGATCAATATTTGCTAACACAATTAGCTAAAACAGTTTCAACAACATCAATCTGCCTTATCAAAAGAGAATCTTGAACCCTACATAAATATGGTTACTGAAGTTTGGAGCTAGAACATTGATAGTTATGTTCCAGGTTTGCTAGTTTTATTTTGATGGGGGATTTTAGACACCACCAGTTCATATACAAAGCCGATAATTCGAGGGTTCTTTTCCCCTGATTGCAAAGAGATGGAACAACATAGAGTGATCTCTGGGTTCAGGTATGGTTCGAGGGAATGCCAAGCATCTTCTTATAGCACCACCTGCAGGGATGCCAAATTGCTCTTAAAAGCAGGAACTGAGGCCCACTGGCAGGGATGGTGGTGAGCAGCAGGTCTCTTCTCTACTGAGACAATATTCACCAGCTGTTTCTAGAGTACAAAATGAGTAAAAACATTTTCCCTTGGGTGTGAGCAGTCCCAAATTTAATTCTTGAATGCCCCAAGTCTCACTGGCACTAAGTGACACTCAGCTTCATGAATCAGGCTCAGGTCTCTCACATTGTCATGTGGTCGCCTGTTAGCTGCGTACTAGCAGAGGTGTCAATAAGGCACCATCTCTCTGAGGACCAAATTTACGAGAAAGTGACTCAGCGTGGCACCGCAAGCCATTTGGTCACTTTCAAAGCACAGGGGTGCGACACATTTACAATAATATGTCGCATCACTGTCCTTTCCCCAGCGCTGGCGCACAATTAGCTGCCATGCGCCAACGCAGGCACTCTTGCACTATGGTGCAAGGGTGCCTGTGTTACGGGGAGATTGTTTTTGTGCAGGAAGGGACACCGTCCTGCACAAAAACAATCACAAGATGTGTTTTCCAATTTCTATGTGTGCTGCAGAATGCAGCACGCATAGAATGAGGAAAAAACAAGGAGAAATGAAAACATTTCTCCTCGTTGCGCCTCCCTACGCCTCCCCTAGGGAGGCGAAGGTTTCTGATGCATTCCCAGGTTTATGAACGGTTGTAAATCTGGGAATGTGGCAGAATCCATGGATGTTGCGTGGGAACACCCACAGCAACACCCATGGAACACCCCTTTCACGCAAAGTGCTGCGTGAAAAGGGGCCGTACTTACAAGGACACGAAAAGCCACGCAGGGTGGCTTTACTTGTCCTTGTAAATATGGGGCAGCAAAATGCGACGCCGGTGCGTCACAAAAAGTGACGCACCTGCGGCGCAAGGGTCTTGTAAATATGCCCCATAATGTTTTTGGTGTGAGTGGCAGCAAGCATATGGTGCCTTAAACCTTTGCCCCAAGTAAAAGGGACATTTTTATTTGGAAATCTGATACTGGGTTTGATTAGAAATTATATTATTGTTAAAATGAAACAATTCCACAAAGAACACCTAAGGAAGTGCCTTTCTTAAATTGATAAACTGTATTTTTCTCGTTGCTGTTATCTATAAAAATGAAAAAAACATTATTCATTCTCTTGTTGGATTTACTCTTTAATGTGAACATTTCCTTTTGAATATTTAAATAATTAAATGTTATCTTTTTTACTTTTGTTTATAATGGAATGTATGTACAATGCAAAGCAAACATTGCCATTTCTCAAATGCAACTTAAGCTATGAACGAGCTATTGTGCCTGTTGTCTATGTAAGTTTCTGGTTTAACCAAACAGTAAAATTATTTTAGTTGTATTATATGTAAATCTACGTTGTAATAATGTTAATAAGGCTATTTTTGTAAAATTGTACTATAGATAAAAAGAGAAACGTTTATTAACTCTTGAAGTCTGTCTAATTTTAGGTGGGTGTGTATATGTGTGTGTATGTGCGTGCGTGTGTGTGCGCATGTGTGTGTGTTTGTGTCACACAATATCATGTGCAGAATTTCGAGGACCAAAATATTGAAAAGTAAGTATATATCTATCCTATACCTAAATCCACATATACATTCCTTGATGTTATACATATCTTCAAGGAACATAGATGTGGAGTTCAGATTAGTAAATTTATAACTCCCTCTGTGTACTTACCATCTTGGTATTTCGGTCCTTGATATTCTGGTCACAATGTTGTGTGACACAGTATTACCTCCTTGATATTCCATACCACAATCTTGTGTGTGAGTGTCCTGAGCGCTATGTGAACTATGCTTTGTGTGCACCTAGGACCTCGCCCCGACTACCTAGGAAAAACAGGGATCAGGTGCAAAGGGGATGAGTGTGCATGAACAGCTTAAAGAATTGTGCAGAATCACAACCCCTCCAAGATTACATCAAAAAAGTCTAATGTAATTTGGAGCGGGGCAAACTGGTTAGAAAGAGGGAGTATTAGTGGTAATCAGGTGTGCAAACCCCTATAACACATGCTAGGCTTCATTCTAACCAGAATGAAAATCATAGGCTGTGATTATAAATCAGCCAGATGAGGGTGTGGTATTTATCACAGCTGGCAAATACCATTATTGCGGGCTGAGGTCTTTATGGGTGTGTTAAATGCTTCCTTTTACAATTTGTTTCACTTTTTTCAGACAGAGATGTTAAATGAGGAATCTGTATTAAAAAAAAAATAATCACAGATTTGCCTTTTTCTGGGGTTTAGTCCCCTGGGGTAGATTTTGGTGGGTTTGAGCTGTCAAAAATGGTAGGAGAAAACAGCATGGGGTAGCCATAATCATTACTCAACTCAGAATTCTGATCTCAACCACAGCGATCACTAAATTAACCTGTGCTTACGTTTCTGGTAGCTTGTCATAAAAGCAGTCAGGCTTAACTTAGAGGCAAAGTGTAAAATATTTATGCAGCACACTAACAGTGATAAAGTGAAAACACAACACAAAAAAATCGCAAATTAATTTAGAAAAATAGAGTAAATTTTAATAAATAAAATGATACAAAAATGACACTAAAACGAACAAAATCCAATGATAGAACTGGAGATATGATTCTTTAAACTTTGTGGTTAAAATAGCACCATAAAGCCCCACTCATGGCTATCTTGTCTCACCAGACCAGCAGTAAGTCAGGGGGAAAGTCACAGTCGGCATGAACAGCAGGTCTTACTGGAGCTTCATGTTGGATGTTGGTGTAGGTGGCAGAGTCTTGGCACGAACAGGCCTGTTCTCACTGCTCTCACTGATGCCAGCCAAGAGCCCAGGACCTGGGGGTGCGGGGCACCTTTTGGGGATCAGGACTCACTCCAGCAGGGCTCAGGGAGGTTCAACCAGATTCAGCTGGTCAGCTGGGAAGTTGAAGGGAGGCCTCTGGAAGCTTGTTATATTCCTATAGTACACACAGGAGGCTAGCGAGATAGCCCTTGGAGTCACTCTGGTGGTCCTGAGTTCAAGGGAGCAGGTCTAGTTTTCCTTCTTCAGACAGCAGGGCAGCAAGGCAAACCTTCTAACTGCAGGGCAGCAGGCAGGGCCGGACAGGCCATAGCGGGCACCGGGCGTTTCCCCGGTAGGCCGCTAGGGTGGGGGCCGGTTTTGGGCCCCTGGGGGCCGTTTTTGTTACCGGGGGGTCGGCAATATCGGCCCCCTGTAACAAAATCGGCCGAAACCGGCCCTCGCAAACTGCTCGGCTGCACTCCCCCTCACCCCAGGGGGCGCCAGCTGAGCAGTTTGCCAGGGCCGGTTTCTGTTCCCAGTCCGGCCCTGGCAGCAGGGCGATCCTTCTGAATCTTCCACAGGCTCATGAGTGTTCTGAAATGGGGTCTGAAAGTGCCACCTTTTATCCCAGTGCCAGCCTTTGGGTGGGGGATACCCCCTTTGTTTCCCCTTTCTCCTTCCTGAGCTTGGTTACAAACTGTCCAGGGGGACAATGGTAAGGGCAGACCTGTGGCAGGTTCCTATATGTGCACTGGGGTACATACTCTTCTCAGCTATCCTGGCAGGATGGCTCATCCTGTCCACACCTAAGCTTCCTTTGTCTCAGTGTTTGGAGGCAATATGCAACCCACAACAGCAGACTCGTGTGAATCAGGCTACTGGCAGAAAGGCGCAGTGGATTTGGGCACAAAAAGGCAACTTTTTAAGAGTGGCAATTTTATAACTGTCACTTAAAATCCGACTTTGCTGTTAAAGAGGATTTTAAATTACAATTCAAAAGAGACCAATATGTATTTTTCTACCTGCTCCAAATCTCAAGTTAGCACTCATTAAAGGGAATAAGGCAACCCAGTGCTAGTCTATGGGAGAGGTAGACCTTACAACAGTGAAAAACAACTTTAGGAGTTTTCAAGTGGCAGGACATGTAAAACTTAAACTCACATGTCCTACTTTTTAAATACCATGCACCCTGCCCTAGGAGCTCTTAAGGCCTATCTTACGGGTGACTTATAAGTATTAAAAAGGAAGGTTTAAGTCTGGCAAAAGGTTTATTATGGCAGTTTAAAACTCCACTGCAGGGTGCAGTGGCAGACCTGACATGTTTTAAAGTGCTATTTTGGTGGTAGCACAATGATTGCTGCAGGCCCATTAGTAGCATTTAATTAGCAGGCCCTGGGTACATGGAGTACCATTTACTAGGGACTTACAAGTAAATTGAATGTGTCAATTAGGTGTAAGCCAATTTTACTATGTTTTAAGGAGACAGCACAAGCACTTTAGCACTGATTAGCAGTGGTAAAATGCACAGAGACCTAAAGCCAACAAAAACAAATTCAGCAAGACAGAAGGGATGAAGGAAAAAAGTTTGGGGGACTGCCATCCAAGATTGTCAGTTCTAACACCTTTCCTTACAAAATCAAAACTGTCAAGTGCCACTCATATATGTGTGTGGTCTATTTATACAACAAATTTTCATTTTGGACATCTCGAAGTATGCACTTTTGTTTTAGGAAACCGTGGCTTCATCTCACACCCACTGTGGGGCAAGTCTAATAATTCTCTTAGGATCAGTGCCAAAGTACTAGACATTTATATTCAGGGATCTCAGGCGATATTTCATTGTCTGAAACAATTTACAAAACGAACATAATACATACATATTGTTTGTTGCCTAAATATCTTATCAGAAATTTTGTCCATAAAATATAGTTGCCATCAGTGCCCAAAGGAACCACTAATTTACGCCTTATTTTCCTAAACGTGTATTTCACTCATAAAGAGAAACTGCCATATTACAATTTTAAGTCAGTTTCTGTTCAGCTATCCATACTATTATACATTTAGGTACTTCCAATAGAGGTAGCCAAGTTGCCCTAGACAATAACTAGATGTGTGTATTTTTTGCAAAAATAAGTCACATTTTGCATACGAGTAGTAAGTGAAGTTTGTTTCATTAGCTATGCCTACGCATGCATTGCAAACAATCTACTACTTACTATAGGATGTCTCTGGTGGGTCAATACGCAACAGAAAATAGAAACAGAAAAACTGAACGTCTGCAGCCTCCTGAATCATTGTACATGTTGGAGGGGGCAGCCATGACAGTGCTGGGAGGTGAGTATTGGAGGGTGCAACAGGGATCATGGCTTGGTGGCATTCAGGATGGGCTGGCATGGAGTGTCAGCTCCAAGGAGGCACCAGAGACCTCTTGGGTGGGCTTTTGGGGCGGGGGACAAATAATGTCTGGAGGTCTCATTGCAACCCACCTGCCACTATATGCGAGCTGAGTGGCTACAAAACTTTGCACACCTCTAACAATTAATAACCAGCCAGAAGCATGAAAACTATGAATAAAGAAAACGAATTCAAAGAATGTGCTTACTATTGTAGCTTTCTCAATATTGGGCTTTTGGAAAATTAGTATTGGCCCAGTGTCTATATCCCACAAATCCCATACTTAAAAATAGGTCTAAATGAAACAAGATATTTATCAAGGCTGTTTTCGACTTAGTACTAGAAGCTCTTCACAGCTAAGGCCACTGGTCACCGGTCTGGGGAACATATTCTCTTAATTAGAATAATCAGCAACTTCCTCGAACCGGCCATGCAATCCACTTTCCCCTCTTTTCAGATCCCTGCCATTCCCTTCATGGTCCCCCGTCTACTTTCATTTCTCATCTACCACTAGTTAGGGTAGTTCCATTCCTTTACCAGATCATAGCTCATCCTTCCTTCATGCTACATCTCCACCCCTTTTTTATGTCTACCACCAACTTCATCCAACCATATATAAACCAATTATTAAGAAAGCAACAAAGTGCCTAAAAAGACAGCAGTTAATAAATGAGCAAATACCTTTATAAACCATGGAAGGAGAACACTCCATTATAAAAGCGGTGAAGCAAAATGTGCTTTATTGAACATTCTTTCAGGGGCAGCTCCTCCGCTAAGGGGGAGGAGCGTCGCCACACTGCTTTCAGAGCGGGAAAAATACAATGATAATAACATGGTTATTATCATTTTATTTTTCGTAGGTTCATAGCTGGGTTAGGGCGGGGCGGGGCTGGAGGCACAGGGGTAGGAGGGGTTTGCACACACCAAGTGCGCATAACTGTTTGATCGGCCGTAATAGGCCGGCCAAACAGTCATGCGCACGCTACATGTTCCCCACCAGGCTGTAATGCACATCCTGGTGAGGAACATTCCCAGCCTCTCATTCCCCGTCTGAGTGCCGAACCACAGCGCTCAGACCAATCACAACGCTGCATTGCAGCATTGTGATTGGCTTAGGGGAACCATTCATGTGAGAAGTAGGCCTGGTATATGCTGTTCAGTAATTAAAGTGGACACCTTGCACCAGAACAATTCGACTCTTATGGTAGATAGGTTTAAGACAACCTCTATAGAAAGCTATCCTAGTGGTAGCTGTGGAGAGCAGCCTTCAGGCTAAGTCTTGAAGGAATGTAAAGCAGCTTGTTTTACCACACAATCTCTTGAATCACCAAATGAAAAGACACCACACAGGTATATATATCAAATATATATGTATTTATTAATAAACACTCTCTACTAATCTCTTTATGAGATTAGAAGTCAGGAACATATGTACAATCAAATGTTATCAAAATAAGTTTAGCACAATCGAATATCACAATCTTAGTTTGGCTAGACCTAGGTCTAGGGCATCTAGAATCGAGGGACCCCCAAGAACCACCCCAGGTAGTTGTAGGAGACCCACAGGGGACGGACGCGGTGTCCTGGCACCGGTGCGAGTACTGTACGAGTCTATGCGCACAGACGCGATTGAGATTTCAATGTTAGAGGTTCCTTGCGTGTTCGAGGCGAACACACCGATCGGTCCTTGTACGAGTCGAAGGACGCGGTTACAGATAGAGTAGCGAGGGAGATGGACGCGCTGTGTCTAACACAGACGCGAACCTTGTGCGAGTCAGCGCAATGGAGATTTCAATGTTACAGGCCCCTTGTGTGTTCGAGGCGAACACCGATCGGACTCAGTACGAGTCGAAGAACACGGTTCTAGATAGTGTTACAAGGGAGGTGGACGCGATGTGTCTAACACAGACGCGAACCCTGTACGAGTCAGCGCAATTGTCGCACTTAGAAAATAAGAGTTTTAGGGCACTTCTAGGGTAGCCACAAGCAAGGCACTTACAGGGTAAGTAGTTCTAGGGCCCACACCCACGGGAGCACCGTACTGCTAGAGTTACCTCACCCAGGGAGCCGGGTGCATAGGTGTCCTTTGGTGTCGGGTCGCGGCGTCGTTTTCAATGGGAGCCATTGAAGACTTGCTGCTTGCGGCGACAGGAGAAGTGTCCGGAGGAATCCAAGCCTGGATTCGGAAGATGGAAGACCTGAAAGCAGAGGGGACAGTGTTCAAAGTCACTTACTGCGGTGTCGGCGACTCGATTGGAGCCAACAAGCCTTGGTAACAGCAAGTCTCGGGGAAAGTGTAAAAAGTCAATGGCGCAGACCAGCAAGATCTGAGGGACTCACCCAGCGAGGGTAAGTCAGGGCAGTCCTGGAGCAATCAGGGGAGCCCTTTGGTTCTGTCGGAAAGCCTTCAGGGGACCCATAAGCCGGCTGGCAAGGGATCGCGAAGACGCCTCGGGAGGATTCGCTCAACAGGGGCCCACGTTCACTCGGGACGTGGTAGGCCTCTGATCTTCGGAGGAATTCCTGCTGGAGGCTAGGACCAGACGTGGTCCCAAGCACAAGTTTGTAGAACGTTGTGAAGGGGTTGCACTCGACAATAGTGCACAGTACCCAGGGGTTGCGGTTCCTCGTTACTCTTGGGGTCCACTGGCCTCAGCTTCGCTGGGGACTCACGATGGCCTTTGAGAAGTCAGGAAATCCACTTCTTGGGCTGCAGGAACTTCGGACTCCGGCGGGAGCGGTGTAGTGTGCGACCGTCGTTTGTAGTTTTTGGTGCCTGCCAAGCAGGGGAGTCACTCCTTGACTCCAAGGGAGATTCTTCAGTCTTCCAAAGGTAGTGGAACGTCGAAGGTCCGGGATTCTTCTTCAGAGCGTCGTCCAGGGGTATCTAGTTTGCAATGCACAGGTTCCCCCTCTTATACTAAAAGAAAGGGAGGGACTAGCTCTATGTCCCCACCTATGGGAGGGTCAGGGGAATGGGTGGTTACACCTACTTCCCTTTGTCCAGTTTCGCGCCAGAGCAGGGGCAGGTAGCCCCTGAGCCGGTTTGAACTGGGGTATGCACAGAGGAGCCTTCTGCTCCCCAGTGCAGGACTTCAAAGCACTCTAAGAGTGCACCCACCCAGCCCCAATACACTAAACCCTGTCTGGGAGGTGGTCACACCCCTTGGGACAGGATATCTATTGTTGGGCTTCCTCCACGGCGAGTGTTGGTCGTCAGCAGGAGGGCAGCCCAGTGTCTGTGACTGGTGGCATCCATTTTGTGATGCCAGGGCTCTGCAGGATTCTACCGCGTTTCCACAGTAGGTACATGTCTATCCCTCTAGAAGGGTGGAATGCTACCCCCGCCGCCGTGACTGACGGGGGGGGGGTAGTATTCCAAGATGTTTGACACCAAACACGACATGTTTCGATGCAGCCATTCCAAAGTTAGCATTCTACCGCGAGGATATAATGCACTTAAAAGTATATGGTTTAACCGCATCCACAAACAGCCCCAGAGAATGGACTCGGAGAGCTGCAGAGGGGCCCTGCTCAGGCAGAGGCACCCCCTCACATGGAAACTAAGCACCCTGCCCTCAGGATTGATAGGGCCTGCTTTAGGGGTGACTGATAAGTCTCAATGTGTGTGCAGGAGAGATATAGGGGACCTATATCTCAGTGAGGGGTGCTAGCACTTCCTCACCCAGGCTGCTGTAGCAGGCCTGGGGTGTCAGATTTAGTCTGCTTCCCAGGGGTGGCATAATACATGCTTCAGCCCCTGGTAGGCCTGTGAAGTACCTATGCCCTTGGTACCTAAGGTACCATATACTAGGGACTCATAAGGTACCACAGTATCCAATCACTAGTGCACCTAGAGTGCACTCCAAATCGTTTAGAGAGAACAGAGAGGCTGGGGCCCTGATTGGCAGGGTCCCAGCCAGACTATAGCCAGAAACCAGTGTAAACATAAGAAAAAAAGTGGGGGCAACATAAGAGGCAGATCCTACTCTCCTACACAACCCCCCCCCCAAACGCAGGGACACTAAACTAAACTTGACCAGTTGAGTCTTCTTGTTCAAAGTGGAAATACCTTGAGAGTCCATCTGCATTGGCATGTTGGGTCCCAGGTCTATGTTCCACTGTATAGTCCATCCCCTGTAGGAAATGGACCACCTCAAAAGTTTTGGGTTTTCTCCTTTCATTTGTTTAAGCCATAGGAGGGGCTTGTGGTCAGTCTGAACTATGAAGTGAGTGCCAAACAAGTATGGCCTCAGCTTCTTCAGGGCCCTTACCACAGCAAAGGCCTCCCTCTCTATAGCTGACCAACGTTTCTCTCTAGGGGTCAGCCTTCTGCTAATAAAAGCTACTGGCTGGTCTTGACCTTCATCATTCAGTTGAGACAGCACAGCTCCCACACCCAGCTCAGAAGCATCTGTTTGGACAATGAACTTTTTGGTGTAGTCTGGACTCTGCAAGATGGGGGCAGTGCACATGGCCTGCTTTAGGTCTTCAAATGCCTTCTGACAGCTAGCTGTCCACTGAACCTCTTTTGGCATTTTATTTGAGGTCAGATCATTCAAGGGGGTCACTATAGATCCATATCCCTTGACAAACCTCCTATAGTACCCAGTAAGGCCTAAGAAGGCTCTCACCTGTGTCTGGGTGGTTGGAGCAACCCATTCCATTATGGTTTGGATTTTGCTCTGTAAAGGCTGAACCTGGCCTCCACCTACAAGGTGGCCCAGGTACACAACCTGACTCTGCCCTATCTGGCACTTAGTGGCCTTGATAGTGAGGCCTGCTTTCTGCAGAGCCTCCAAAACATTCCTGAGGTGGACCAGGTGATCCTGCCAGGAGGAACTAAAGACAGCAATATCATCTAGATAAGCTGAGCAATAAGTTTCCATCCCTGTCAGAACTTTATTCACCAACCTCTGAAAAGTGGCAGGTGCATTTTTCAATCCAAAGGGCATCACCACAAAGTGGTTGTGCCCACCAGGAGTCGAAAATGCTGTTTTGGCTTTTGCATCATCAGCTAATCTGATCTGCCAGTAGCCAGCTGTTAGGTAAAATGTGCTTAGATACTTGGCTGAGGCCAAAGTATCAATCAGCTCATCTGCCCTTGGTATGGGATAGGCATCAGTCCTAGTGACTGCATTGAGGCCTCTGTAGTCTACACAAAACCTCATTTCTTTCTTACCACCCTGGGTATGAGGTTTGGGTACCAGGACTACTGGGCTAGCCCAAGGGCTATCTGAAGGCTCAATTACACCTAGCTCCAACATTTTCTGGACTTCAGTCCTGATACAGTCCCTGACATGGTCAGGTTGCCTGTAGATCTTATTCTTGACAGGCAGACTGTCTCCAGTGTCCACCTCATGGGTGCACCAGGAAGTCTGACTAGGGGTCAGGCTAAACATATGTCTGTACTGTTGCAGAACTTGTCTGCACTCAGTTTGCTGATGGTCAGTGAGGCTGCTTGCCAAAGCAACACCATCTACTGACCCATCATCAGGGTTCTGCGAGAGCAGGTCAGGGAGAGGGTCACTCTCCTCCTCCTGTTCCTCATCAGTTGCCATGAGCAAGCCCATGTCAGCCCTGTCAACATATGGCTTTAATCTGTTGACATGGAGCACCCTCAGGGGGCTCCTGGGAGTTCCAAGATTCACCAGATAGGTGACCTCTCCCTTCTGTTCAACTATTGTATGGGGGCCACTCCACTTGTCTTGGAGGGCTGCTGGGGCCACAGGCTCCAACACCCACACTTTCTGTCCTGGCTGGTATACAGTCAGTACAGCCTTTGGTCATGCCAAGCTTTTTGTAATTCTTGGCTGGCCTCCAGATTTTTGGTTGCCTTTTTCATGTACTCAGCCATCCGGGAGCGGAGACCAAGTACATAGTCCATCACATCTTGTTTGGGGGCTTGAGAGGTAACTCCCAGCCCTCTTTTACCAAACACAATGGACCTCTCACAGGATGCCCAAACAGAAGCTCAAATGAGCTGTAACCAACCCCCTTCTGTGGAACCTCTCTGTATGCAAACAACAGGCAAGGAAGAAGAAGGTCCCATTTCCGCCTAAGCTTCTCTGGGAGTCCTTTAATCATTCCCTTCAAGGTTTTGTTGAAGCGTTCAACTAAACCATTGCATTGTGGGTGATAGGGAGTGGTGAACTTATAAGTCACACCACACTCTTTCCACATTGCTTTCAGATATCCTGACATGAAGTTGGTACCTCTGTCAGAAATGACCTCCTTTGGGAAACCCACTCTGGAGAAAACTCCAATGAGGGCTCTTGCCACCACAGGGGCTGTGGTGGTCCTCAGGGGAATTGCTTCTGGGTACCTGGTGGCATGATCCACTACCACCAGGATAAACCTGTGCCCAGATGCAGTTTGAGGGTCAAGGGGACTAACAATGTCAATCCCTACCCTTTCAAAGGGTACCCCCACCACAGGTAGTGGTATCAGGTGGGCCTTTGTTGTGCCACCTGCCTTACCACTGGCTTGGCATGTGACACAGGAGCGACAAAACTCCTTTGTGTCCTCTGACATATGTGGCCAATGAAAATGTGGAACAAGCCTGTCCCAGGTCTTGTTTTGGCCCAAGTGACCTGCCAAAGGGATATCATGTGCTAGGGTCAAGAGGAACCCCCTAAACTTCTGAGGTATTACCATCCTCCTGGTGGCTTCAGGGGCTGGATCTCTACCCTCAGAATATAGGAGTCCCTCATCCCAATAAACTTTATGGGACCCACTAGCACTCCCAGCAGCCTCAGCAGCAGCCTGCTGTCTGAGGGGTTCAAGAGAGGGGTAGCACTGTTGCTCCTTACTCAGATCTTCCCTAGAAGGGCCCCCTGCCCCCAAGAACTCAACCTGATCAGGCTCAAGTCCCTCTGGGGCAGTTCCTTCTTCAGGATCTGCTTCACCTCCCTCTGGGGGTGAATCTGTGATCTGAGACAGAGGGGAAGGCACTGCCTTTACCCTACTGCTCCTCCTCTTGGGAAGCATCTGGTCCATTGTTCCAGGATCCAGAGCTGGTTCAGTGTTATGCATTCTTGCTTGTGACCTGGTCACAGCAAATACCTCTGCAGGGATGCCCAACATCTCAGCATGAGTCCATAACTCTACTTCAGACCAGGCTGAAGTCTCTAGATCATTGCCCAATAGACATTCGACAGGGAGGTCTGCACTGACTACAACCTTCTTGAGGCCAGTTACCCCTCCCCAGGAGAAATTCACAACTGCCAGACTATGGTTGGTCCTGACATTGCTTGCATTGGTCACCTGGTACATTTCGCCCAGGATGATCTGTCCAGGGTCCACAAGATCCTCTGCCACCATGGTG
Organism: Calotriton arnoldi; assembly: GCA_963921515.1. Classification (NCBI taxonomy): domain Eukaryota; kingdom Metazoa; phylum Chordata; class Amphibia; order Caudata; family Salamandridae; genus Calotriton; species Calotriton arnoldi. Next base: position 99,157 of record CAWUFW010012583.1, on the reverse strand, counting down.
ACACTAGCAACCTGTGTCCCTAAATGCCAAAGCCTGTTTGCCATTTATTACAGGCTGCTGTTTGTATTTGCCAAGATTACTGGGGCTTACTAGGAAGGACATCTCAAGGTCTCCATCACAAATCAGCATTGCCTGAGTGGGCACTCTGACTAGGTCAGAGTCCACTTCAGAACCCAGGGTCAACCCTACTACACCCTTATTCTGAGTACCACCTCCACCAGTAGCTGAGCTAGGGGAACAGTTGCCTTAGGGGCAGGAGTGGTGGTGGTTTGGTCTTTGGACTTGTTACAATCAGAAGTCCAGTGCCCTTTCTGTTTACAGAATTTGCACCAGGGCTTCTTTTGGCCTTTCCCCTTGTTGGATTGTGACTCCCCACCAGATGCAGATTTTTGGGGCCCTTGTGAAGACTTCTGGTCTTTTGACTTATCCCCACCTTTCTCAGAGCCCTTAGGATCTTGCTTCTTGGTGTCACCCCCTTGGTTCTGGGGTTTCTGCCTTACCCTGGTTCTGACCCATTTGTCTGCCTTCTTTCCCAATTCTTGGGGAGAGGACAGATCTGAGTCCACCAGGTATTGATGCAACAACTGGTTCTGGCAGTTGTTAAGGATCTGTTCTCTCATCATCAGATTATACAATCCCTTGAAATCAGTAACCCTACTGCCAACCAGCCAACCCTCCAGAGCCTTGGTTGCACAATCTACAAAGTCAGTCCAGTCCTGAGTCTGTGCCTTCTGGGTGTCTCTGAACTTCAACCTGTACTGCTCAGTGGTTAAGCCAAACCCATCTATCAGTGCACTCTTCAGGACTTCATAATTATCAGCATCCTCTTCTCTAACAGTGAGGAGCTTGTCTCTACCTTTGTCTGAAAAGGAGAGCCACAAGATTGCTGCCCACTGCTTTTGGGGGACCTGCTGTACTCTACAGGCCCTCTCCATAGCAGTTTTCCACTTGTGGATATCATCCCCACTCTGGTAGGGAGGAACAACCTTGCTCAGGTTCCTATGGTCTGGAATAGATTCCCTGCCTCTAGGGACACTGTTGCTGCCACCAAGGGTTCTAACCCCTCTCTTCTAGAAGCTCTCTGGATCTCCAGGGCTTCTCTATCTAGTGCCAACTGCTTGGTTCTGAGGGCAACTCTTGCTTCCTCATACTGCAGCAGTTTGCACATTCTGTCAGAGGAGAGCTCTCTTTTATGGGAAAGTATGAGTTCCACTGCTGGACAAATTCTCTGCCAGAGTGATAAGAGTGGTCAGATTCCCTGGAAGGGGACCTATGCCTCTCATCCACTCTGTCAGTTCTCTTAGGGAGAATTCCTCTGTCCTTTTCAGGCCCCTTGGAGCCTGGCCCTTCAATCACAGAGTCTTGGTCGTTCTGATTTTCATCATCTGACCCAGACACTGTAATTGACCCACCCCTGATTCAGACCCATTAGCTCCTAGAGCCAATCTAAGATCATCTGCTGTCAGCAGATCTATCAGGTGTAGTGTGGAGGGACTCTGTCCTAGCTTCAGGTGTCTTTCAACACACATGGCTCTCAAGTCAGAGAAAGCCATGTCCTTATACTGAGGCTGAGTGGATCCACTGGTTCCACCCTTTAAGGACATTCTAGTGTTGTGCAGTGTTGTACTACCTACACTAGTTTGTGGCCTACTGATACTAGCTTGAGCTGTAGAAAGGGTGTGCTATCCCTTGGCACACAGCTGTAAGTTCAGTAGAACTTATTGATACTAACCTTGACTTTATATGTACCTTAAGTACCTATAGTGGTTTTCAGTTAGTAATTCAAATGGAGATTTTCTGGTGAAACAATAGCAAGCTGGAATCCCACACGCTGCCCACCAATGTGAGAAGTTGGCCTGGTATATGCTGTTCAGTAATTAAAGTGGACACCTTGCACCAGAACAATTCGACTCTTATGGTAGATAGGTTTAAGACAACCTTTATAGAAAGCTATCCTAGTGGTAGCTGTGGAGAGCAGCCTTCAGGCTAAGTCTTGAAGGAATGTAAAGCAGCTTGTTTTACCACACAATCTCTTGAATCACCAAATGAAAAGACACCACACAGGTATATATATCAAATATATATGTATTTATTAATAAACACTCTCTACTAATCTCTTTATGAGATTAGAAGTCAGGAACATATGTACAATCAAATGTTATCAAAATAAGTTTAGCACAATCGAATATCACAATCTTAGTTTGGCTAGACCTAGGTCTAGGGCATCTAGAATCGAGGGACAGCCAAGAACCACCCCAGGTAGTTGTAGGAGACCCACAGGGGACGGACGCGGTGTCCTGGCACCGGTGCGAGTCCTGTACGAGTCTATGCGCACAGACGCGATTGAGATTTCAATGTTAGAGGTTCCTTGCGTGTTCGAGGCGAACACACCGATCGGTCCTTGTACGAGTCGAAGGACGCGGTTATAGATAGAGTAGCAAGGGAGATGGACGCGCTGTGTCTAACACAGACGCGAACCTTGTGCGAGTCAGCGCAATGGAGATTTCAATGTTACAGGCCCCTTGTGTGTTCGAGGCGAACACCGATCGGACTCAGTACGAGTCGAAGAACACGGTTCTAGATAGTGTTACAAGGGAGGTGGACGCGATGTGTCTAACACAGACGCGAACCCTGTACGAGTCAGCGCAATTGTCGCACTTAGAAAATAAGAGTTTTAGGGCACTTCTAGGGTAGCCACAAGCAAGGCACTTACAGGGTAAGTAGTTCTAGGGCCCACACCCACGGGAGCACCGTACTGCTAGAGTTACCTCACCCACGGGAGCCGGGTGCATAGGTGTCCTTTGGTGTCGGGTCGCGGCGTCGTTTTCAATGGGAGCCAGTGAAGACTTGCTGCTTGCGGCGACAGGAGAAGTGTCCGGAGGAATCCAAGCCTGGATTCGGAAGATGGAAGACCTGAAAGCAGAGGGGACAGTGTTCAAAGTCACTTGGCAGTGACTCGGGGCAAGGAAGATGGATGCCCACCGTCGTCGCAAGATTCAGGTCGTTCATGGGTGCCTTGGCTCTTCAGCCACGAGGTCCAGGAGGCGTCGACGATGACCAGGAGCTGGATTCGGCGTGTCCCATGATGTCTGCAGCTTACTGCGGTGTCGGCGACTCGATTGGAGCCAACAAGCCTTGGTAACAGCAAGTCTCGGGAAAGTGTAAAAAGTCAATGGCGCAGACCAGCAAGGTCTGAGGGACTCACACAGCAAGGGTAAGTCAGGGCAGGCCTGGAGCAACCAGGGGAGCCCTTTGGTTCTGTCGGAAAGCCTTCAGGGGACCCACAAGCCGGCTGGCAAGGGATCGCAAAGACACCTTGGGAGGATTCGCTCAACAGGTGCCCACGGTCACTCGGGACGTGGTAGTCCTCTGATCTTCGGAGGGATTTCTGCTGGAGGCTAGGACCACACGTGGTCCCAAGCACAAGTTCGTAGAACGTTGGGAAGGGGTTGCACTCAACAATAGTGCACGGTACCCAGGGGTCGTGGTTCCTCATCACTCTTGGGGTCCACTGGCCTCAGCTTCGCTGGGGATTCACGATGGCCTTTGAGAAGTCAGGAAATCCACTTCTTGGGCTGCAGGGACTTCGGACTCCGGCGGGAGCAGTGTAGTTTGCGACCGTCGTTTGTAGTTTTTGGTGCCTGCCAAGCAGGGGAGTCACTCCTTGACTCCAAGGGAGATTCTTCAGTCTTCCAAAGGTAGTGGAACGTCGAAGGTCCGGGATTCTTCTTCAGAGCGTCATCCAGGGGTATCTAGTTTGCAATGCACAGGTTCCCCCTCTTATACTAAAAGAAAGGGAGGGACTAGCTCTATGACCCCACCTATGGGAGGGTCAGGGGAGTGGGTGGTTACACCTACTTCCCTTTGTCCAGTTTCGCGCCAAGCAGGGGCAGGTAGCCCCTGAGCTGGTTTGAACTGGGGTATGCACAGAGGAGCCTTCTGCTCCCCAGTGCAGGACTTCAAAGCACTCTAAGAGTGCACCCACCCAGCCCCAATACACTAAACCCTGTCTGGGAGGTGGTCACACCCCCTTGGGACAGATATATATTGTTGGGCTTCCTCCACGGCGAGTGTTGGTCGTCAGCAGGAGGGCAGCCCAGTGTCTGTAACTGGTGGCATCCATTTTGTGATGCCAGGGCTCTGCAGGATTCTACCGCGTTTACACAGTAGGTACATGTCTATCCCTCTAGAAGTGTGGAATGCTACCCCCACCGCCAGGACTGGCGGGGGGGTAGTATTCCAAGATGTTTGACACCAAACACGACATGTTTTGATGCAGCCATTCCAAAGTTAGCATTCTACCGCGAGGATGTAATGCATTTAAAAGTATATGGTTTAACCGCATCCACAAACAGCCCCAGAGAATGGACTCGGAGAGCTGCAGAGGGGCCCTGCTCAGGCAGAGGCACCCCCTCACATGGAAACTAAGCACCCTGCCCTCAGGATTGATAGGGCCTGCTTTAGGGGTGACTGATAAGTCTCAATGTGTGTGCAGGAGAGATATAGGGGACCTATATCTCAGTGAGGAGTGCTAGCACTTCCTCACCCAGGCTGCTGTAGCAGGCCTGCGGTGTCAGATTTAGTCTGCTTCCCAGGGGTGGCATAATACATGCTTCAGCCCCTGGTAGGCCTGTGAAGTACCTATGCCCTTGGTACCTAAGGTACCATATACTAGGGACTCATAAGGTACCACAGTATCCAATCACTAGTGCACTCCAAATCGTTTAGAGAGAACAGAGAGGCTGGGGCCCTGATTGGCAGGGTCCCAGCCAGACTATAGCCAGAAACCAGTGTAAACATCAGAAAAAAAGTGGGGGCAACATAAGAGGCAGATCCTACTCTCCTACATGCGCACGCTACATGTTCCCCACCAGGCTGTAACGCACATCATGGTGAGGAACATTCCCAGCCTCTCATTCCCCGTCTGAGTGCCGAACCACAGCGCTCAGACCAATCACAACGTTGCATTGCAGCATTGTGATTGGCTTAGGGGAACCATTCACAACGCTGCATTGCAGCGTTGTGATTGACTTAGGGGAGGGAGCCTGCTTGCTTCCGGCCCTTGAGACACTAGAGGGACCACGGAGGAATCCGCGAAGATGTAAGTGATTTTTTTTGTTTGTATTTTTTATCCCCCGGCCCCTCTTTGGGTTAGAATGTGGCTGCATCCCCACAAACAGGTAACTACCAGCACAGATTCAATCAACTGCAAGTATAGCAGCCGAGTAAGAGTTAACTAAAGAGGACATAGAGAGAACTCGTGCTAATGTGTTTTGAATCAGACAAAGTGCCTGTGTACATTAAGAACAAAGGCTTTCCTAGAGCTGGTGAATTTTGATGGGCAATGTCGTGTTCTTCCTTCCATCTGTCCACATCAGACTAAAACAAATGTGAACACCTTTCCATGAGCTTAGGGAAGGCACTAGCAAACCTCAGCCCTAGAAACACGCCTATAGCTGTCTGCATGTAGCAAGGCGTTCCATCTGATGATGTTAACAATGTAGCAATGAGCTAAGACTAACTTACAGATGTCTAATACCAGTATAGAACTGACAAGCTAGGAAGAAAAACCTTTATGCATTGCATACATGCCGAAACATCAACCATGGTAATAGTCGTACCGTACTTCACCATAATCCGTAGTCCCATAGCTGTTTATTAGGCTCATAGACAAATAAACAATCAGGGCCTCATTTATGAAAAGTGACGCATCGCAGCGTGAAAACAGCGATGCGTCACTTTTCATTGCGCCCTCCTTTCGGCATGCTGGATGCGTCATATTTACAGTATGACGCATCATGTCGCAAGGAGTTACAGATAACGTCAGTATTTCTGATGTATCTGTAGGCGCAAAAATGACGCATTGCTGGAGTGTGTCGCGAAAGTGACGCAACTCCATCAATGGGTCATTTCACATGGGCCAGTCCCATTTCAAATGTGCCTGCGTCAGTCTTACGCCTGCTGTGAGGCAGGCGTAAGATATTAATGCATTTGCGTCCTAGAAGTGACGCAGTCAAATCTCATAGATTTCACTGATTCACTTCTACGAGGCTTACTTGCGTCAGAACGCCCACCCTGCATACATTATACCTGGCGCAGGTATAATGTGGCGCAGGGGTTTACAAAGTGACGCATCTACCTAGATGCAGCACTTTGTAAATATGACGCAACATGGCGCATTTTTTACCCTGCTGGTGCGTCACAAGAAGTGACGCACCGGCGGCGCAAAAGTGACGCAAGGGCTCATAAATAAGCCCCTCAGTGCATAAGCAAAGTTCAACACTAATTTTATAATTTTCACCAGGCCGGGCTCCAGGATTCAGGGCTTGGGAGGGCAGTGAAGAAGCCTGGGAGGGTCATGAAGATTGATGGCCGAAACATGCAAACATCAACAAAGCATTTCATGAAATTTGATGTTTAGAATTTGACAAAATCTGTCCAATATGGGCACGTCTAGGAACTGAAAATAACAAGTCTTTCGTAATGCTAGAACTAGTGGGTGCAACCTTAGGCCTTATCCAGCGCACACTTTGATGTCTTTGACCCTAAATACCTTCTGATGGAAATTTGCATACTCTGGGCCTCATTTACAAGCCCATTGCGCCGCCGGTGCATCACTTTTTTAAATGCACTGGTGGCGCAGTGTGCCTGCTCATATTTACAAGGCCACATAAAGTCACCCTTAGTGACTTTTCATGGCCTTGTAAATATGGCCCCTTTTACGCATTACTCTCCGTGAAAGGGGCGTTCCATGGGTGTTGTTGTGGGTGTTCCTATGCAACATCCATGGAACCTGACACATTCCCAGATTTACAAAGTGTCATAAACCTGGGAATGCATCAGAATCGTACGCCTCCCCTTCGGTAGGCATAGGAGTGGCGTAACGAGGAAAAATACTTTTATTTCTCCTCATTTTTTGCTCTTTCTATGTGTGCTGCCTTCTGTAGCACACATAGAAGGAGCAAAACACCATTAATGATTGTTCCTGCACAACGACAATCATTCTTGCAATCTAGGCACCCTTGCACGATAGCCCAAGGGTGTCTGCGTTGGTGCACGGCTGCTGTTTGTGCACCGGCGCAGGGTAGAAGGACAGGAATGCGCTGGATCTTGTAGATAAGGTGCATTCTTGCCCTTTTATTTTGACGCATGGCAGCGCAGCAGGAAGGTTTGCTGTCATGCGTCAAAATATAATAAATGAGGCCCTCTGTCTTTTGTTGCAGTGGAGTATCATGGCATACACTGTTGTTCAGTTCAGGATGGATGATGGATATCATAACATCAGATTTCCACCTCACTGTCCTCAAATCTGTCCGCATAGCAAGCTAGCCAAAAGGTATGATGGGGTTCTGGTGAAAAACGACTTGCAGGGCAGGGTCCTGGTTCATTTTAAAGCATATTGTAGTGTAACTGGTCCAAAGTTGAGAATGTTTAAATAAACTTTTGCACGGAGTTAGGAGTTCTCCTTCGGGACGTTCGGACACACGAGTGAGAAATGGAGCTTTTATAAACAGTGTGAGCCAGTAACAGTGATCAAAACAAAATATGTTTGATAGTTATGGGGAGATGGGCTCAACTTTAGGGAGAACTAGTGAATGGTGCATTTTAATTCACACTGAGCCATTAATGTTGCTTAAAACTGGATTTAAACATGGGGCTCGTAGCTGCTCTCCAAGCAAATTTTATAGCATGATGGTATTTATGAAAGTGGGGTTAAGCGGTCACCCATTCAGCCATATAATGGGCAATACTATAACGGAGGTTTTCCCTTACATCTGAGCAGCGGCGTCACTAGGGTTGGTGTCACCCAGTGCGGTAACTCGGTAACTCATGGTGTCACCCCTCACGACTTACTCCATGACACCATCACATGGGGTGACACCTTTCCCAAATGAGACTATTTAGTAAATAGTCTCATTTGGGAAAGGTGTCACCCCATGTGATGGTGTCACCCGGTGCGGTCAGCACCCCCGCACCCCCCCTAGTGACGCCACTGCATCTGACTGACTCTGACCCAGCAAAATCAACACTTCAGAGACATCACCCATAATGAATCATGTCCATTATTCATGAAATTTTAGCAGTTCAAAAGTGCTTTCTGCTCCTCTTGCTGAGGCTTCTAAGTGCTGTCCAAGGAGGCATTAGGTGGGACCCAATATTACAGTGCAAGCATCTTGAAGGGTGCTTGCTGTGTCAAGTACAGTGTAAGGTTTTTATGTTGGGCGTGTGTAGTTTCTCCAAACTTCTTTTAGCAGCATTTAACTGCACTCTACACATGAAGTGGTATACAAAAGTGAGTGTGAGTGTCATTTTGGGCCATCTATGTCACGTTTTAGGAGAGCCCACATCTTCATAGGGGAAGTGAATACTGTTAACTCTGAAGTTCATTATTCTTTATGGGGGCTTGATCCAATGTTTGCCTGAAAGGAGCCCCCTCATGTGGCAATGGTTGAAGTTGTTCCTGGCGCAAAAGTACCCAAGCCCTGGAGGAACAGTTACTCCACCAATTAATCCCTTTATGGAGTCCGCTCAGGAGCAATAGGAGCCTGACCACTGAAGGCACTTTTATACTACTGGTAGATCACTTTATTAAGTCCATGCAGGAGTAGTAGAAGGCCCAAGACCCTTTAGGCACATTTAGGCCACAATAGCACAACATTACTACATATTGTGGTAAAATCCAGCTTAGTTGTCTGCACTCCTCTTTTGGATTAGACATAGGATAACTGTAGGAGAGAGGAGAAGGAAGAGGAAAAACGCAAGAGGTAAAACGCACATCTTGCATTCAAGCTCTACATGTTTTTACAATTATTAGCTTCCATATTAGTTTCCCAATTCATCACGTCCACTACTTTCACAGATGATACAGGTCACACTATGGAGCACACACCTTTACTCAGGGATCTTGGATGCAATGGCTTCACGGAAGGCATAGGCTTGTTCGCACTCTGGGGCTGTGCATGTTAGCATGAACAACTTCATAGCAATGAAGTGCTGCACAAAAAGAGGCATGTAAGCAGCAAGGGTAGCACTTACAGGAGGTTATTGGGGAGATGAGAGCCTGAACTTAGTGAGGAAACAGTGGGCTGAAGATTGTGAGTGAAGGAAGAAGGGGATATGTGAAGATGAGCAGTGACAGACCTGGTATCCTTGGCGTGGTTTCCTTCTAATTTTTGTGCCTTAGGGGCTCCTATTTTTGCTGACTTGGTTTTGCTGGCCATAGGACTCTGCACACTTTACCACTGGTTAATAGTGCTAAAGTGCTTGTGCTCTCTCCTCAAAACATCGTAGAATTGGCTCATATCAATTGGCACATTTAATTTACTTGTAGGCCCCAGTAAAATGGCACTGCCTGGGCCCAGGGCCTGTAAATTAAATGCTACTTGTGGGCCTATAGCACTGGTTGTGCCACCCACTCAAGTAGCACTTTAAACATGTGTCAGGCCTGCCATTGAAGCCTGTACATCTGCAGAGTTAAACTGCCATTTCGACCTGGCAAAATAAACCTTCTGCCAGGCTCAAATCTTCCTTTTAATATATATAAATCACCCACAGGGGAGGCCTTGGAAAGCTTAGAGGGCAGAGTGCAATGTATTTAAAAAGTAGAACATTTACTTTTAAGATTTACATGTCCTTGTAGTGAAAACTCCTAAAGTCGTTTTTTCACCACTGCAATGTCTATCTCTCTTATAGGATAACATTGGAGTTACCTTATTACATTTTATACGTGTAATTTCCAAATGGAACTAGGTAACCGTTTCATGTTTGGTATCTCTGGTATTGTAATTTAAAATTCTAACATAGTGTAGTCAGATTTTAAATTGCAATTCTGAAAATGCCACTCTTAGAAAGATGCAAAAAAACAATTTATGGACAGAATGCTGAACAATGTCATACATTCACCCCAGTACAGGGATCTGAGCCTAAATCCATCGTTTTTTTGCTCCCCATGCCATTCCAGTTTAGACCCAGCCATATGCAAATGCGTCTTGACCCTGTTCCCCATGGGAACAGTCCAGCCCAAACTGCCAAGCCAGGTCATCCCTGGACTGGAAACAAGCACCCTAGGACCGGTTTTGGGGCCTAACCATTCATCAGCCATGCTAGCTTGACTCCAGTGGCATGGAGAGCATGGGACCCAGGTCTGGGCATACCCATCCCATTCGGGGTGACAAATGCAAAAAAAAAAAACAATTGATGGACAGATGCCATTTTCTTGCCTTATAAATGTAAAGAACCTAGAACAGTTGTCCTAGAAACAGCATGCACTACTAAACCCTTAGGCTGCCGAGTAATCCAGTGATTCAAAATTAAATAACAGTCCACTGTAATAATTCAACGGTAGACTTCTAGAGTCAACCAAAGTTTTAATCCAATTGATTGTGGATATCGAAATTTGTTCACAAATGTTAGCTTCAGATTTGTAGGGTCCAACACAAGAGTTTCAATTTTCACTGTTCTGTGTCCATTCAGAAAACCCAATGCATTTGCGGTATGAAAACCCTTCGTCAGGGTCACTACAATTGAAAATGGTACATATTTTACTCATCGGAAGTATGACATTTGGCTTACTTTACAGCTCTACCCATAGACCAAACGTGGTAGCTGATAAGGAATAGAAATAGGAAACTGGAGGTTGGTAAAAACGAAGTCCAATAGAATGAGTGAAATAAAGTTAATGAGATTAATAAAATTAATGAAGATAGAAAAAGAAATACCGTCAGGACTACCTTTCCTAGCATGCATTGTGAACAATTACTGAAAAAAATCGAACTGAGACGAACTCATGGTGGTTGTTGCTGTTAAAAAATTCCGATTTGTGAAGAGACATGCAACTCATAAAGCAGGTAAGGTGGTGTGAGTTCTGGCCTGCATATGGGCTGCCAGTGCCCAGAATTCGAACGGAAAATCTATGTACTGGCGTCAACAACTCAAAGCTGAGCACAGAGATGCATAGCAGTGTGGATTGGTTGCGTGGCCACTGTTAAAAGCAAACCGTAAATGAGGGGAGAGAATTAGCTGTGAATCTAAATGGCAACGTGAAAAGGGACAAAAAAAAGTGTTCTAGTTGTGCCTGGCTTACATCTTCAAGTGTGCGCATTAACTTCATGCTGCTGCCGAGACGGAGAGAATCCTTTCGGGTGTTTGCAGCGAAGCCTGCAAAATGCCAAAAAGGACCAGGTGCTTCGCGACATGCATGAATTCGTGAACAAATAATAAAAAGTGATGATAGACAATGTAAGGACGGAAAAAAGACTAGAAAAAGCTCCCAAATCAGATCAAGAATGAGTAGTGAAACGAAAACTGCACCTTGAGAAAGTAAGGTAATCAGAAAATGTAATCAAATACCATGAATGCGCTGCTGAGATACATACTTATGTAATTGTGTCCTCACACTGTATCGTGTTCATACAAAAGAGTTCATGGTCTGATAATAAAATTTCGAGTTGATAAACATACATTATACCAATGATACAATGTAATGAATTACATGTGCCCATTAGGAAGAAGAGTTAATATACAAATTATCTGTCTGTCTGCCCCACATCCTTGTTGATCCAATTATCTTAAGATCTGGCGACTAAGCGGATCTTCCGCAGAGTGAAATATCTATATTTTTAACCTTAATATCACTAAAATTACACCAAATCACAAAGAGTACACTTTCTGGCCCGAGATCCAGCTTTTCAACAAGTTTGGTGTAATTTCGCTCAGCCGTTTTGGCTGTAGCTGTATCTACTTTTTGGAAGGAAAAAACAATGGTGCTTGACCACAGGGTCTGGTCTATGACCATACCTTTCTCACATTTTTTAAGGTTTTAATGGTACTACAGTACTGTGGTAACACACTTTTGCTTCTGCGGTATCACAGTGACTTCCATGCTGGGTACAGCAGTAAAAATTGATTTTTTTTATTTTGATTTGGAGGTGTCCCTATGAGACTCCCCTCACCATATGGCACTAGGGCTCAGGAGGTGCCCAGCCTGCCATCTTATATGGCCACTGAATATTTTTCAGCACTTAGGGAGCTAGTCCCCGGGACCTCTAATGTCTGTCACAACATATTCTCCATGTTGTAAGTAGCCAATCAGATCCACTTGCTCAGTCTTCAACCTGGCATCCTTGGCGTGGTTTCCCCTGACTTTTTTGCCTTCTGAATTCCTGTTTTGCCGACTTTGTTTTTGTTTGCTTTAGGACTCTGGGCACTTTGCCACTGCTAACTAGTGCTAAAGTGCATGTGATGTCCACTTTAAACATGGTAACATTGGCTTCCACACAATTTGCATATTGTAAATTAAATGCTACTAGTGGGCCTGCAGCACTGATTGTGCCACCCATTTAAGTAGCCCTTTAAACATATCTCAGGCCGGCCATTGCAGAGTCTTTGTGTGCATTTTTAAACTGCCAGTGCGGCCTGGCAAGTTAACCCTCTTGCTAAGTCCAAACCTTCCTTTTTAATACATATAAGTCACCACTAAGGAAGGCCCTTGACAGCTCAAGCGCAGGGTGTAGTGTACTTAAAACATTACATTTTGCATGTCCTGGTAGTGAAAAACTCTTAAATTCGTTTTTTATTTCTGTAAGGCCTATCACTCCCATAAGTTAACATTGGGATTACCTTATTACATCTTATAAGTGTAGTTTCCAACTGGGAAGAAATGGGACCCCCAGGTTTGCTGTCTCTGGAATCACATCACAATTTAAAATCCTAACTTATGGTGATTAGATTTTAAATTGTAATTCTAAAAATGCCACTTTTAGAAAGTTGGCATTTTCTTGCTTTAGCCATTTGGTGCCTCCTGCCTTTCTCTGAATACATGTCTAGAGTGGGTGACAGCTGTGCTTTGTGCATACCTTCCAGACAACTACACACAAAGAGACCTTGGGTGACTGATGGGCCATCCACATGGGCCATCCTCGGCAGGATGGGAGAGAGGAGCTGACACTTACACCTAAAAGGCTGTGTCCTGTCCCCACACAAAGGGCTGCATACCCCCCTGTGGTGAATCTGGAGCCGGGGAAGGAAGGGCAGGGACTCTGTGCACTTCAAAGGCCTCTCTTTGAAGTCTCCCCCACCTCAAATGCACAACTGGGTATAAGTACTGGACCCAGAACCAGAGTGACTCAAAGGGCTTGTCTGCTTGCCTCCTGTTGGAAGTCTCAGGGACATCAAAGACTTCATTTCACTCATCACCAGCACCTAGACTCTGCCATCTGAGAGCCCTGCCCTGCCAAGTGGTGCAAATCCAGTCTTGGGCCCTTGAAAGTGGGTCTAAAGTGCTGCAACTTCTGAAATCCACGCATCACCATCTCTGTGCGGCTCGGAACCAGCGCATCGTCTTCGACCCATCGCCTCTGTTGCAAGGACCAAAGCCATTGCATTGCCGACTGCACAGCGCCTCACCTCGCCTCCAGTCCCGACGCATCCTTGACCTGCGTTGCTCGACGACGACACATCGTCTCCATCTTGGGGTTCACCGACTACACATCTCTGACTTGCGCAGCTCAGATGCATCGCCTACATCCGAAGGGATAAATGCCGACGCATCACCTCCTCTGCTCCAAGCATCAGGTCTTTGTCGACGACAAACCAAGGAACTTTTCAGCGGGACAAGATTGGTCCCTACACCTGACCTGCACTTCATCCTGGCCTGCCTGAACTTTTGGATTTGACCTGGTTTAGCGCAACCAAATAGGCCTGGTTGGTGCTTTATGCTTTTAAGCACTACATTCAGTTTGTTCTTTAAAAATTCATAACTTTGGTTTCACTAATTGGATGTTTGTCATTTTGCACTTGTTTTGCTCAATAAATTAAGTTCTATTGTTTTAACCAGGTGTGATATCTTTTTGTGCGGTGTTTTCACTGTGTTACTGTTTGAAATGGTGCACAAATACTTTACACATTGCCTCTTAAATTAACTGACTGCTCTGTGCCAAGCTACCAGAGGGTGAGCACAGGTTTATTTGGGGTGTGCATCTGACTTAAATACAAAGAGAGGGGCCTCACAGCCCAAAGGGACAGGGCACCAAAGTGACTGAAATGTCAAATATGTATTTCCCTTTGGAACCACTTCACAAAATCAATTCAGCTGCCACTCACATACACATATATATCACCTGAAGGAGCACAGTTACACCGGATGTGGGAACACTTATGTTCACTTTAATAAAAAATCAAAAGTTTTTAATAAAAACATTCTATAAAATACATCATAATACACATTCGAAATTCATTAAATCTATACACAATATCATAAAAACTGGAAAAGACTCTAGAAGACAATCACTTTTGTCATCAGGATGTTAATTTGAAAAAATACATAGACAACACACAGCAAGAGTATAAATTCTCTGTCAGAGTGTGGCTCTATATTCCACAAATTTAACACAAAACACAGCATTGACACGTTTCGGTGGATGAACTTGATAAGACCACCTTCTTCAGGACAATAAATATGTATCTTCTCCTTATGTGTATGTTATATTACATTACGGTGAAGAGCACTCGGTGAGGTGCCGTATTCAAATTGGGACACTTATTGGTGATGCCACTAAATATCTGTCAGAATTCCAGTAGTGCGTTTAGTTTCCCCTACATTCACTAGGTAGGCTAATTATGCTCCACCGTTGATTATCCGCTCCTCAATTATTGATAGGTTGAGTCCTTGTCATTAAAAAACCTCAATGTTTTATTACGGGAGTTGAGAAAACTTCCCGTTCCTCCTACGCTTGTATTTATTCTGCCCCCGTCACATTGGTTCCTCACGGCTCTCCTTTTGAAAGCCCTAATCGTTCTGCGTTATACTTCGATCTGGCATTTTAGAGCCTTTTTTTGGTTTCCAACCGCAGCACAAGCTCCCATACAGAAAAGGGAGCTTGCGACTGCAACATGTGCGGTCGCATCATAATTAAACGGTCGGGACTGCCGACCAGAGGTCGGTCGGACCTGTATCTGCGACAGTGTCAAGTGGAGGCAAGTCCGCCTGACATCGTAATAAGACCCTGAGGGGCATATTATCAAGGGCTGGCGATATAATTATCGCCGCTTTAGCGTCCGTTTTCGGGCGAAAAGCGGCGATAATTATATCGCAATATCATCAAGGACACGCTAGCGCGTGTTTCCTTGATGTAGAGCCCGTTTTTTCACAGCCTCGCCTTGCATCGCTAATGAGATGCAAAGAAGGCGTGGCTGTGAAAACAACACAAGTTAATATTGTGAAGGCAGCTTCGCGATATTAACAAGGAGGTGCAGCGATAAAAGAAATCGCGCTACCTCAGCTTTAACTCAGGAATTTAACGTCTGTTAAATTCCTGACTTAAGCATACTTTACATGGGAGATGGATTCTGCTGATACGACCACAGGGTCGTATCAGCAAGGTTATCGCCGTTTTCCATGGAACATCGCTGGAAAACCAGCGATGTTCCATGGAAAACAAGCTATCGCAGGAATAATTATCGCCATTGCGCTATGCGTTGTTAATACAGCGCTAGCATGGCGATAATTATCTGCGGTAGCCGGCGATAACTATTCTCACGCTGTGAACGGCCAGCGATAATTATCGCTGGCCGTTGATAATATGCCCCTAAGTGTGATATTCTTGTTTGCTAAGGCATAGAACATGGCCGACACTTTTCACTTTCACCCTCAGGAGAGACTGAAGCAGACTTTGATAAGGCTTGTGAAACAGAAGAGTCAATGTCTTTAGAAATATTGTAATAGTGAGAAACTTGCCATGCTTGACAGAAGAAGCTACAGAATGTTGTTTAAAAGCATTAAGATACTCTCTCAATATTTACCCATCATCAGTCTGAATGTAAAAAAAAACTTGATATCTGCAGAAGTCATTTTTTGAAACCAGCTACAGAAAATGACTGAAAAAAATGAAAAATGAATTAAGATATATCCAGAGTTAACACTAGAGGGACCCAAACGACAATAAATGTAATCTATGAACTACATTACAAATATGGCATACGGATATAAAAAATATTGGAGTACTACAAAGGGAAGCCTGAAAGCAAATGAAACAATGTTACCTGGTTCAGAAAGATAAAAAGCAACTGTATACTTAAAGACACACAAGCATCTTCAAAAAATCCCCCTTTAGGAGAGCGGCCACTCTTTACTGTTCCAGAGGTAATACACAGCTGACGCCCGTAGCGTGAGGTTAGAGAAGGAAAAAAAGAGGATGAAAGTACTTATTTAAAGACAAAGCACAAACTGCACCAATGTCAATGTGATGTAGTGTCACAACTGAAGGATATGGCATGAGGGTAAAATGGGCTTCTGTCAGCCCTGAGTGGGAATTTCACCAACACAATGTATAACAGAGCCAGGGGCATAACACCGGCCCCTGCCACACAGGGGGCTCCCAACCCTTCAAGGGTTTCCCATTCAGCCCAAGGTCAATAAATATCTGTGAGATATGGGACACTCAGGAGGTGCCCATCATATTCTGCAGAGAAGCCCAATTATTTTGCGTTACACCACTGAGAGCCAACACTGACGGAAATGGCCTGTTGTAAAAGAGTCGCAGGACTAAAGGCAGTGGCGGCTGCTCTGCTATGGCGGAGGAGCATCGCCCCACTGTCAGCGAGCAGCTAACGAAAGGAAAAAATAAAATGATAATAACAAAATGTTATTATTATTTCATTTTTTCCTCCTGCTGCGGCAGTGTGCGTGAGGGGGCGGGGCGGTGCTGCAGGGCAGGGGAGAAGTGGTAGAACACTCCTGTGCTGTGCGCAATGACTAATTGGTCGGCCCTCTCGGGCCACCCAAAACAGTCATGCGCACTTCCCTGTTCTCCATGCAGGCTGCATTACTGCCTGCATGGAGAACATGCCCACCCCTCCAGCCCCTGGCTGAGCATTGTGTCACGGCGCTCAGACCAATCACAACGCTGCATTGCAGCGTTGTGATTGGCTTCGGGGTGGGAGCCTGGCTGCCTGCTTCCTGTTCCGACCTGGAGTCAGACACAGGCGAGCAGGAGAGAAGATGCGGGATCCGGCGGCAGCATCAAGCTAAGCATTATTTTTTATTTTTTCGAATGCAGCCCGCGGCCCCCCCACCCCCCGCTCGCCTGCCCCGCCACCTGTAAGCCCAGCCGGCCACCCCTGACTAAAGGCCCTGGCTCTAAGAAAGCTGACACAGGCCAAAAGAGTCAGCCTGTTGGAGAAAATACAGGGTTACCATGGATAAGGCGCATGAGTGTGAGACAAATAAACGGATCAAATTAATAGAGTTCTGTAAAACAGGCATGTAGACAGTACAGAAACAGTATGGGTATCAATTAAAGCATCAATGGAACATTTTATAAAACACATTGCATGACTTTCATTAAACTGTGAGCAGAATAGTTAACTGCAAGAAGCAGGAAAAGAAGATATACTGATTACAGTTAAGAGTACTCTAGGGCACTCTGATTGGTGGATTTGCTTGGCTTTTCGGTGTTTGGACAAAATATTGAGTTGTAAATATTGGGAGACAGAAATATCGGATACATAAATATTGTGGTGCAAGAATATCGTTGACAAGAATATTGTTTTTTGAGATAAGTAATATCGTTTTAAATAATATGGATGTTTTTAATCTCATTTTCAGTAATAGAGTGGTTAAAAAATCATTTTTAATTATTTTAAAATGTTTTAGTTGCAATATTAATTTTATGTGTTACTATTGTTTATATAAATGTTATTAACTTTTTTTAATATTGAAAATTTTGAATGCTTTATTTAATTTTTGATAGTAATTTATAGTGTCGTAGCTGGGTGTTGGGTTTGTAGGGAGATAGGGTGGGAAGTTAATTTGGTAATAATTTTTTATCAATTAATTAATGCATTTTATTTAATTATATGATTGATATTTAATATGTACATTATATAATACTGATTTATCTCTGTTATATGCTATTTGTGAGCTATTAGGTTTGTAGGGTATAGGGTGGGAAGTAAATTAGGTAATAATGAATTAACAATTAATTAATAATTGTTAATAATTATTTGTTTGATTTTGATTATGTTATTAATGGAATACTTATTTATTTTGCTTATATTGTAGTTGCAGGCTGCTAGGTTTGTAGTGGTCTTGGGTGGGAAGTTAATTAAGTAAAAATTAAATAACAATTTATTATTAATTGTTAATTATTTAATTGATTTTTAATTATGGGAAAATTTGACATACTGATGTATATTACTTATATTTTAGTTGCAGAATGATAGGTTGGTAGGGGTGCAGGGTCGGAAGTTAATGAAATGATAATTAATTAACTATTAGTTATTATTTGTAAATTAATTATTTAATTGAATTTATTTTAGTTGTGGTCTGCTCGGTTTGTAAGGGGTCTAGGGTGGGAAGTTAATCAAGTAATAATTAATTAACAATGAATCATTGATTGTTAATAAAATACTTAATTGATTTTAAATATGTAAATGATGCAATACTTATTTTTTTAGTTATATTTTAGGTGAAGGCTCCACGTTTTTTGAGGTATAGGGTGGGAAGTTAACTAATTAATAAGTGAAAAAGAATGATTTATTAATTGATAATTATTGAAGAGTAATTATGTAAATTGATGAATTGTTTTCAGCTTTTTGATATATATATATATATTTTTTTTTTTCATGTTAATTAATCATTTTTTACATCAAGAGTTACATTTTCTTTTTATCTACATTCATGGGGTTACTCATATATGTAATATGTTTGAACGGAAGTGCTTTCCCTTCTCTTGCTTAGAATGCAGTAGGAATAGTAAAATTAACCCCTCCAAAGTACAACACTTTCCCTACTGTTGCACTGTTTGGACTGGGAATATTAAATTTCACCGCCCCCAAAATTCAACACTTTCCGTGCTGTTCCACAGACTGTAGTGGGAATCGTACATTTTACCTCTCTGAAGTCCAAAACTTTCCCTATTGATGTGCGGTTTGGAGTGGAAATAATACATTTAACCCATCTGAAGCCCCCCACCTTCGCTATGGTTGCGCAGTTTGTGGTGCAAATAGTAGATTTTACCCCTCCTAAGTCCAACTCTTTCCCTACTGTTGCACCACTGGAGTGGGAATAGTCAATTTTGACCCTCCAAAGTCCAACGCTTTCCCTGCTGTTGCTTTAGACTGGAGTGGGAAACAAATGAGCTAGGCATACAATTTTAACTATAATACAAAGTAATAGGTGTTGTGCACAAGTTTGCAAAAAAAGTAAACATAAAGAGACCCTTCCTAAAAATACATGAAAAAACACGACATGAAAGCAGAGATGAAAGGAGAGACTGACCCACCACCCTGGCAAGTACGTGTACTACTTTTTAGGTGGATATATACACATGTGGACAAGAAAAGTACCATTCGTCACAGTGTAGATAGTACATGGCTGAAGTGGGCAGACCCATTCATTACCCTGTGCTGGATGATTTGGGGGGCGGTAGCAAAATGATTTGTTTTGGGAAAACATGAGGCTAGTGAGACACCTTAACTGCCTTTAGGTCAGACTGAACAAGCTGATAGTTCATTCCGCACGCCATTAACAATGTATTTTGAAAAAATATTACTCGAACGGAGCAATGGCTATTTGGAGGTCAGGGCATTCGTTTTAGATTCGAGTAACCAGTCAAAATGATAGTATTTTGGGCCATATTAGCAAGAAGCTCGTTAAAATTATCGCCGTTTTAGCGGCAGGAAACTGCCGCTAAAGCGGCGATAAGAGGCTTGATAATATGCGCTATAGAATTCAATAGAAGCCCAGGTTAGATGTCCTGCACATCTAACCTGGGCTTCTATTGGAATTCTATAGCGCATATTATTAAGCCTCTTATCGCCGCTTTAACGGCAGTTTCCTGCCGCTAAAACGGCGATAATTTTAACGAGCTTCTTGCTAATATGGCCCTTTGTTTTTTCAGTAATAGTTGCAGTTATACCTTCCAAATAATATATATTTGGCTCTATCGCCATCTACTGTTAGCTAAAAGAAGGCAGCTGCGGAGCCTACAACCAACACAGTTTCTCTGTAAAGTGGATTAATGAATTTATCTTCATTTACTTGACATGCGTTCGATTGTTAACTATTCCAGAGAGAGTGAGAGAGCTGGACAGATGACGGGTCATGCCATGAAATGAAGTGATTTTATTAACTTTCTCATATGTCACAAGAGCTTTCCATTACTTTCTCAGATGTCACAACAGCTTTCCATTGACACTGCAACAACGTGCGTGCCTCAAGATTCTCAGCCAATCATATTTTTAGCCAGTTACGCTGACAGTGCCACGTGTCCATTAAACATCATATAAAATCGATACGTCAAGTTATTATGCAATTTTTTTCAGTTCTGGTTTCCAAGGTTGTTTCTCGTGCTTGTTAATGTGGTTACTTCTTCCACAATGTTCTCACATATACCATTAACAGTAGAATTGGCCATAGACAGTGCTATCTCAGCTCTGGAGACAGAGTATCATACAACATTATAACCTAGGCCAAATGATGCAAGATGCACTTGTTGGTGCAATCACTGTGATATGTGGGATAGGTAAGCTATCTGGAACTTCATATGGGGCAGTTATCTTTTACTACTGGTCCAAATGAAATTACAAGTCAGTGGACTTACTGCAGCCTTAGAACGTTTCACCTGGGACTCTGGCTGCTGATGTCAATGATAACAGCTAAAATCTCTGGGTGAAACTCTGGGGGAGAATGTCCTCCAAGCACCAATGACCACAATCTATTAAAAAGTTATAAAGGTACCAGTGTTTGGGGCAGAGGAAGGCAGATGGACCCGTTGCTGCAGGGATGCTTGTCGCGATTCTTTACCTTCAGCCTAATGGCATAAGGTATGTGGGAGACTACATATGATTTAGCATATAACTATAGAAACATAATAGCTGTATTCAGATATCAATGACCTAGGTAGGCTTTTAGACTAATTGCTCAGGGATGTGTGGTGAAATATGATTGAAGTGCATCTCATGTTCAATTTAATACTTGTTTTGTTCACTGAGTTGTTGATAATTATAATAGTAGTTCTTACCTACATAATAGTAAAAAAATGCACAATAATGATTTTATTGTAAAGTACTAATACCTGTATATATGTGTGTGTGTGTTTGTGTGTGTGTGTGTGCGTGTGTTTGTGTGTGTGTGCACGTCTCAAAATCTATTCAGGTTAGAGATCCCTAACAGGTCTGTCTGACTTCTAACACTCCTATCCAAGTGAGTATAACTCATTGGGAGGGTAAGGGTCACCTTCCACCTTTTCTTTTCTTAGAAAAGGTCACAGTTTTCAGTGGCCACTGAAAAGTACGGCGATTGGAGGGGCAGGAGAAAGGGTTAATACGTTTAAAAAACAATACATAAATACAATTAAATGCACAAAATAAATAAATTAAAAGATACTTACCATGCTTTCCGGAGACAAGTCCTCCTCGCTCCAGTCGTCTTCTTCTCCTGATATCACATCATGTCCAGCAGGGCTTAACCAATCCCGGCACTGCATGAGAGCAGTGCCAGGATTGGAGGGAGCGGCCTCTTGCACGTCTCCCGAGGACACTGGAGGCTTGTGTAGGCTCACAACCCGGCTGTCTAAGACAGCTGGGTTGAGAGGTTTATAGTGCTGGCTGTCGCAAGACGGCCGGCCAAAGGGACATGCACACTCTAAACTAGTGCACAGTCAGGCAGCCCACCACTGCTGCCACTCAACAGGCCCGCCTCGTTCTGACACTCGGTTCAAGACATGTTGATGGACACCTACTAAGTCTCCACTGGCTCCCCGTGGAGAAAAGAGTCACTTTCAAAATCCTCACTCAAGCCTACAAATGCCTACACAACAACGGACCCAAATACCTCAACGACAGAATCAACTTCCACGTACCCAAAAGAAACCTCCGATCTTCCAACCTCGCACTAGCCGAAACCCCGTGCATCCACAGAGCCAGAGCAGGTGGAAGATCCTTCTCTCACATTGCAGCCAAGACCTGAAACGAGCTACCGGCAGACATCAGACGCGCCCCCTCCTTGAACACCTTCAGGAAGACCCTTAAGACCTGGCTCTTCGGCTAAACAGATCTGCGGACCCCCCCCCCACTCCCCCTCAGCGCCTTGAGACCCTCACAGGTGAGTAGCATGCTTACAATTCCCTGATTGATTGATGGAAAATAAAATGGTAATGAATTAACTTCATTGTCATTTTATTTTTTGTCTCTGGGGCAATTGAGTGGGGTGACTGCCTCCGCTCAAATGGAGGAGTTGCCCCTGACAGTTTTGCTCTTGGAAGTTTAGGAAATCTACAGCTCTGATCCCAAAACATTTGGGACACACAACAGTGTGTTAATAGTATGTTTTGTGAAGTGTAACCAGAACGTTGTCAAGAATTGACACACAATATTAATAATATGTTAACAATGAGACACTATTGTGACAGCCAGAATGTCCGAAAGGCCAAATATTGTGGACGGATAACAAGAATGTCATGAAGAATGTTCACTATATATTAATGATAGACCATTGATAAGTCAAGGAAAGTTAGAATGTTGATACGAAAATTAATGGATGTGGTCCTTCCATGGCAGGGATAGCTAGAATGTCACCAAAATGCTCACAGTATTTTAGGTATGGGCCACCAGTGTGCCTGGCATTGCCAGCATGTCACCAAGAATACCCGCCACATGTCAATGATAGGTCTGTAGTCTTCCAGGCATGGCAGAATATGGCCAAGAATGCCTGATATATGTTAAGGATACCCACACTATGATCTATGACTATGCTATTAATAGAGATAATGTTTTCAGCAATGACCATGATATGTCCGATATGGGTGACTAGTATGTCAAGGTGAACCAGTGTTTCCCTAAAACTTCAGTGTTAAGAACTGGTAGGTTGGGCACCATTAGGCCTGGGTAAGGTTATTACCCCCAAACACACCCAACAACAACACTGCCCCCACCAACACTGGTCAAACGCAATCATACAATTGCATACCACTTCTCAAGCTTATATAGTGTCACACACATACATACATTTGCAGGTAACACCAAACAAGCAAAAAACATACACATACAGATATACAGAGGCACTTTTTCTACCCCCAAACCTTTACCTTAGTGGACTCACTCACTGACACTGCAAGCAGTTCCCTTTCCTTCCTTGCTCTGCACACAGTCATGGAGACAGCAGTTACAGAGCTGCAGTAGGGACTGGTGGAAGTTGTTATTGTCTACTGCTTCCATTTGTGCCACCCTGCCCCTTGCTTCTCTGACAATCAGCAGTGGAGAGAGGGAATGGGAAGGGCCTGATTAAAGGTTGGTCCTTGTATAATCTCACTAATTTTGGTAGAGGTTTGCGCTACTTTTTCACAGCCACACTAAATGTAGTAGGGGTATCTTCCTTCAACCTGCATGAAGAGTGGATGTGCAAAGGAGTGTGGGAACTTATTCAAGCCTTATATATACATATATATACACATAGCTAATTTTTTCTTTAAGTAATGGAAGGAAAGTAATGGCCTAAAACCCGCTGTGCACAGAAGGGCTTGCCACCACTAGCTACAACACAGGTTAAAAAATGTATTGGAACTGTTTTTTTAATAGCTTTAATCTCTCACAACTGTCTTTTCAAGAACATCGAATTTTTCGACAATACAAAAAAACGTAGGGGCATTTGTACAAGCCCCTATCGCCACGGGAACGTCACTTTTTGTGACGTTCCCGTGGCGATAGGAGCCTTGCCTTATGTACAAGGCAGCGTTAAGCCACTTAACGTGGCTTAACGCTGCCTTGTACATAAGGCACCCTTTCACGCTATGGTTAGTGTGAAAGGGGCGTGCAGTGGGTGTTGCGGTGGGCGTTCCACCGTAACACCCATTGTATTTGACTCTGCCCCCTATGTACAAGGGTGGCACACATAGGAGGCAGCGCCAAAATGAAGACCAGGAAAACCTTGGTCTTAAGTTGGCGAAACGAGGAGAAATGCATTATTTCTCCTCGTTTTTGCTTTTTACATGTGTGCTGCCTTGTGCAGCACACATGGAAAAAGCAAAATGTCATGGTTTGTTTATGTATAGGAAGATTTCCCTTACTGTACATAAACAAACCTTTAAAAAAAATGCAATTCTGTCACTTTCATGTGTGCTGCATAAAGCAGCACACATGAAAGTGACAGAATTACATTTAAGATTGTTTATGTGCAGGAAGGGACACCTTCCTACACATAAACAATCCTTCCCGGCACGCAGATACCCTTGCACTCTGGTGCAAGGGTGCCTGCGTTGGCGCTAGGTTGTTAAACTTAGCGCCATGGCAGGGGGAAACGCAAGGCTGCACCACATTCTTGTAAATATGGTGCAGCCTTGGGTTACCGAAGTGGCGGAGCATGTCGTTAAGCCAAGGAGGCTAACAACATCCTCCGCCACTTCATTGTACATATCCCCCTTAATATTTGTATCCTGCTTTATATATGTTGCCCAGTTCAGACGTCAGCAGTTAAGCCTAGATCCCGCACTGAGCACTAGGTGCATCCTTAACACTGAAGGCAGAATGTCTTTGGTACTGATTATGAAAGCCATGCTATTGTGGGTACCATAATATTGAAGTTTTGAATATTGATTGCAAGTACATTGTTTTTTTTTTAATAAGATTAATCTTTTAACCATATATAACTTTAATATTGTGAATTTTAATATCGATTTTATGAGTTTTGTTAATAAAGCGTAATTTAATATATTATTTTTTTAAACATTCTTAAATTTGGTATTTTATTGTGTTTTTTAAATCTTTAGTTTCATATTCTTACATTTTAATTAGATTTGTAATTGTAATGTTTTTAAGGCTGATCGGTCATTTAGGGGATTTGTGTGTGTAGTATTTTACATTATTTTTTATTGATTAAAACTATATAATTTAGGTTTTACAAAATATCTATTTTTCAAGTTTCATGATTTTTATTTAATGGGACACGTGGTTGTATAGCAGTTTTTGGTGGGGAGTGTTTTAAAATAAAACTGTTAGTATTTTTGAAGTTAAGTTTTTAATATTCTTTTCTATTAACAATTTAAATATATATATATATATATATATATATATATATATATATATATATTTTCACTGAAAAAACCATAGGTTTCAGGCACGTTATAGTTAGAAATTAGCATTTAAAAAACCTTTGAAATTCACTGAAAAAACCATAGGTTTCAGGCACGTTATAGTTAAAAATTAGCATTTAAAAAACCTTAGAAATTCACTGAAAAAACCATAGGTTTTAGGGACAGTTATAGTTAGTTGGACATTGCACTCGTACAAAACCCGTGAAATTCCCCCGTTTGGTTAGTTCAGCTAACTATACTTCGCGCCCCCGCAATGCACTGCTGATGACGTCACATATTACATCACTCATGACATGGTCAGTGACATCACTGATGACATCACTGATGACATCTCAAATGACATCACTGATGACATCACTGATGACATCATCCACGTGATAATCTGATGCACCTCCTCACACCCTAATATAACCTTTGATACACCCACTCTAAATTACAGACTGCCATTCGCAAAACCATAGACACTCCAACACCAATAACTACATACCCACTCACTGATTCTTAGGTCTACACACACATCCACTCACTCACCCGTACAGTCACTCATACTTACGGTCACTCAGTACAGGACTATCATATGCACTCATACACCTATATAGACACTCACACACCACCACTCATCCATAGAGGTACTCACACACCTAGTCAGTCATGCAAATAATTAATCACACTCCCATTTACTCAGATGTACAGTTATACACACACCAGCTCAATTACTCATATAAATACTAGCACATTCTTACGCTCTTATACAATCAATGATACAAGCACACACTCATCCATACAGCCACTCTCACAATAACACACTCTCATTTGTAGCCAATTATGTACTCCAACACACATATATACTACTTTTCACATATGTAGTTACTCACACATGTAACACTGAGATATACATTCACTCACTAACACACCCATACACACACTCACCCACCCATACAGTCCATCACAGATGCACTCTTGAAACTATGCACCCAGTGAATCACCCACGCACACATCTATGCTCAGAGTCACACACACCCCACCCACATAAACAATCAGGCACCCATACAGATACTCAGACAACAAATCAATAACCCATATAGACACTCATGTAGCTATTCACAAACCCATGAGCCGCTTACACACCAACAGACACACGGATACAGACATTCACACAGTTTAGTCACAAACCCATGCATTCAGTAAGATACGTTTAATCACTCACTTATAGAGTCAGTCACGCACCTACTAAATCATCCATTCAGACACTTATACACCCACTCATTCTTCAATATTCCTTTCCCTATATATATTAAACATATTTCAACTTTGCAGAAACACACAGTCACTGCATGATGTCATCAGTGATGTAATTTGAGATGTCATCAGTGATGTCATCAGTGATGTCACTGACCATGTCATGAGTGATGTAATATGTGACGTCATCAGCAGTGCATTGTGGGGGCGCGAGTTATAGTTAGCTGAACTAACTATAACGGGGGAATTTCACGGGTTTTGTACGAGTGCAATGTCCAACTAACTATAACTGTCCCTAAAACCTATGGTTTTTTCAGTGAATTTCTAAGGTTTTTTAAATGATAATTTCTAACTATAACGTGCCTGAAACCTATGGTTTTTTCAGTGAATTTCAAAGGTTTTTAAATGCTAATTTCTAACTATAACGTGCCTGAAACCTATGGTTTTTTCAGTGAATTTCAAAGGTTTTTAAATGCTAATTCCTAACTATAACATGTCTGAAACCTATGGTTTTTTTCAGTGAATTTCAAAGGTTTTGTAAATGACAATTTTTAAATGTATTAATTGTTATATTTATTTTTTGATACTGATTTACTACATTTTTTTAAACTATTTATTTTTAGATATTTTATTTTTTAAATTACATTGTAATTACATTATACATTACATTACAAAATATACTTTCTCAGAATGAATTACTTTAGTTTAAATACTTTGCAAATAGGCAATAGACTTTTAAGTACAGTAGTTGCAATGGGCAACACAATTTCAAACACAATGCAACATTGAGCTCAATGTGAATTTCTAGTTAAATGCAATTAGTTACTTTATGGATTACTTTTCTAACCACAGGACTGGATCCTAGATTCAGTCCTGGGACATCTCCTGTAAACAGTTGAGTAAAAGCGTTTTGGTTACAGTAGTGATTTTTAAGGAATATTATTGTATTTTAAAAGTTGACACTTAGAAACTTTTTCACATAGAATCACCAATGTTATCCTATGGGAGGAAATTCACTTAGCAGGTAAGTAGTGTTATCGTTACTTTTTCTTACTCAGTGGTGGATCCTGGATCCAGCACTGGTGTATCTCCTGTAAACAGTTGAAAGAATGCGTTTAAGTCATACAGGCGATTTTTAAGGAATATTTGTAGTTTGTGAAAATCGACACATTGAAACTTTTCTGCTGAAAACCAGACAATGGATTCCTATGGAAGGAAATACAAGTTACTGGTAAGTACGGTTAGAATTACTTTTCAGGGTCAGTGCTGGGCTAAAAGATGCAGCACTGGGTTCTCTCCTGATAACAGGTGAGTAAATCGGAATTCGTAGTTTGGCTGATTTTAGAGGAATATTATAAAGTTCCAAAACGCCACACTTAGAAGAATTTCCAAGTGAAACCAGTCAATGTTAGCCTATGGAAGGAAATTCAAGTTACTGGTAAGTACGGTTAGAATTACTTTTCAGGTTCTGTACTGGGCTCAAAGATGCAGCACTGAGGTCTCTCCTGATAACAGGTGAGTAAATCGGAATTCGTAGTCCTGCTGATTTTAGAGGAATATTTGTATGTTTCAAAAATCGACACTTAGAAACTTTTTCAGCAAAAAGCAGGCAATGATATCCTATGGAAGGAAATTCAAGTTACTGGTAAGTACGGTTAAAATTACTTTTCAGGATCCGTACTGTGCTCAAAGATGCAGCACTGAGTTCTCTCCTGATAACAGGTGAGTAAATCGGAATTCGTAGTTGGGCTGATTTTAGAGGAATATTATAAAGTTCCAAAACTCCACACTTAGAAGAATTTCCACGTGAAACCAGTCAATGTTAGCCTATGGAAGGAAATTCAAGTTACTGGTAAGTACGGTAAGAATTACTTTTCAGGATCAGTACTGGGCTCAAAGATGCAGCACTGAGGTCTCTCCTGATAACAGGTGAGTAAATTGGAATTCGTAGTTCGGCTGATTTTAGAGGAATATTTGCACAATGGTGAAGGAAGGGGGTGGGGCCTGAGGTGACATGTCTGCAAACAAGCCCTGTGGCGCGTTTTAAGTTGGAGAATTAATTCCTCCTCAATCCCGAGGGTCCCTAGGGGCCAACTAGCCCACCAGATACCTCCAGTATGCGCCAGAGAGCTGCGTTGCAGAGAGGTGTTCAGAGGCCACGCCCCTTTTTGCACCTCTCTGCAACGCAGCTCTGTGGCGCTTTCTGGACGTACCTGGTGGGCTAGTTGGCCCCCAGGGACCCTCAGGATTGAAGGAGTTTAATTCCCCATCTTAAAACGCGCCACGGGGCCTGTTTGCACACATGTCACCTGAAGCCCCGCCCCTCCCTTCACCACTGTGCAAACGCGCCCGTGGCGCGTTTTAAGTTGGGGTAATAAGTCCCCTTGAATCATGAGGGTCCCTGGGGTCCAACTAGCCCACCCTGTACCTCCAGGATGCGCCAGGAGGCTGCGTTGCAGAGAGGTGTTCAGAGGCCACGCCCTTTTTACACCTCTCTGCAACGCAGCTCTGTGGCACTTTCTGGACGTACCTGGTGGGCTAGTTGGCCCCAGGGACCCTCAGGATTGAAGGGATTTAATTCCCCATCTTAAAACGCGCCACGGGGCCTGTTTGCACACATGTCACCTTTAGCCCCGCCCCCTCCCTTCACCACTGTGCAGACGTGACCCGTGGCGCGTTTTAAGTTGGGGGATTAAGTCCCCTTGAATCCTGAGGGTCCCTGGGGTCCAACTATCCCACCAGGTACCTCCAGTAAGCGCCACAGAGCTGCGTTGCAGAGAGGTGTAAAAAGGGGCGTGGCCTCTGTACACCTCTCTGCAACGCAGCCCCCTGGCGCATACTGGAGGATCCTGGTGGGCTAGTTGGCCCCCAGGGACCCCCAGTATTCAAGGGGAATTCGTTCCCCCTCTGCAAACGCGCCAGGGGGCACGTTTGCAGACTGCTGCAGGGAGGGGGCGGGGCCTCCGGAACGATGCCGTTTTTTTTTTTTCTTTTTTTTTTCTTTCTATGGGAGGGGGCCTGCGTGGCCCCCCTTCCCTCGGCCACTTTTGGCCCCGGGGACCCCATCCCCCGGGCCTGAGGATTAACTTTTTTTTTTAAATTTTTTTTTAAATTTAAATTGGGAAGGGGGCCGCGTAGCCCCCCTTCCCTGGGCCTCTATTGGCCCCGGGGACCCCATCCCCCGGGGCAGGCCCACTGTTTTTTTTTAATAAAATATTCGGAGGGGGACTGCGTGGCCCCCCTCCTCAGGCCATTTAAGGCCCCGGGGACCCCATCCCCCGGGGCCGGCCTTTACGTTATTTTTATTTATTTATTTTTTAAATTCCGTTTTTGGGGAGGGGGGCTGCGTGGCCCCCCTCCCGGGCCACTAATGGCCCCGGGGACCCCATCCCCTGGGGCCTGGCCACTCGTTGGGGACCGTGGGGGTCCCCAATCCCCGCACGGTCCCGCCGGCTCCCGCGTCCTGCGGGAGCCGGCATTGCTTTTCCATAAGGGAGCTGCTGACATGCAGCTCCCCTTATGGAAAAGCAATTCTGCTTTGCTTCATTGAAGCGAGAGAAGGTTTCCTGCTCTCGCTTCAATGAAGCAGCAAGCTTGCAATGGCAGGACGGGAGCCGCGAGGCTCCCGTCCTGCCATTGCAAACAGCAGTGTCCCGGGGGTAGGCACCCCGGGACACTGCAGGAGCCAGCCCTGGGGGGTGGCGGTCCCCAGGGCCACCACAGGCTCCAGGAGGGGGGCCACGCGGCCCCCCTCCCCACTTCTACATAGCCCCGGGGAGGTGGTGGTCCCCGGGGCTTCGGGGGTCCGAAATGGACCCCCACATGTATTTTCTTAGTGCCCCAGGGAGGTGGCGGTCCCCAGGGCGTGTGGGGGGGCAGGAGCCCCCCCACACAGGTCTTTGTTTATTAAAAAAAGAAGCCCCGGGGGTGGCGGTCCCCGGGGCTGCGGGAGGGCGGAGAGCCCTCCCGCACCATTTTTTTTAAAGCCCTGGGGGGTGGCGGTCCCCGGGACTTGGGGGGCCTTAGAGGCCCCCCACATAAAACAAAAACCAACCCCTGCATGCCCCCGGGACTTGGCCCACCCGGGGGCAAAATAGCATCAAAGCGCGGGAGACCGCGCTTCGATTTTATTTTTATCGGCTTGATCCGCGCACCCAGCGCGTTTTTTGCAGATTTAAAAAAAAATAAAAAAATTTGGGGCCCTGGGGGTCCTTGTAGGACCCCTGAGCAGGCCTAGGGGGTCAGGGTGTTTCTACCCTGCCCCCTTTGCGTTTTGCGCATTGTTTTTACTGTTTTCTTGTGACTCGGTTCTACTGAGTCACAAGATGGCTGCCAGCACTTCCTGGTTTGGAGTGTTGACAGCCAATTAGCATACAGCTGGTCATCGGGAGGGTGCGCGGACCCTCCGCAGCCATAGATATATATGTGTTTTTACTTTTGATTTTCTCAGCAACTACTGAACGGATTTACACCATTTAACAAAAAGGGTTCTTTCTGAACCAAGAACTACCTCTTTGCCAAATTTGGTGTAATTCCGTTCAGCAGTTCGGGCTGTAGCCGTGGCTAAAGTTTCCTATGGGGAAAACACGTTTTGGGACCCCCCTTTTTTCTCGACCCCCGCTTGACGAATCACCCCAAGACTTTCAGGATAGGAGCGGACCGGAGCGGGCCACAAAGTTTGAAAATTTCGCGAAGATTCGTCAACCGACGCAAGAGTTATTTCAAATAGAATGTTGCGGATTTCCTATGGAAAATAGGTCCTAACTATAACTATCTACTGGCGACCGCCAGTAGATAATATATATATATATATATTCACTGAAAAAACCATAGGTTTCAGGGATGTTATAGTTAGAAATTAGCATTTAAAAAACCTTGCAAATTCACTAAAAAAACCATACGTTTCAGGGGCGTTATAGTTGGTTGGACATTTCACTCGTACAAAACCCGTGAAATTCCCCCGTTATAGTTAGTTCAGCTAACTATAACTCACGCCCCCGCAATGCACTGCTGATGACATCACATATTACATCACTCATGACATGGTCAGTGACATCACTGATGACATCACTGATGACATCTCAAATGACATCACTGATGACATCATCCAGTGACTGTGTGGTTCTGTAAAGTTTAAATATGTTTAATATATATATAGGGAAAGGCATATTGAAGAATGAGTGGGTGTATAAGTGTCTGAATGGATGATTTAGTAGGTGCGTGACTGACTATAAGTGAGTGATTAAACATATCTTTCTGAATGCATGGGTTAGTGAGTAAACTGTGTGAATGTCTGTATCCGTGTGTCTGTTGGTGTGTAAGCGACTGCATGGGTTTGCAAATAGCTACATGAGTGTCTATATGGGTTATTGATTTGTTGTCTGAGTATCTGTATGGGTGCCTGAGTGTTTGTGTGGGTGGGGTGTGTGTGACTCTGAGCATAGATGTGTGAGTGGGTGATTCACTGGGTGCATGGTTTCAAGAGTGCAACTGTGATGGACTGTATGGGTGGGTGAGTGTGTGTATGGGTGTGTTAGTGAGTGAATGTATATCTCAGTGGTACATGTGTGAGTAACTACATGTGTGAAAAGTAGTATATATGTGTGTTGGAGTACATAATTGGCTACAAATGAGAGTGTGTTATTGTGAGAGTGGCTGTATGGATGAGAGTGTGCCTGTATCATTGATTGTATAAGAGCGTAAGAATGTGCTAGTATTTGTATGAGTAATTGAGCTGGTGTGTGTATAACTGTATATCTGAGTAAATGGCAGTGTGATTAATTATTTCCATGACTGACTAGGTGTGTGAGTACCTCTATGGATGAGTGGCGGTGTGTGAGTGTCTATATAGGTGTATGAGTGCATATGAGAGTCCTGTACTGAGTGACCATAAGTATGAGTGACTGTACGGGTGAGTGAGTGGATGTGTGTGTAGACCTAAGAATCAGTGAGTGGGTATGTAGTTATTGGTGTTGGAGTGTCTATGGTTTTGAGAATGGTAGTCTGTAATTTAGAGTGGGTGTATCAAAAGTTATATTAGGGTGTGAGAAGATGCATGAAATTTTCACATGGATGATGTCATCAGTGATGTCATCAGTGATGTCAGTTGAGATGTCATCAGTGATGTCATCAGTGATGTCACTGACCATGTCATGAGTGATGTAATATGTGACATCATCAGCAGTGCATTGCAGGGGCGCGAGTTATAGTTAGCTGAACTAACTATAACGGGGAAATTTCACGGGTTTTGTAGGAGTGAAATGTCCAACCAACTATAACGCCCCTGAAACGTATGGTTTTTTCGGTGAATTTGTAAGGTTTTTTAAATGCTAATTTCTAACTATAACGTCCCTGAAACCTATGGTTTTTTCAGTGAATTTCTAAGGTTTTTTATATGCTAATTTCTAACTATAACGTGCCTGAAACCTATGGTTTTTTCAGTGAATTTCAAAGGTTTTTTAAATGCTAATTTCTAACTATAACGTGCCTGAAACCTATGATTTTTTAAGTTATTTCAAAGGTTTTTTAAATGCTAGTTTCTAACTATGCCTACAGAGGTAGGAAATGTGAAGAAAGAAGAAAAAATGCACAGAAAGAAGCAAAAGAAATGTAGAAAGAAGCAACAGAAGTCCACAAAGACGAAGAAAAGTGCAGGAAGAAGCAAAACATGTGCAGAAAGAACCAACAGAGGAGCAGAAAGAGGCCTTGTTGCAAAATCATCCTGTGCCCACAACTTTTTCAGACGGGTACTGGTGGTAACTGACTCTGAATAACCAGGCCTAGAGCCAGTGCTATTCTAAAAGTCACTTAGAATACAGTGAAAACACCTACATACACTAGGGAACACTATGCGTTGGGGTACCCCTGTGATTAGCATGACCTCCTCTGTAAGGCCCTAGTACATAATAGGGCACGGGATTAAAACTACCTCTTAAAACGCGCTACGGGGCGCGTTTGCACAATGGTGAAGGGAGGGGGGGCCTGAGGTGACATGTGTGAAAACACACCCGTGGCGCGTTTTAAGTTGCGGGATTAAGTCCCCTTGAATCCTGAGGGTCCCTGGGGCCCAACTAGCCCACCAGGTACCTTCAGTAAGTGCAACAGAGTTGCGTTGCAGAGAGGTGTAAAAAGGGGCGAGGTCTCCGACCACCTCTCTGCAACGCAGCTCTGTGGTGCTTATTGGACGTACCTGGTGGGCTAGTTGGGCCTTAAGGACCCTCAGGATTCAAGGGGACATAATATCCCAACTTAAAATGCACCACGGGCGTTTTAGACACTTGTCACATCAGGCCTCACTCGCTTCCTTCACCACTGTGCAAACAGGCCCTCTGACGCGTTGTAAGTTGGGGGATTAAGTCCCTTGAATCCTGAGGGTCCCTTGGGTCCAACTAGCCCACTAGGTACCTCCAGTAAGCGCCACAGAGCTGCGTTGCAGAGAGGTGTAAAGAGGGGAGTGGCCTTGGACCACCTCTCTGCAACGCAGCTCTGTGGCGCTTACTGGAGGTACCTGGTGGGCTAGTTGGCCTCAGGGACCCTCAGGATTCAAGGTGAATTAACCCCCAACTTAAAACCCGCCAGGGGGCACGTTTGCACAGTGGTGAAGGGAGGGGCGGGCCTGATGTGACATGTGTGTACTTATCCAATCACTCCGCCAAAACCCAAGCACTTATAAATTCACCATGCACTCTCCTTGCAGTATTCTAATCATCCAGTTAGTACCCATGAACTCATGCAATGACCCATGCACTAACTCATGCACTGCTACAATACTCTGAGCCCTACTGATGCAGTCCAGCCATCGCCCTGTCACTACCCATGCACTCCTCCTATCACCCAGCGAGCACCATGTACTTATCCAATCACTCCGCCAAAACCCAAGCACTTATAAATTCACCATGCACTCTCCTTGCATTACTCTAATCATCCAGTCAGTACCCCTGCACTGATGCAATGACCCATGCACTAACTCATGCACTGCTAAAATACCCTGAGCACTACTGATGCAGTCCAGCCATCGCCCTGTCACTACCCATGCACTCCTCCAATCACCCAGCGAGCACCATGTACTTATCCAATCACTCCGCCAAAACACAAGCACTTATACATTCACCATGCACTCTCCTTGCAGTACTCTAATCAACCAGTCACTACCCATGTACTCATGCAATGACCCAAGCACTAACACATGCACTGCTACAATCCCCTGAGCACTACTGATGGAGCCCAGCCATCTCTTTGTCACTACCCATGCACTCCTCCAATCACCCAGCCAGCACCATGTACTTATCCAATCACTCCGTCAAAACCCAAGCACTTATAGATTCACCATGCACTCTCCTTGCAGTACTCTAATCATCCAGTCAGTACCCATGCACTCATGCAATGACCCATGCACTAACTCATGCACTGCTACAATACTCTGAGCACTACTGATGCAGTCCAGCCATTGCCCTGTCACTACCCATGCACTCCTCCAATCACCCAGCGAGCACCATGTACTTATCCAATCACTCCGCCAAAACACAAGCACTTATAAATTCACCATGCACTCTCCTTGCAGTACTCGAATCATCCAGTCACTACCCATGTACTCATGCAATGATGCAGGCACTAACACATGCACTGCTACAATCCCCTGAGGACTACTGATGCAGTCCAGCCATCTCCTTGTCACTACCCATGCACTCCTCCAATCACCCAACCAGTTCCATGTCCTTATCCAATCCCTCCGCCAAAACACAAGCGTTTATAAATTCACCATCCACTCTCCTTGCAGTACTCTAATCATCCAGTCAGTACCCATGTACTCATCCAATGACCCAGGCACTAACTCATGGCAAATACAGAGGTCATGCTAATCACAAGGGTACCCCAACGCATAGTGTTCCCTAGTGTAGGTAGGTGTTTTCACTGTATTCTAAGTGTCTTTTAGCATAGCACTGGCTCTAGGGCCGGTTAGTCAGAATCAGTTACCACCAGTACCCGTCAGCAAAAAGTTGGGGGCACAGGAGGACTTTCTGCTCCTCTGTTGGTTCTTTCTGCACATCTCTTGCTTCTTCTTGCATTTTTCTACGTCTTTCTGGACTTCTGTTGCCTCTTTCTGCATTTGTCTTGCTTCTTTGTGCGCTTTTCTTCCTCTTTCTTCACATGTCCTACCTTTGTAGGCATAGTTAGCATTTAAAAAACCTTTGAAATTCACTGAAAAAACCATAGGTTTCAGGGACGTTATAGTTAGAAATTAGTATTTAAAAAACCTTAGAAATTCACTGAAAAAACCACAGGTTTCAGGGACGTTATAGTTAGTTGGACATTTCACTCGTACAAAACCAGAGAAATTCCCCGTTATAGTTAGTTCAGCTAACTATAACTCGCGCCCCGCAATGCACCGCTGATGACGTCACATATTACATCATTCATGACATGGTCAGTGACATCACTGATGACATCTCAAATGACATCACTGATGACATCACTGATGACATCATCCACGTGGAAATCTGATGCACCTCCTCACACTCTAATATAGCCTTTGTTACACCCACTGTAAAATACAGACTACCATTTTCGAAACCATCAACACACCAATACCAGTTACTACATGCGCACTCACTGATTCCTAGGTCTGCACACACATCCACTCATTCACCCATACAATCACTCATACATGCAGTCACTCATCAATACAACACTATCATATGCACCCATACACCTATACAGACACTCACACACCGCCACTCATCCATGGAGTTACTCACACACCTAGTCAGTCATGCAAATAATCAATCACACTCCCATTTACTCACCTATACAGATTATACCCATACTTACTCTCTTATATAATCACTGATACAAGTACACACTCATCCATACAGCCACTCTCACAATCACTGACTCTCACGTATAGTCATTTATACTCCAACTCTCACATACACTGCCTTTTCCCTATGTAGTTACTTGGACATGTACCACTGAGACATCCATTCACTCACCAACACACCCATACACACACTCACCCACCCATACAGCTGTTTCCACATGCACTCTTGAACCCATACACCCAGTGAATCAACCACTCACACATCTATGCGCAGTCACACACCTCCCACCCACCCACACACACACTCAGTCTCCCATACAAATTCTCAAGCAACCAATCAATAACCGATATACACACTCATGTAGCTACTCACCAACCCATGTGTTAGATTTGGGGGTCTCTAGTTGGCAGAGGTAGGTACCTTTGTCCAAATAGGGACCCTTGAGTCTAGTCAGGGAAAGTAGGTACACTCCCGAAATAACCCCTGCTCACCCTCTTGGTAGCTTGGCACGAGCAGACAGGCTTAGTTCAGAGGCAGTGTGTAAAGCATTTGTGAACACATACAGTAATCAAGTGACAACACTACAAATGGACACCACACAGGTTATATATTTATAAAAATAGGTATACTTTATATAGATTTATCACAAGACCATAAACGACAAAAATAATCCACAATACTGTTAAGAATACTTAGTTCTGATCAAAAGGCTTAATTCAAGGTTCTGTGCGAGTCGGTAGCCTCCTCCGGCTACGGCGATGTTGAGAACAAACAGAGTCTAACAAATCCAGCTGACCGTGTCGAGACGGGCCAACACAGCGTAGACAGACTCGGTCACAGTACCTTTACTTGAAGCGGCAGGCACGGGCGTGCGAGCCGGATGGCTGTTCGCCGCGGTCGCGATGCAAAAATGAAAGCGTTGCAGGACGCGTTGTCCCTCGATGCGGTGCAGGCAGCGGCTCGTTGACGCTCGCCGAGACGGAGTCGGTGAGACCAGGGCCGTGCGTTGCAGGGCGAGACGGTGCTTCGATGCGGTGCTGGCAGGTTGCGGTGCGGCGACGGAGCCGGATTCAGGAGCTGGCGTCGATCAGTCCGGACAGCGGTGCGAGTCGGGCGGTGCGTCGCAGCGTGCGAGCGGTGCCCAACTCCGGTGCGGTCACAGGACTCAAACTCAGCAGCAGTGACCGTGTCGGTCGGACCAGTTCGATTCGGCGTAGCGAAGCGTTGCAGGACGCGTTGTCCCTCGATGCGGTGCAGGCAGCGGCTCGTTGACGGAGTCGGTGAGACCAGGGCCGTGCGTTGCAGGGCGAGACGGTGCTTCGATGCGGTGCTTACAGGACACCGAGTCGGTCGTGAGAGTCGGTCACAGCTCCCTACCTCTGTAGCCACTGAAACAGAGTTTCCAGCAGCAATTCACAAAGGGGGTGAAGTCCAATGGTCCTGGGACTTCGGTCAGGGGGCAAGCTCTCTTCCAAGCCCTTGGAGATCCTTCACAAGTTGATGAAAGTCACAGCAAAGCAAAAGTTCCTTTCTCCTTTCTTTGGCAGTCAGGCAAACCACTGCAGGCCAATCCCCCAAGCAGCACTTCAGGCTTAGGGATAGTCTCTCCTCAGTTTCTTCTTGGTTCCGCTCCTCAGCAAAGGTTTCTTCTTGTTCCCAAAAGTGATCTAATCTTCCTGGGGTCTGGGTGCCCCTCTTATACCCTGATTCTCTTTGTTCTCTGGAGGCAGAGAGGCCTCTGCCTAGTCCAAAACCAGTTCTGGTCAGTCCTGGAGCACTTTGTTTTTCTGACTCCTTCTTTCCTTTCAGAATGTGGGGCAGAGTGCTCAGCCGCCCGGCAGGAGGTGGAGCCAGCATTGTGGAAGGCAGGCACAGCCCTATTCAGACCCAGGTGCAACTCCTCCCTCCACTCTGGATGCAGATCTTTCTATTCAGCCCTGCGCTGACTCACCCGGTCTCCTGTAGCCACCCCCAGCCCCTGTCACTCAATCTCCAGACAAGGAATACACAACCTAGCAGAGGCAGGCTTGGATAGTTAGGCAAGAAAATACCCACTTTCTAAAAGTGGTATTTTCAAACACAGAATGTTAAAACCAACTTCACTAAAAGATGTATTTTATCATCCTGAGTTCAGGCATACTAAATTCGTTTTTCTACCATGTTCCCTGGGTCAGTTCTGACTATAAGGTGTAATAGTCAGCCTGCCCATTCTGGCCTATGGGGAGCAGGTAGCCTTGCAATAGTGAAAAACGAAAATGGCTGTAATTCACTATTAGGACATGCCACACACACCAGGGCATGTCCTACCTTATACTTACAATGCACCCTGCCCTAGGGCCTACTTTAGGGGTGACCAACATGCAGTAAAGGGAAGGTTTAGGGACTGGTAAGTGGGTGTACTCACCAAGTCGACATGGCAGCCCTAGGCTGCACACAGGCTCTGCGATGGCAGGCCTGAGACACATTTTACAAGCCGCTTCTGTGGGTGGCACAACCAGCGCTGCAAGCCCACCAGCGGCATTGGATTTACAAGCCCTGGGCACACTGAGTGCACTGTACTAGGGACTGACAAGTAAACCAATCATCCAATCATGGAGTCACTAATACATATATCAATTAACGATAGGGAGCACTTGCACTTTGGCACTGATTAGCAGCGGCAAAGTGCCCATGAGCATCTAGTCCAGCAAAAACATATCGGCAACAGTGGAGGGATTACGAAAAAATGGAAGGGAGACCCACGCCAAGGATGCCAGGTCTAACACCATGCATTCAGTAAGACACATTTAATCACTCACTTATACAGTCAGTCACGCACCTACTAAATCATCCATCCAGACACTTATACACCCACTCATTCTTCAATACACCTTGGCATAAATATAAAACATATTTAAACTTTACAGAAACACACAGTCACTGGATGATGTCATCATGATGTCATCAGTGATGTCATTTGAGATGTCATCAGTGATTCTCACTGACCATGTCATGAATGATGTAATATGTGACGTCATCAGCAGTGCATTGCGGGGGCGCAAGTTATAGTTAGCTGAACTAACTATAATGGGGGAATTTCTCTGGTTTTGTACGAGTGAAATGTCCAACTAACTATAACGTCCCTGAAACCTGTGGTTTTTTCAGTGAATATATATAAATATATATCCTCCAAGCCTCAGACAAACGACCAAAGAGACAGCAGGCACTCCAGGATACGAGGCATAATTCAATTTATTCACCAAACTAAACGCACTGACACGTTTCGGCAGAAGCCTATTTCAAAGTGCTATATATATATGGTTTGTGATTTTTTGTATTCTATAGGGGTATTTGGGTGAATAGTGTTTTAAAATTTAAATATTTAAAAAAAATTCTTTTAGGTATTTATGTTTTTTTGGATAATTAAAAATAAAATTCAAGCAAAAATGTAGTTCATTTTTGCAAATTTAGAATTCATTTTGTTCACTAAATTAATAAACATTTATCTGTCACCCATTTATTAATTAGTAATATCTATATTACTTCAGTAGGTTTTATTTTTAAATATTATTTTGCTATCTTTTACTTTAATAGGCATTAAATAACTGATATTATTATTGTATGTTTTTTTTAAATTTATTTAAGTACATTTTGTCAGTTTCTTTCCTTTAACATTGATTAGTTTGGTGTAGGAATAGTAAATCTACCCCCCTCCCCCTCAGTGCTTAATTTGAGCCGGTGGTTTCCGGTGCTCGAAACCAGCACTTAACTGTCAGCACCGGGGCCTGTGACAGTCTGCCACAAGGTGGCGCTGACTGGCTACATTTAGAGATGACCACAACAACAGTTAATTATTAACTCAATATACATTAAAAATGAATATTACCTGACACCCAAGTCATTCTAATAGCTTTGGGGTCATAAAACAGTCCGAATTGTCACACTTGTAGGAGTGTGAATGTTAATACATGTATTGTTACCATCATTGGCAGGACTGGCAGGGGCAATATGTGGCACAAGTTGCACTGTCCTCCTGACGAGAGCCCTGGCACTTATTTTTTTGCAAATTAATCACTGCCCCTCTCCACGGAGTCCAACACTTTACCCAAATGTCGTGTAGTTTGAAGTGGAAATAGAAACTAACCCCCTACGCCCAAGTCCAAAGCTTTCCCTAATGTGGCTTAATTTGGGGAGAGAATAGTAAATATGATGTATTGGCCTAGCTAATCAGAAATAGGGGTGGGTGAAGAATTCAGCTCTGTCAGCGGAGTTTTGCCCACTCCGCGCTAAGTTCCGAAACCCTACGCAAAGTGACGCGGAGCAGAATTTTTTCCCTCACGTGGCTCGCCAATGTTAAGTTCACGAGCGTGAGAAATCGCACACTAGGCCACCTCCTGGCGAGATTTCTGAACGTGGGCAGTTGCGGCAGGTCACTAAAGCTCTCATTGAGAAAGCTGCTGCTCATGTTGAGGAAGCTGCCACTCATGTTGAGGAAGCTGCTGCTCGAGCAGAAAATCTATTCAAGTGGTAGAAAGAAGCAGCGCTCCTCCTGCTCTGAGTGATACAGTTCGTGCTAATTTTAGAGTGCTGGAGAAACTCTTGGCACTAAAAATCAGCGCAAACAGTGCGACGTACTGGACTCTATTGCGTGGTTTCTGATTAGGCCTGGGCAGACTTTGCGGAGTCGCGCTATGTGGAACTCCACGAAGTACCGAAAAAACTCTGCCATGCAGTTTCATGCGCCAACTCTGAAAACTCCGCCCAGGATTAATCAGAAACCATAGAGCCCAAGATGCCAACCCATTATTTTTTGGATGAGAATGGCTCACCCACGTGATATGACATGCTTCATCATCGGCCACCTCACCCCACCCTGGTGAGATAGTAGTACCAGGGCGGACTCAACCTCCCTTCTGAGGGAGTTCTTCAGATTAGCTAATTTACTGGATGTTACAGGGATCCAGATGGAATGAAAAATACCTTAAGGTATATCACAGGAGTTTCCTTCATTGGGTGGTACCTTAAGTATGATTAAAATGAAGTAATTAAAGTGGATGTTTTTTGGGTACAATTGCCTATATATCCTTTAAAGTGCTGACAAAAGATTGCGATCTTACTGAGAAGCAACATTAGACATACTGTAGGTACACATCACCATCAATGTACTGGGTAGACAAATCAACCCTTCATCATCAAGATTACAATGCATTATGGTTGTTGTAGTCCAACAGTGAGTTGTTAACCGCTATGGCAGCACATACATGGATCAATGTAAATATATGTATAACAAATTGCATTAGCAACTCTTTGCAATGATGATGATTCTCAGCCATGTCAATTTTTAAAAACCACATGTACTTCAATTACAACAAAGATGTCACATAACTTGTATTCTCTAACTTTGAGATCTTCTCTCGTGTCTTCAGCTCCATATGTTGAGGATGGTCATAATATTTTCTTCCCACAGCTTGAGATACAGTTGAGGTGGAGAACAACCACCAGTTCCTATGCTTTAAGTGCTTGACAACTATTGTAAGTAAGTAGCATTTCAAGGTGTTCGACCTTTTTTAATGTTCTCAACAGTATGTGGATATGTTGAGACAGTATTGATTTTGTCCTTTATTTCCTTCCATAGGCATGTTCTTGTATGTTTTTGGTGGCATCTGCAGCATGACGTGGCACATTAGACAGTCATGGTGTCTTATCACCGCCATGACTAGGGCCACAAGTTCAAGATCCATAAACTTGTGCTTGCTTGCCCTGCTGGAGTCCATGATGGAAGAGTTTGGCATGTTTCTGCTTGTGAGAACTGAGTGATATCCAAGGATGGCAATGGATTCTCTTTGTCTTGTCTCAAGGTGCTTTGTCCACACAAAACGAATGCCTGCACACTCCCACACAGAAAGGAGTTGTAAGTGTGCTTTGTGGGTACCTTGAGGTCCATCTGTGTGCTGCTCTGGCTGTTTATGCTTTCTAGGGATGCATTTTCATATCCCAGGAACTCTCAATGCAGTGACAGCTGCTCCATAGGGGGGAGCAAGGGCTGCGATCCACCAAACCATGCATCTCATTGCCAAATGAACACAGCTTTTACATGAAAACAAATGATCTCACTAACAATTTGATTACGTATTAAAGCTGTAATATCACCTTGCACCACAAGAGAGCTCTCCAGGCTGGATTAAGCATGTGTCAGTTGTGGGCTGTTACAGTCGTTCTCACACAGACGCAATACATATCAGTGTTAGATAATGGTGATTTGGGGCCTGTCAGACATGTGCCTTTATGACCCATCAGAAGCCATGATATAGGAATAAGGACTGCCTCTGTCCAATATCAGTTTCTGATTGGGCATAAGGTTATGTGCCT
The DNA here is from genome assembly GCA_963921515.1 of Calotriton arnoldi. Taxonomy (NCBI): domain Eukaryota; kingdom Metazoa; phylum Chordata; class Amphibia; order Caudata; family Salamandridae; genus Calotriton; species Calotriton arnoldi. Next base: position 56,667 of record CAWUFW010012583.1, on the reverse strand, counting down.
CACTCTGGCACCTTATTTGTTTGATCCGGAAATTTAGAATTGTGAAGACTACCCCAGGTGAGTTTCCAGCTCGTGTATATGAGTGAGAGTTTGTTTATGTCTGTCTGCGAGTGTGCCCAGGTATATGTATGCGAGTGTGTGTATGAGTGTCTGTATTCATGACTGTTAGAGATGGGATTCCTGGTTGGCTGAGGTATGCACCCAGGCCAGGTAGGAACCACCACTGTAGTCAAGGTAAGCAAGAAACACACTTAAAGATAACCTGTGCTCACCCCCTGGTAGCTTGGCACAGAGCAGTCAGGCTTATCTAAAGAAGCAATGTGTAAAGTATTTGTGCAACACACACACAGTACCACAATGAATACACCACAAAAAGACTCCACACAAGTTTAGAAAAATAGTGACTGTTTATCGGACTAAATAAGATCAAAACAACAAAAATCCAATCAGTAGAAGTCGAGGTATGAATTTTGAAAGATTAAATGAAAAAACAGTGCATAGAATTCACTAGCTGTCAAAAGGATACTCGAGGTCGCGAGGAACCAGTGCAATTCCAAATTTCAGTTCGACCGCAATGGATGGCAGGACGGCTACAGGACCCAAGCAGGACCATCTCAGATAGTACTTTGGACGGAGCAAATTTTGACGCTGAGGGCACGATGCATTCATCTATTTAACGCAGTCGGGTTGCTGTGTCATCATCGAGCTTAGCTGAGGTGAAGGCAATGCACATCGCCGCATAGAGCGTTGTTATCGGCTGTGCAGGCTGTAGAACAACTGGTGTCGAACAGCTTCTGCGTCGAAGGGTGATGTGTTGGTTCCAACCAGCGCAGTGGTGAAGATGCATCAGTGTTGTAACAAAACAGCTACAGAACTCACTTCTGAGGCCCAGAACTTGGAGAGGGTACCTCAGGCAAGGGTAGAACTCAAAGAAGACAGAGTCCATCAGCACCAGCAACATTACAGGAAGTCTTTTGTGTCCCTGAGACTTCAGAAAACAGGAGGCAAGCCAGCAGGCCCTTGGAGATCACTTGGAGGGAAGGCAGAGTCCAGCTCTCCTTCAGCAGAGTGAAGGAGCAGCAGGCAGCAGGGCAAAAAGCAGAAAAGCAGCCCTTCCAGAAAAGCAGTCCAGCTGAGTCCTTTAAGTAGCTCAGCAGTCCTTCTGACAGAGGTTTAGTTCAAGATCCAGAAGTGTCTGATTTTAGGGGATCACAAACCCAGTACTTATACCCAAAAGTGCCTTTGATGAAGGGGGTTACTTCAAAGCAGCTCTCTGAAGTGCACACGGATCCCTTTCAACACAGTCCTGTCTGGCTGGCTATCTGTGGGGGGTAAATCAGTGCTTTGTGTGTGGACAGGACACTGCCTATTGAAGTGTAAGTGTCAGTCCCTCCCATTCCTCCCTACCCAGGAAGACCCATCAGAAAGCAGATGAATGCAGATTAGTGCTCAGAAAACAGATGAACTTCACCTTCCTGTGTATGTGGCTGTCTAGAGGTAATGCACAAAGTGTAGCTGTCACCCAACCCAGAAGTGTATTAGAGACAAGAAGACAAAAGGAATCAGCAAAAACGAGAGGCAAAAGGCACAAAGAGCAGTAAGTGCAGATAAATATCCACTTTCTAAGAGTGGCATTTCTACAACAGTAATGTTAAATCCAATTTCACCAGTAAGGAGGATTTATCATTACCATTCCAAAGATATGAAACATGAAAAAGCTACTCCTCTCTGAACAGGAATTAAAGCTGAAAAGTGTATTCCGGAATTCCCAATGCCGGCCTATGAGAGGGGTAATGAAAAATGAAATAGGCTGTTTGTCACTACCAGGACATGCCTAACATAAAGTGCATGCCCTAACTTTTACTTACACGGCACCCTGCCCTTTGAGTAACTTAGGTCCTACCTTAGGGGTGACTTATATGTAATAAAAGGGAAGTTTAAGGCCTGGCAAGTAGTTTATTTTTATTTTTATTATTTTTATTGATTTCAATTCCATAAGAGGAATAAAAAGAAACAAACAGTTTAAAACACAACTGTTGTCGCACATATTCATAAGAACTCCCCCCGACTCCCCATGATCCTTGGAGTGTATACAAGCATAATACATATTCTATGCAATATAACTGTAATATCTCTGTATTATCTCACCCATGCCCAATACATACTGTGTCCATTTTATCGTTATTTTGGGGTATCACATCATCCCTGGGTAGATATTGTGGTGATATCTAATCTATTCCCTGGTGTATGTTGTCTGTGTGTCATTATCCAGTAGGTCGAGCCCATAGTATTTCGTCCATCTGTCCCATCTCTTGTGGAACTTTCTTGGGTAGCCTCTACCCTTATATGTGACCCTTTCAGCTGCCATGTATACGTCCATTCCTGCCTTCCATTCATGTATTGACGGCGGAGTCGGGTGCCCCAATGCCTTGCTTTGACTCTTTTTGCAAGCACCATTCCTAGTGTGCTGAGTATCAGCTGCAGTCTGTCTATTTCCACTTCACTTGGAATCCCTAACAGTATAAATTTCGGGTCCATGGGGATGGTCGCCTGTATTACTTTACTGAGTTCTCCTATGATCTCATTCCAGTAGGTCTGTATGACTGGGCAGCCCCATACTGTGTGGTAAAGATTTCCCGGGTCTTGTCCACATCTGAGGAAGTTCGGGTTGTCAGCCCTTCCAATCCTATTTAGTCTGACCCGGTCATAGTAGGCTCTATGGAGGATTTTATATTGGATAAGGCGTAGTCATGTCTTGATTGCCACCTCCCTGGGATGTATCAAAGCGGCCTCCCAATCCACATTTTCCATTTCTCCCAGATCCTCTTCCCATGTGTTCCTAAGTTTGCCTAGGTTGTCCAGCATGTTGTTATTTAAGGTTTTGTATGTAACTGATACTGCCTTAAGTGTGAGTTGTTCTTGTAGTAGCCTTCCCTCTAGTGGTGCATATTCCAGTAGGTTAGCCCCATTTATACCCTCTGCCAGCCATGCGTGTCTTAGTTGGGCGTATTTAAGGAATTGGGGTGTTTGATGTGTGAATTTGGTACATAGAGCGGGGAAGGTTTTAAGGGTATCTTTATCTATAATATACCCTAGCGTTGAGATCCCTATGGTGTCCCATTCTCTGAATCCCATTAGTTTACTCATCTCCTCGATCTAATTTCCTTTCCAGATTGGCGTTGCCTTAGTGAGTTTGTGAGCCCATCCCATTGTTTTGGATGCTCTCCCCCATGCCTCTAGAGAGGTTTGTGTGGCCGGGAGCAGCCCCCTGGCTCCCTTACCTCCAAAGAGATAGTGGAGGGATGTGCGTAGCATCAGTGTTTCTCGCTTCAGCCTGTATGTCGGGTGATCGCCTGCTACATGTATCCAATCATTAATAGGAGTGTGGTGCTCAGCCTAGTAGTAGGCTTCCACATCTGGCAATGCCAGCTCTCCATTGTATTGCTTGCGCTGCATTGTTCATTGTGCAATCTGCCTTGTCCCCCGTGCAATGGGAAAATCATGAGAAAATCGTCCATTCACTCGCACTGTCGCCCTAGGGGAGTTATATAGTAGTGCCACCCATTTCCTAAACTTTGGTCGCAGCCCAAATTTGGTCAAAGCGGCCTCTAGGAAGGGCCAATGTACAGTGACAAATGCTTTCTCTGCATCTAGGGACAAAAGTATATGCGGGGTGTCTCGGTCTCTGGCTGCCAAGATCCAGTTATGGGTTCTACGGAGGTTCCATCTGGTCGCTCGGCCGGGCATAAATCCTGATTGGTCACAGTGGACCAATCTTGTTATAACACAACGTAATCTCGTGGATAGAATGGTCACCAGTATCTTCACCTCTATATTGAGGAGGGAGATCGGGCGATTTTGGTTTACCTTCTTTGTGTATTGGTATAATTGTGGCCAGGTGCAGGTCTAGTGGACGGGTGTCCTCAATATATGCATCCTGGAAAAGATTCAGTAAATGTGGACTCAACAGGTCTGTGCAATGCTTATAAAATGTGGCTGGTAGGCCATTTGGTCCTGGGCTCTTCCCAGATCGTAGTTTAGATATGGCTGCTTTCACTTCATTAATGGACAGGTCCTCCTCCAAGTCCAGACTATCAGTTTCATCCAGTGTCGGGGTAGGTATTGCAATCAGATAGTCTTTGATTTTGGGTGTGGTGCTAAGTGGTTGAGCCCTATAGAACTTCCTGCAATACGCTGCAAAGGCCCCTGCTATTTGGTCATTGTTAGAGTATATCAATCCCTGTGCATCCCCAATGGATCTCACCCATCTAGATTTCATTTCCTTTCTACTAAGCCACGCTAGTAATTTCCCAGCTTTATCTCCTACTTTGTATAATCTATGGAGAGTAGCTAAGACCTGGCTTTTGGAGGCATCCGTCGCCAGGTCTTTATATTCTTGTCATGGTATTGCTAACTGTCGGGTCAGTAGTGGATCCCTTTGTAAGACGTCCTGTTCCTCCAGCTGTAGTATTTGGTGCTCTAATTTTTCCAGAGCTTCATTTTCTTTCCTTTTTTCCCACACTAGCCAATTTTGAGCTCTGTCTCTCAACACCATTTTATAAGCCTCCCACAGCGTGATCCCTGATTCTACTGTACCATCATTTTCTTTGAAAGAAATCTCAGTGTCTGCCCTGATACCCCTTATGACGTCCTCTTTTTGCAGGCCCCATGCATTGAGTCTCCACTGGGGCAGCGTATTTCCGCCTCTACGTCCCACCTGTACCCATATTGGCGAGTGGTCGGACAGCCCCCTGGCGAGGTACTCAGCCTTGCCAATCTCACCTAACTCCCCTCCTGGGATGAAAATGTAATCTAGTCTGGAGTAGACCTTATGTGCTCCGGAGTAAAACGAGTATTGTTTGGCCTGTGGGTTCTGCCTTCTCCACACATTGTTCAATCCCATTGTATCTGTGAATCACGTCAGTGGGGTAGTCTCTGTCGACTGGTCACGCCCTCCCATGCAGTCTATGGGTATGTTCATCACATCATTAAAATTGCCTCCTATAACATGAAGGGAGGTCAAGGATTCCAGTAGAATCTCTGCCACTTTAGTCAATGTACATGCTTGTAGTTTGGGTGGGGCGTATACCCTGATAATAGTCATTTTGTGTCTGCCCCATGCGCCTGTAACTCCCACATAGGTACCCTGTGGATCTGTCCATTTAAGTGATATTTTAAAAGGGGGTGATTTTTTATCAATATCGCCACTTTCCTGGACCCTGACGTGTATCCCGCGTGTGCCAATACTACATAGGCCCCTCTACCAAGAAATTCACAGCTGTTACCCTGCAGATGCTTCTCTTGAAGTAGTACTATGTCTGGGTGTATGTGTAAGATATATCTGGAACCAGTCCCCGTTTGATCCTGTTCCCGAGGCCATTCCCATTCCACGTCAACATGGTGAGAGTGTGACTATCTATCGGGGCTGCCATAAGTCTGATGCTGTGTAGTGATGCATGGGAAGTATGTGTATCATTGCTCTTAGTCTCCGTTGGGGTCTCTGCGTTGACCCGCCGCCTGGCCCTGCGTGACGAAACTGAACCTTAACTACTGTAAATATAACAACCCCTTTCCCTTCCCAACCAACCCCCGCCCCACCCCCCACAACCTTCTCAACACATTCAGTCTCGATATCATATTCTAGTTCATGTGTAAGAGGAGAAGGAGAGGTCTGTCGCCCACCCCCAACTTGAAAATTTTCACTATGAGTTCAAACTCTCACAGCATGAAACCAGTTTGTGGAAAAGAAAGAAAAATTTTCAGGCCCTCTTGGGACCTGTGACCTTCGTGCTTGCTCTGGTTGTATGCCTCGGTCCAGAGATAGGAGATGGCTGTGGCGCATTTTGCGTAGCCGGAGCGTTGTGGCAGTTGAACTGTTCCGTCAGACTGTGTCGGTTTCTTCATCTCGTGTCGGATGCATTTCTGTCTCCATATCTTTTTCCAGGGCTGATATTCCTTGTGCGAGTCTCTCAGGCTGTCATCATTCATGGTTTTTAGCATATTCTCGTTGGCAGACTCCCTTGTATCCAGGGTTCGTCATCTGTGCCTTTCGGTACCTCGTAGTGTGTAGGGGGTTCCCCCTGTCATATGTCTCCTCTGTTGTTCCATCTTCCTCCTTTTACTCGGCAGTCCCTTGGGCCTGGTATCTGTTTTGTGAGTCGTACCTCCCTCTGCTTGTGTCCTCCCTAACAATCGTAGGGTTCGTCTTTCCTCCACCCAGGACCACGCTTCTTCTGGAGACTAAAAGAAATGTATCTTGCCCATAAAGATCACTTTGAGTTTTGCCTGGACCATAAGCATATACTGGATTTGGAGGGCCCGGAGCTTCACCTTTACAGAATCGAAGGTTCGTCTCTGGCACTGCACTTCTCGGCTGTAATCCGGGAAGATCATGATCTTAGAGTTGTCGCGTCTGATCTCGCCCAGTTGCCTTGCTTCTCTTAATATCATGTCTCTGTCCGGAAAGTTGAGAAATCTCACTATGATGGGCTGGGGGGGGTCCTCCCGGTGTTGTTTAGTATTTAATGACTGGTGTGCCCTCTCAATCACAAAGCAGAAGGAGAACTTATCTGGTGAGATGATGCTCTTTAACCGTGAGGTCAGGAAGTCTGGGGCATTTGTCCCCTCAACCTCTTCCTGAAATCCCACGAAGCGTAAGTTGTTTATGTGTGCCCTTCTTTCAGCATCTTCAATGTGCCAAAGGACCTATTTGCCGGTAGTCTGTAACTCAAAGACCCCTTTACGGAGTTCTTTTACACAGGTTTAAGATTCAGTCACTCTTTCAGAGAGGTCCGCAGATCTTGACGGAGTAATGTGACTTCTGAGCGTACCTCTCCTATCCTGTCTTCCAGCACGGACCCGGACGATTGAATTGACTGTAGCAATGTCGCAGTGTCTGGGAGCAGTGGTGGCGTTGTTTCAGGAGGTGGGGTAACCACTCTTGTATAGCGATCCATCTTTCCTTGTCTGGGGATTTTAGGGTCTTTGCCCATGATAATATATGTGTGAGATCTAACTCCAGGGCTCAGCTTTATTCTTTGGTGCTGCGTCTGGCCCTCTCCAGTATTTCCTGTTCTTCCAAATCCAAGGGTGTCTGGCCTCCGGCCCCTCCGCTGGGTATTGTTTCCCCTCCTATCTCCCTGCACGGGGCATGTCAGCAGGGGATGGTGTCTTTTTTTCACCATATTCGTGGTCTTGGTTCTCCTGCTCCTTGCCCGTACCTCCCGTGGTTTGCCAATTCAGTTCATGGGAGAGCAGGAGGACTCCCCCTGGGCTTTGTACAGAGGGCTCTTCCCCACCGAAGGGGTGGTGTTCACCCACCCAAGAGCTGACGCGTATTCCTGGGTCACCCCTGGGTCATTTGTATCCTTTACATTCCTACGGCTCACTGTCCTGGGCCGTGCTGAGCTTGTCTTTGTGATGGGGCCCTTGGGTGGCAAGGATCGCAGGACTCCCCCTCGGTCTTCTAGTAGGTTGAGGCGGTACCTCCCACTGTGTAGTGGCCACAGCAGATATTCCACATCTGGTGTCTTTTGGCGCGCCTCAGGGAGCTGGGGTTTTGCAACTGGGGCCCGGGCCGGCTTCTCTCGGGCTATATAGGTCTCAGCCTTTCCAGGCCTTACTTGCCTCTACCCCAGTTGTCCTAGTTGTGGGCCCTGGCCTCGCTCGTCTTTCCCGTTTTGCGCTCGGTGGTGGCTGGCATTCTTTACCACCCTGGTGAGGGGCGGGGGCGGCATTTCTGTATCATCGCCCTTCGCCCCCGGCCGCCTAATCACTTCCAGCGAGGCCTCCCGCCAGTGGTCTCAAACCCACAGGTTAGAGCTTATGGTTGCCACGTAAATTTTTGTGACCGCGTCCACCCGGCCTGTCTCCCCTGCGCAGGCCGCGTCCCAAATTATCAGGAGGCCGGTTCAGGCTGGGCTTCCCTTTGTTTTTCTTCTCGGGTGCGCAGCCTGCTAGTTCAGTGACCAGTCTTTGCTATCTTAGCGCCTGGATGGCGACCTGGGGCATCCTTCAGCCTGGTATCCCCTGGCTCCAATGTTCGGGTTGTGTCTCCCTCCTTGCCTCGGTGTTGGGCCCTCCTTCACCTTCTCTAGGCCCGTGGGGTGAGCGCGAGGGCCCGGGGGATCCCGATCCCCTTTCCCGGCAACAAAGTACCTTCAGTCCAGTCTCTGGGCAGTTCTAGTAGGTAGCTCGGCCCAATGTTCCACGAGGCCGTGGATTTCTCCTGGGCTGCTCTTCTCTTCGTCCAGCATAGACCTGTCTCTAGTCTCTCCCGGAGGCCGTGCAGGAGTGAAGTCAGACGGTTCCCTCGTCGTCTGGGACTCCGGCAGCTTCTCCGCTTTCAGGTACCAGCAGGTTCGATTCTGCCTTCTCTCTGCTCGGACGATCTGCGCCCACCTCCCCCTTTCTCTGTATTTTCGGGCCCTCGGCCGTCAATCTTCACCCCGTAGGGTAAGGGCTCTTTCCCACAGGATTTGGCTCTATAAACTAGTTATGAACTGTAGGATTTGGATCTGATATTTTAGCTTTGGCCAGAACTCATTTTAAGCACGTCTTACTCGGCCATGCTGCTGGCCATGCCCCTCCCTGGCAAGTAGTTTTAAATGGCAAGTTGAAGTGGCAGTAAACTGCTGTTGGACCTGGCCCTTTTCACAGGGTTATGCCCAAATGTTTTGTTTCCTTCCTCCTATCTTTCTGATCTGTTTTTGTTGGCTTTAGGACTCTGGGCACTTTACCACTGCTGATCAGTGCTAAAGTGCATATGCTTTCTGTGTAAATTGTGGTTATGATTGGTTATCCATTAATGATATTTGATTTACTGGTAAGCCCCTAGTAAAGTGCACTGTGTGTGCTCAGGACCTGTAAATCAAATCCTACTAGAGGGCCTGCAGCACTGATTGTGCCACCCACACAAGTAGCCTTTTAAATGTGTCTCAGACCTGCCACTGCAGTGTCTGAACGCACAGTTTTAAACTGTCATGTCGACCTGGCAAGTGCACTCACTTGCCAGTCCCTAGCCTTCCCTTTCTTACATGTAAGTCACCCCTAATGTAGGCCCAAGGTACCCCTACAGGCAGGGTGCAGTGTATGTTAAAGGTAGGACATGTACTGGCGTGTTTTACATGTCCTAATAGTGAAATACTCTGTATTTCGTTTTTCACTATTGTAAAGACTTGCTCTTTCATAGACTATCATTGGACCTGCCTTGTAACATTTTACAAGTGAAACTTTCAATTGGGAACAGCTAGAGATTTGGAGTTTATAAGGTATTTTTTAAATTGTGCGTTTGAAAATGCCACTTTTAGAAAGTGGGCATTTTCTTGTTTAACCATCCTGTGTGCCTCTGCCTGCTTGTGGATTCACCGTCTGGTTTTAGACTGACATGGGCTGTTTGTGCATTCACACCAGACACTCACACAAAGGGAGCAGAGGTGTGCCCTGCATGTGGTGATGAGTCATCCTGGGCTAGAGTGATGGGAGGAGTTGTCACTAACACCTGAATAGGCCGTGGCTGCCTTGAACAATGCTGTCTCCACCCCCTGTAGTGTGGCTGGTCCAAGGAGGACAGCACTGTTTTTTTTCTGAGGAAGAGAAACTTTCTTACAAAGACTTCAAAGGGTAAAAGGGGTATAAGTAGGAGACCTAAAACCCCAGACTTTTAGATTACTTCTGGAATCAAGAGGAACCTTTGCCAAGGAGAAGAGCTGAAGAGCTGTGAGGAGGAGGCTGCCCCTTTGCTGTGTGTTGCTTTGCTGGGTTGGCCTGAAGTTGCTGCTTCTGCCAAGGAGAGGACAAAGACTGAACTTTGGTGTGAAACCTGCTTGATAAGAATCGCCAAGGGCTTGTGTGTGCTAGCCTCCTGTTCTGAAGTCTCAGGGACACAAAGACTTCACCTACAGCCTTCTTGAATTCCACTGCTGAGAGTTCTGACCTGCCTTGGGGTACCTATCCCAGTTCTGGGCTCCTAGGGGCTGTTCCTGCTACAGAGAGCTGTTAAGAACTGCAGAAATCAAAAGAAGCAATGCTTTGCTCTTCTTGTGGGTGAATTTTCCGACTCAGCACCGCTGTGTGGGAGAAATTCCAACACACAGCCCAGTGCGGTCAAAGAAATCGATGCAGCGCCTGCCTACAGCCTGAGAAACTGCTGCACACTGACTCCAATGCAGGCCACACTGTGCGGCTAAAAGAATCGACGCATCACCAGTCAGCTGCTACGTAATTCCACGCATTTCTCATGCATCGTACCTGTGCTGCAAGTTTTTCCAAAGCAACACCAGCAGACAAGAATCTCATGTGAAATCGACGAATCGCTTCCCCCTACAGTCCGGATTTGATGAACGACTGCTCCTGCGTGCAGCAGAACTGTTGCATCGCCTCACCAAGGACTCAGGAACTGACGCATTGCTGTGTTTTTTGCCACTTCCCTCCTCTGCGGCTGTTTTCCCTTGTGGATTTTAATGCATTTGAGGTACTTCATGTAAACATCACGCATCCATAGTTTTTTACAGACAGAATGGCTTGAAACCTTTGAAAAGTCATATTTTGAGTTGTGTAGTTGGATTTTTGTCATTTTGGTCTTGTTGGGTTTAGATAAAGATATTTTACTTGTCTAAACTGGTGTCGTGTCCATTTGCAGTGTTTTCACTGTGTTACTATGTGTGTTATCTGCAAATACTTTACACATTGCCTCTGGGATAAGCCTGCCTGCTCGTGACAAGCTACCAAGGGGGGTGAGCAGGGGTTATCTAAGTGTGTAATCCCCTTATGCTGACTAGAAGTAAGGGTCCCTACTTGGACAGGGTACATACCACTGCCAACTAGAGACCCCCATTTCTAACAACCGCTCACACAGGGACTGCAGTGGCAGGCCTGAGACAGGTTTGAAAGGCTACTTCTGTGGGTGGCACAATCAGTGCTGCAGCCCACTGGTAGCACTAGAAGTACAGGCCCTAGGTATATGGTATACCACTTTACAAAGTACCTACCAGTACAACAAATATGCCAACCAGGTATACACCAATATCATCATGTTTTAGGGGAGAACAAATGCACTTTAGCACTGTTTAGCAGCGGTAACATGCTCAGAGTCCTAAGGCCAATAAAAAGTATAGGCAAAAACGAGAGGCAAAAGGCAAATAGTCTGAAGAAAGACCACCCTAAGGATGACAGATCTAACACGTGTCCCCCCCCAGCTGAAAATGGGGAGATCTACCCAACCTCTATGGAGTTCTCATCACTAAGGCGGAAAAACCTAGATAGACCATCAGCATTGCTGTGGTCTACCACAGGTCTGTGTTCCACACTGAAGTCCATACTCAGAAGGGAAATAGATAACCCCAACAGTTTGGATTCTCACCCCTCATTGCATGAGCCACCTGAGGGGCCTGTGTTCAGTCTGAATCAGGAAGTGAGTCCCGAACAGGTATGGCCTCAACTTCTTCAGTGCCCAGACCACAGCAAACACTTCTCTCTCAATAGCACTCCACCTCTGTTCCCTGGAGAGTAACCTTTTGGGGTGAAGGCTACAGGTTGGTCTAGGCCCTCCTCATTAAGTTGAGATAGTACTGCCGCATGCCATATTCTGAGGCATCTGTCTGATCAATAAACTCCTAGGAGCAATCAGGGGCATTGAGCACAGGAGCTGTGCAGATGGCTTGGTACAGGGAGACAAATGCAGTTTGGCATGCCTCTGTCCAAATCACATTTCTGGACTGCTTCATGGAAGTCAGCTCAGTCAAGGGGGCAACAATTGTGCCATATTCATTGACAGACCTCCTATAGTACTCACTGAGGCCCAAGAATGCTCTCATCTCAGTCTGGGTTTTAGGGGACAGTTAGGACATGGTGGTTTCTATCCTGGCCTGAAGACGTTACACCTTTACCCTGCCCACCAGGTGTCCCAAGTACACCATAGACCTCTGCCCTATCTGGCACTTGCTTGCCTATATAGTCAGACCTACCTGTTGCAGACCCTGAAGCACTTCACAGAGGTAAAAAGGGTGGTCCTTCCAGCTGCTACTGAAGACAGCTGTGCCATCCAGATAAGCAGTAGAGAAGGCCTCCTTACCAGCAAGGACCTGGGTTCACCAACCTCTGGAAGGTATCAAGGGTGTTCTTCAGTCCAAAGGGCATCACAAGAAATTGGTAGTGGCCCTCTGGAGTGGAGAAGGCTGACCTCTCCTTAGCACATCTGTTAGGGTGATCTGCCAGTACAATGATGTGAGATCAATGGTACTTAAGTACTGGGCAGCCCCTAACCTGTCAATAAACTCATCAGCGCGGGGGATGGGATGAGCATCAGTCTTTGTCACTGAGTTTAGCCCTCTATAATCCACACAGAACCTCTTCAGGTGTGCTACCCAGTGGGGCAGCTTTTGGTACCAGAACCACAGGCTGGACCTAGGGCTTCTGGATGGTTCTATCACCCCCAACCCCAGCAGTTTAGACACTTCAGCCTTAATGCTGGACGTCAGCTTTTCTGACAACCTCTAAGATGTATTCTTAATAGGGAGGTTGTCCCCTGTGTGCACTTCATGGGTACACAGGTGGGAAGTCCCAGGGATAAGGGAGAACAGAGAAGAGTATTGCCACACCCTCTTCCTTTCCTGTTTTTAGCAGGTGGCTTGGCCATTGTTCCAGGCTCTAGCCCTTCTTGACTCCCTTCCCGGGCAGCCATGGACCTTGTCATGGCACAGATCCACTCAGGTAACCCTGGCATCTCCACATGAGCCTTGAGCTCCACTTCCTTCCAGGTAGTGTGCTCCAGGTCATTACCTAACAAACAGTCCACAGGCATGGCAGGGCTCACTGCTACTTTCAAAAGACCTGAAACAACCCCCGCCCACTCAAATGGAACCAGGGCCACAGGATAGTGACCCTCTCTGTTGTCAGCCACCATAGCCTGGTGGAATGCATTAAGAATTACCTGCTCTGGGGAAATCAGCTGACTCATTATCATAGTCATACTTGCTCCTGTATCCCTCAGAGCCTCCACACCTTGTCCATTGATGGTGACTTATTGCCTATACTTTGTAGACTTTGAGGGCATATGGATCTTAGGAACCATCTCACTGTCACCCAGGGACACTGGGGTAACCCCTGTAAACTCCCCTCCCCATTAACTGGGACATACTCCTCCCCCAGCACTATGCAAGCCACCCCTGGAATGTTTCCTACAGTGGGAGATGGTGCTCTTTTTGTACACTTGGGGCCCCCCTTGTAGTGTCCATATTCGTAGCACTCATATCACATGATGGGTTTGGGTTGCTGATCCTTGTCAGGGTAAGTTTTCTTCTGGTGGCCAAATTGGGAATGTTAACCAGACCCTTTCCCTTGTTGAGTTGTTTTGGGGACCTTTAGAGAACTAAGACTTTGTATCTCCCCCATCTTCTTTTGGTGGGAACCCTGACCACCCTTTTGGGAGTCCCCCCAGATAACGTTCTGGACACTCTGGTGCTGACCCAGAGGTCAGCCTCCTCAGCAAGCTTCCTGGAGTCAGGAATCTTGATACCAACCAGGTGTTGGCGCAGCTCTGGAAAACAAGTATCAAGAGTGTGCTCCTTTAAAAGCAAGCTGTACAATACTTCATAATCATTATCGTTGCTTCCCCTGATCCAGCACTTCAGGGCCGTACCAGCATAGTCCAAGAAATCCACCCATATTTGTGTAGAGTTTGTGATTGGCCCTGAACCATTGCCTGTACTTTTCAGGTGCCAACCCAAACTTGCTGACTAAAATGGTCTTCATGGAAATGTAGCTGGTCTGATCCCCCACCTCTAGTGTAAGAAGTATGTCTCTACCCACTGTGGTCATGTACCGCCGAAGACTACCCCCCCCCCCCCACAAACTCCTCCGGGACCCTGTGCACTTTCAAAGCCAATTCACAGGCTGCCAACCATTTATCTATGTCACCCCCCACATTTTAACTGGGCACCATATCTTTTGTGATATGAAATCGACTCATGTGAAGACACTGCAGGTAGGCTGCCACCAATATTGTTGATGCTGGACCCCACTTGGAAGGCTCTGATATCCAGCTTTCTGAGGCTCTGCTCATGGGCAATCTTCCTTTCATCCATGGCGAGCCTCATCTCTTCTAGAGCTTGTTCTTTCTCCAATTTAGCAAGGGCTTGCTCCCTGTCAATCTTGGCAAGCTCCAGTTTGAGGTTCCTCTCCTCCCTCCTGTTCACCAGCAAATCTGGGGATAGGCTCTTTGAGGACACACTGCTACCTGGTCGAAAGTGGACTGCCAGCCCTAGGAGAAAATAGCCACCCCCCCCTGTAGGCTGCATTACACCCTCTGTCAAGTCCCGCTCAGATCCTTACTCAGACACAGATCCCTCCTCCTCATCTACTTCTCCTTCTCCTTCTGGGTGGTCCTCTGCCCATGCTCTCAAGGCTTTCTGAAGCTCTGCCTTCTATGGAACACCCCTCTCTCCTGGCAGAACCCCTTGAGCTGGGCAACTGTGTACACCTCCAGGTTGGGCGGCTCGTATTCCATAGTGCCAGGCAGGACCTTAGACATTGCAGACAAATTGGGACTTGGGGAAAAAAGGACTTTGGAAAAATCAGGGAGAATTGAAAAAGGCTCAAATTGGTCTAAGTATAGAGTTGTAGTGAACAATGAGTTACTATATGGTATTGCACAAACACAAGTCCTATCCTCACCGCTGATCACCAGTGTTAGAGATGGGATTACTGGTTGGCTGAGGTATGCACCCAGGCCAGGGAGGAGCCACCACTCTAGTCGGGGTAAGCTAGATACACACTAAAAGATAACCTGTGCTCAGACTCTGGTAGATTGGCACAGAGCAGTCAGTCTTATCTAAAGAGGCACACACATACAAGTAACACAATGAATACACCACAAAAAGACTCCACACAAGTCTAGAAATATTGGGCCAGATGTACGAAGCTTGAATTTTGTGATTCGCAAATTGTGTTGCTTTGCGACTCGCAATTTGCAAGTCGCAAAATGCAATGTGCAACAGTGTCACAGACACTGTTAGCGAATCCCAATGGGGTCGCAAGTTGCATGCCTCATCAAAATTCATGAGGCAAGCGCAATTTGCGACCCCATTGGGAATGGCTAGCACTCCCAGGGATGGTGGGCTGCTGCGGTTAGCAGACCACCATGTCTGGGACTGCTTTTTACATAAAGCAGTTTTTTTTTAAAAAAGCAGCCCGTTTTCCATAAAGGAAAACGGGATGCATTTAAAAAAGAAAAATGAAACTTTTCAGTTTCATTTTTTAAGGGCAGGCAGTGACCCTTTGCGAATGGTTTACCACCAACTCAAAGTATGGGGTAAACTGCGAGTGTTTTGCGACCACAAATGCGGTTGCAAAACAGTGGTACATACAATTTGGACTCGCTATTAGGAAGGGACACCCTTGGCACTCCCCTTCCTAATAGCGAGTCGCAAACGCTATTTTGCGAGTCTGTGACTCGCAAAATAGCATTGGTACATACCACCACCGTTTTTTGCGGTTGCCAAAGGGTTGAATACCCTTTTGCGACTGCAAAAAACGGTCATACATCTGACCCATAGGGAATATTTATCTGACCAAATAATATCAAAACAAAAATCCAATCAGTAGATGTAGCGGTAAGAATTTTGAAAGATTAAATGCAAAAACAGTGCTTGGAAGTCACTAGCAGTCAAAAGGTTACTTGAGGTCACGAGGAACCAGTGCAAATCCAAATTTCATGTCGACCGCAATGGATGGCAGGCTGGCTACAAGACCCAAGCACGGCCGTCTAAGATAGTTCTTTGGACGGAGCAAAGAGTCAACGCTGAGCGCACGATGCTTCCATCTTTTCCATGCAGTCAGGTTGCTGTGTCATCATCGAGCTTCACTGAGGTGAAGGCAAAGCGCATCGCCGCACAGAGCATTGTCGTCGGCTGTGCAGGCTGTAGAATCACTGTCGTTGAACAGCTTCTGCGTTGAAGGGCGATGTGTCGGTTCCAACCAGCACAGTGGCGACGATGCATCAGTTTTGTAGCAAAGCAGCTGCAGAACCCACTTCTGAGGCCCAAAACTTGGAGAGTTTATAATAATAACAATGGCTCAAGCACAAAGTTACACAAAGAGCATTTAAGTAAAGACCAAATACATGAAAATGATACACATGGACCAACAGACAGTTGATGTTGCAAAAAAACGTATTTACTAAAGCAGTAATACAAAGTAACAATAAAGCAATAAGACAATGGACTACCAGATGCTCATACAGTTACACAACCAACATTGCAAAAAAGACAATTGACAGTGTAAACAATAAAACAATGGCAGAGGCAAAATAAACAAAGAAAACTGAAGCAAAAAATTTCAAAAGCAGAAATGACAAGAGAAGCTTCCTATTCAATGTATGCCAAAGATGAGCGTCGACGGCGTTTCAACCAAAGCAACTAGTATGGCCATCATCAGGACAGACAAAACAAAATTCAGAGCATCCAATAGGTAATTTTCAAAGTCAGAAATCAATCAAGACCTTCAGCATGACTTAGTATGGACCACAAAAGGTCAACACAACAGGAATAAAAATCAGTCAAGGTTCCGCTCAACAGTGTTGTGGGAAACTATAAACAATTCACATGAGGACCAGTTCGAATTTAATGGCCATCTGTAGCGAGTGCAGGATAAATCTTCTGCAACAGTGCCCGACAAATCTAGCACCTGACCGCTTGGATCACCAAAAGTGTAACTAGTTGTTTTGGTTGAAATGCCGTTGATGCTCATCTTTGGCATACAGTCCTTCGGACAGAGGTTCAGTTCAAGATCCATAAGTGTCTGATTATAGGGGGTCAGAGACCCAGTACTTGTACGCAAAAGTGCCTTTGCTGTAGGGGGTGACTTGAAAGTAGCTCTCTGAAGTGCAGCCCAGTCCTGTCCGCCACTTTACCTGTGCAGGGTAAATCAATGCTTTGTGTGAGGGCAGGACACTACCTATTGAAGTGTAAGTGTCAGCCCCTCCCATTTCTCCCTGCCCAGGAAGACCCATCACAATGAAGATGAATGCAGATGCGTTCTCAGAATGCAGATGAGCCTCACCCTCTTGTGTTTGTGGCTGTCTAGAGGGAATGCACAAAGTGTAGCTGTCACCCAACCCAGACGTGGATTGAAGACAGGCTGTAAGGAACAAAGAGCAGTAAGTGCAGAGAAATGTTGACTTTCTAAAAGTGAAAAGTGGCATTTCTAAAACAGTAATGTTAAATCCAACTTCACCAGAAATCAGGATTTATCATTACCATCCCAAAGATATGAAACATGAAAAAGCTACTCCTCTCTGATCAGGAATTACAGCTTAGAAGTGTATTAAGGAGTTCCCAATGCTGGTCTGAGAGAGGGGAAGACATCACAGTAGTAAAAAACAAAATAGGCTGTTTGTCACTACCAGGACTTGCCAAATATAAAAGTACATGTCCTACCTTTTACTTACATGGCAACCTGCCCTTAGGGTTACTTAGGGCCTACCTTAGGGGTGACATATATGTAATAAAAGGGAGTTTTAATCCTGACAAGTAGTTTTAAATGCCAAGTCAAAGTGGCAGTAAACTGCACACACAGGCACTGCAGTGGTAAGCCTGAGACAGGTTTGAGAGGTGGCTTCGGTGGGTGGCACAATTAGTACTGTAGCCCACTAGTAGCAATTGAAGTACAAGCCCTGGATATATGATATACCACTTTACAAGAGACTTACCAGTACAACCAGTATGCCAATCAGGTATACACCAATGTCATTATGTTTTTGAGGAGCAGCACATGCACTTTACCACTGGTTAACAGTGGTAAAGTGCTCAGGGTCCTTAGGCCAACAAAAATAATCAGCAAAAATGAAAAGCAAAAGGCAAAAAGTCTGGGGAAAGACCACCCTAAGGATGACAGGTCTAACAGGGACATAATTCTGAATAATATCAGACAGCTGTAAAGATCCCCAAAGTAGAAAATTAAGCATGTTTGCTCTTGAAAGCATCAGAAGGCCATGTGGAGCAAATTACTTTACTCCTTATATAATGCCTTTTCTCCTGGAAGTCCAAAGCACAATTCTACATTGCCCCCTCTCCCCCAAACACTCCTTCTTTGTGATCCACAGGGCAAATTGGGATTTCTATATTATTTTAAAATATTTAGAACGCATCAAGCAAAACATCTAACACTCATCGATGCACTTCAGATGTAAACAAAGTTTTAAGGTTTATTTTAAAACAGTGTTTCACTTGGAATGAAACAATAAAGTAGCCCTTTTCGTTTTATTACAAGATGGACAATGTCTGGTTTGAATAAGCCTTCTTCAAAATCCTTCCTAGTAAGAGCAAATCAGATTCTTTGTGAAAGGTCTGCAATTTCTAGTTATTTTATAATTTGCAGTCTTACAACTCATTTATTACCGTTTTGCTGTCACCCTGTGATAGTGTGATATTACTGTCTCATTTGCAGGGTAGGACTGACCATTAGGGCATTCTGGCAGGACCAGTGTGACATGTCAATGTGAAGGCCAGTTTTGTGGTGTCGTGTTCTGGTTTTGTGGCTGTGCGATAATGATAATGCTATAGGTGAACTAAGAGACAAGCCAGGGGCCATGTGTACCCTATATGTGGGCTAAATGCTTATTTTGCAAGGAGAAAATCTAATGTCTATTAAATCAATCAAACAAACAACATGCTTTTGTACAGCACACACTCTGAACTCATGTACTTGAAGGTGCTCGGACGTATGATAATGAACAAAAAGGAGATTCGTGAAATAAAGTATTAGCCTAGGATCACACAGTTTGGTCAAGCAGGGAAAGCGAGATTGATCCCAGATTTTGCAGTTTCACACTGAGAAATGTGTTCACTAGATAGATAGCTCTTTCTGATATCAAAGGTTCATGCTTTGTCCTTAATTCTAGGAGGATGAGATTAGAGCGAAATTAACAGACAAAATTCACATTTTATTTTTGGCATTTTTACATAGAGTGAATCTTGCCCAAAGTCATAAGGGAGCTTCACAAAAGATGGAGACTACATTATATTTTGGCATGGAGATTTGCCAGTATTCAAAACTGCTTCCCCATGTTGTGAGGTTGGCAGCTGTAGGCACTAGGCAACATCGCCTCCCGTGTTTTTAAACAGAATCATAGAAACATATCGCCCCCCTTTGACAATGCCATTAGTGAACTAAAAGAGACGTCTGTTGTAATGTGCCCCCTACATGTGCCCTAGATTCCTATTATACATCAAGCAGCAAAATTACAGTCTTTTAAATCACACACAAGAGAGATTTTTGTACAGTGCACACCCTGAACTCATGTATTTGAAGGTGCTCTCATAAGTGATAACGGAAGAAAAGAAAGCTCGCTGAAATAAAATATTTCCCTAGGATCACACAATTCAAGGAGGAAGCCGGGATTGATCCCAGGTTTTCTAGTTTCACACTGTGAAGTTCACCCACAGGGTGGGTATCTCTTACTGTTTAACGTCATAGGTTAATGCCTGTCTCTCATTCTTGGTGAATGAGGATAGAGCATGGGTGGCAAGCGGAACCCACATGAAAGCTTGGTTTGTTTTGGGCTCAATGGTCAAAGACGACCTCAAGCTGAGCTAGGCATCAGGCTCAACACTCCTGTTGCTCACCCACCATCTAGATTTTTTAGTCAATGTATGAGATACTTGTGATGTAAATGCTCCATTTGGCTCTAGTTTTTTTCAAGCTTTTTTTGGGCAGAGAATCTACGAATCCCTGAATCCACTTGATGAAATCTAGCTTATTCTCTTAACTGTCCTGCCCAGTCAAAATCAAAGGCTTTTTTATGCCCCACCAGTTTCGAAATTCACCAGTTGCCACAGTTTCAATGTCTGTAAATGGTTACTTGCTGATATGTTGTGCATGTGCTATAAATCGGTGTGGTATTTACCACATGTGGTAAATAGCACGCATTTGTTATTTAATACATGCAGTAATTATTTATTCTGTGGTTCACAGTAAAAACTCATAATCAGTGTTATTTAATATGTGTTGCTCACCGAACCCCGTAGACTCAGTATTTACCTAATGAGCAAGGTTGGTGGGTTTTTGCCACCAAACACGTTTTCAAGGCCTTCAAAAAGGCACTTGTTTAAAAATGGGAAGCAGTGAATTGCGAATATACTCAAACACAAAATGTCCCCTATCAAGCTCTAGCTCATGGACACATGCATTTCATCATTTGGTTATAACAGCTCTTTTGCATGGCCAACATTGGGGTTACATCTGTAAATCTTCTAACGTTGATAGATGCATAAGTAGAACCGCATCAAGGGTATACTTACGATTATTGTGGGGCAGGACAGTGCGTTGCCCTGCTGCTCTGCCCTGTGTCACCGGGAAAGGGCAGAAATGTGCCATATTATTTCAATACGGCGCAATCCTGTCCTTTCTCCGTGCACTGGCGCTATTTCTGCAGCCTACCAAACAACTCCAGACACCCTCGTGCCATGGTGCAAGGGTGCCTGTGTTCAGGGCCGGCTTTAGCACTGGTGGCGCCCTGTGCGACAATGTTTGTTGGCGCCCCCAATGACCACCGCTGCCACAGATTCCCTCACTACCACTATTTAACAGTGGCCCTCAAGTCTCCATAACCAGTCTCTCAGATTCATTTAGTTTTATAGTGCCACTCATACCAGTGTGAGGTGTCAGAGCACTTTACATCATACACACATTTAACATAGACAATCACACGTGTAAATCTGTGTATAGGAAATGTTACATAAGACAGAGAATTACAAGATGTAGAAGTCACATGTCATCCATACTGGTAGGCAGTATAGTTTAAGAGTCCTTGGTCTGGAAAAGAACAAATTCAGAATTTAAAACATAACACTAATTGTTAGGGGTTCTCTTTAATAATAATAATAATTTCTACCCAAATGAACCTTTTTTGCAAGATTAGGTTAAGGAAAGACCGGGCAAAAAAACATGTAGGTCTAATATACACCTTGCAGTTTGCATGCAGCTCTTTGATGACAGTTAATACCTCATTTATCTATATTAGGATTTTAACTTATAAACTGCAAGTAACAAAAAGATCTCTCTGACAAAAGCAGTAACCCATTGACCTATTAACATTATATGCACTTTGTGATCTGCATGGCACACGTTCTTAGCAGCAGGCAAATTAACCCTCTGAGCTACCTTACGAGGAGTCAAACTTTCACTAGACAAAACTCAGTCTCTCTCCAGGAAGAACATTAATCACTGGAGTTATCTTGACATTTTTATGGATGTCTAAAATTGCTGTAAGCAAGGAATGTGGCAGCAGGTGGTTTTCAAGCCATAATATATTCGCAAGAGGGCAACCCCACCCCAAGTCAACGCCCGGTGCGGTGGCACTGATCGCACCGCCCTAGAGTCGTCCCTGCTTGTGTTGTAGGCAGGATTGCTTTTGTGCAGGAAAGGGCACCTTCCTGCACAAAAACAATCCATTGAGGTATTTCCCTCTTTCTGCAGCACACATAGAGATGAAAAAAGAAGGAAAAAGAAAGATATTTCTCCTTATTATGCCTCACCTGGGGAGGCATATCTTTTTGGTGCGTTCCCAGGTTTACCAGGTATGGTAAATCTGGGAATGCATCAAAAACCATGGGATTTGCCTGGGAACACCCACCTCAATGCCCATGGAATGCCTCCCTTGCGCAGAGTTGCATTACTCCATATTTGAAGCCATTCAAAGCCACGCGTGGCGTGGCTTCATAAATATGACTTAGAGCTGTGCTTCGTGCATGTACCATGTTGCGTGGTGCAAGCATGATGCAAAGCTCTCTTAAATATTCCCCCTACTGTATAGCACTAAAATTAGGTAAGTCTGTGCACCAAAATCCAGATTGTTAGAATAGATGAGTACCTTCCATTGTTGAATATATAAATAGTTGGAAACCCACCAACAAGTACCCTCTGTTTAACATTATCAACACCTATGGACCAAGGTAAACAAGTCTGACTGCTGAATGTTGCTGTAGTTGGAGGAACTTATCACATTTACTTAGCTTTTCGGGTCCTGATTATAATCTGAGGGTTAAATTCCTATCCTGGTGCAAATAGTGATCCTACCCCCGGATTGATTTCAGCACATCAAATCAACCTTAATTTATCAGGGAATGGGCATTGAAAAAAAGGCAAAGCATGAGGATTTCTCTGCTTTAGCTACCGATTTCAAATGATATGCCTAATTTAAAGGTTAACATTTTCTTATAGGAGAGCCTCCATTACAAGTAGGCTGGATGGCAATGATGTCTTTACCACAGGCTGTAATTACCATT
The DNA here is from genome assembly GCA_963921515.1 of Calotriton arnoldi. NCBI lineage: Eukaryota > Metazoa > Chordata > Amphibia > Caudata > Salamandridae > Calotriton > Calotriton arnoldi. Next base: position 34,387 of record CAWUFW010012583.1, on the reverse strand, counting down.
ACCCCAGGGTGAGATATTTAGCATGTGTGGTAAATACCTCCTATTCCACAAGGGGAGTATAGGGTTTAAATGAGCATGTCTCTGGGAGTGGGACTCCTCACGTTTTAGGATGGGAACAAGGAAGAGGAATGAAGTGGTAATGGAATTTATTTTAGGCCTGGGTGGAGCATTGCGCATAGTCACTGAAAAACGCAGCAGAATTCTGCGGAGTTCCTCGGGCGGGAGAGTATAGCTCAGCCGACGCCCACCCCTGAGAAACTCCCTTGTTGCAGAGCTCGCGAAGGCAATGATTTCATATGTTTACCCCTCGCCTCTCAGTTTGATGTTTTTGCACGGATCTGTCTCAGCCTTTGACCAAGGTCTATAGTGATAGGCTAGCATCAGTAGAACATTTCACAATCTTAATCCAGCAGTGCACAATATACAGGCGATCCTGTATCGACTTGTTAAGAACACTTTAAGGGGGTCAGCACTGTGAACGTCTGCTACCACAGAAGCATTGCAAATGCGATTCCATTCGCTTCATGGATTGATTAGGGTGCTTGCTTCCATTTACACCACAAAATTCAGGACTGCTTGATTATCAGAACCTGCAATGCAAACGCCCAGATGCTGGGCCACCGTAGATGCATCTTTGCTACTTTGCTTCTTCACAGACCAGCCCACCAAGCATAACACATAGAACGCCTGCATTCACTGACACTGGGAACGCTTGGTCAACCCTCTGATCTTGCCCCTCGGAATCTCCACAAAAAATGCGCACCTCAGCACATTAGACGTTAGCCTGTTTAAAGGCAAGTTCAGTCAAAGGGGATGAGCGAGACCAGTACAGTTCAGCACTTACTTCAGCCACCATCTTCATTCTTCACTGCTAATGAAACTCTGCTAAAGAAGAAGGAGCAATGAGGACGGAGTCAGCAGGAGGCGGAAATAAGAGGATGCACAAAGGAGGTAGCATTGTACCCATCTACACAGACCAGGTACTGTGGTGTTTGAGAATCCATGTTTGGGACTCTTGTGCTGTAGTCTGGGCCATCAGTTTAATGAAAAGTGAAAATATACATGAGTTAAAACTCTATCAACCCTCGCTTATGCAACAGATGGTGGTGCAAGTCCTGAGTTTTTTTGTTTGTCTCTGTGTCCAGCGCTGCTACTGCAGGAGGGCAAGGGATTGCCTCTGTTAATAGAGGTTCATTTTAGTACCTAGCTGTGTTGGAGTGAAACAAATTGGTTTGCGTTGTGCAGCTTTCCGAGCCAGTGCTAATAAACCTGCCATCTCATGTTATTAATGTGATCAAGCAAGGCTTGGGTCCATAACTCCCCAGACTGGACCACCTCAATATTGAAATAAGCAAACAGGGTGTCTGGGGGGGTTATTTTGATTAGAGTTGTGATAAACCTCAGACCATTAATTCCAAAGTTTTCAAGCTTTATTTCGCTTATTTTTGATATTTCAACAAAGACATTCATAAATCAATAGAGCATGTCTTTTCAAAGAAACACCACATTAGTAAATCGCACAATTCAAAAACGTTTGAAATAGAACTATATACAACATTTACATAGTGCAAAAAAAAATGTTTGTGAGAAAAAATAATAATATATGGAATGTTTTTGCAAACAAATAATAACACCAAATCAATAATCACAAGAAAAACATCAATAGCTCATGTGTGCCAGCCTGAAATTAAACCAGTCCTACATTCATATTAACACCAGACGGACAGTTACTCATTTTCGCAACACATGTTTCCTGTCCTGCCTGTGAGAGGATGGGGATACCTAACCTACTGGTGGGTGTTGTCAGAAGCTGCTGAGGGAAATATTATTTAACATTCCTCATGACACACCCCATCAACAGTCCCCCATACTCAAAGCCAAATTTTTTTTTTGCACTATGTAAATGTATATAGTTCTATTTCAAACGTTTTTGAATTGTGCGATTTACTAATGTGGTGTTTCTTTGAAAAGACATGCTCTATTGATTTATGAATGTCTTTGTTGAAATATCAAAAATAAGCGAAATAAAGCTTGAAAACTTTGGAATTAATGGTCTAAGGTTTATCACAACTCTAATCAAAATAACCTCCCCAGACACCCTGTTTGCTTATTTCAATCTCGTGTTATTAAGGCAGTGGCACGCAAGGCGATGTACGCCAATATCACAGCTACCTGCATTGATAGTTTTGGAACCCTGATATCTCATGCACTTTGTTTAGATTGTGTGACTGGTCACACATGACTAAGGAAGTACTGTACACTAATGTTGTGGTTGCCTGCACGTACCTCATTCGACTGATTATAATAGTAAAATTATATGGCCCCTTTTAGTTGGCTCCGAGCTCCCGAGCAGGAGATTTTCTTCACATGTGATGTTACCACCACCTTCTGAGGAGAATGCCGAAAGTTTTGCATCTGGTTGGAGACGGCATAGGAAGAGAACTGAAAGCACTGCGCTGAACACAAGAAGTTCCATATCTTGTGAAGTCAGCATGAGCATAGAGAGAGGACTGGACCATAAATTAGGGGTGAGTGGTGAGCGTGCCTGTAAACTCTGCTCCACCGGTGGTAGGCGGAGTTTTTGCAGAACTCCGCGCTCCAAGTGGAGTGCAGAGTGGCAATATTCAGAAAACTCCGCAAGCCGAGCGGAGTTTGCAGCCCACCCCTGGTTTTTTTAACCCAAGCTCCATGTAGCGATCCATCAAAGGAATTTGTATATTTAAGGATTCTGCTGTATGACATATATGAAGTACACTATACGCTTGAAAACCCTACAGCATTACAAGTGCAACTTTAATCTTCTTTTCATACTATATGCAAAATTAAGAAATCGCCTATTACTAATGCATGTCTTCAATGTTAACCATTTAGGCAGGCTCCACTGTCTTTGATAACTGGGTGAAGGGAACATTGCAGATTTGCCATGGTGCTAATGTTGGGATTATCCACCCAGTACTCAGTAAAAAAGATAATCTACCAAAATACAATGTCACTGTTAGTGGATTGCACACACAATACATAATTATAACAATTTCTGCAAAAAGCAAAAAATAAACAAATTCATGTTTTCACATACCTTTAAGTACACTATTCACAACAGCGTCAGTGTGGTCAGCTAGCAGATCTGCATTAGCAATAGCAGCCAATGAGAGGTAGCTTGACATATTTCTGCAAAGTTCTTTGTTTCCCCTCTGGAGGAATTTTACAGCCACGGGGACAGCTAAAGACATTATAGGAGGTTTGTTGTAGTTCTGTAAAACAAATTATTAGCAGTTTAATACTATGAAATGGTAGGAACAAATTCACCAGTAATAAAATCAGAACAAATGTTGTGCCAGATGCACACACAGTGTAGACACTATTGTATCCATTACACTGCAGGTTGGGTGGCTACCTAGAACTTACGCACATTAAAAGTCACTTTTATGCACTAAGAAGGCTTTGGTGTTTGACAAATGTACACTTTTATGCTAATTTTCACTGGTATAACACCGAGCTTGCAGAGAGACAATGGGCCAGATGTACGACCTGCCAAATAGCGCCTCGCAAATTGCGTCACATTTGCGACTCGCAATTTGCGAGGCGCTATTTGGCATGTACAACAGTGTGTTTAACACTGTTTGCGATTCCCAATGGGGTCGCAAATTGCGAGGCTCATGAATATTAATGAGCCTCTCGCAATTTGCGAGCCCATTGGGAATGACAGGCCCTCACAAGGATGGTGGCCTGCTGGGCTCAGCAGAACACCATGCCTGGGACTGCTTTTAAATAAAGCAACTTTCTTTTTTTAAATGCAGCCCATTTTCCTTAAAGGAAAACGGGATGCATGTAAAAAAAAACAAAAAATGAAATATTTTCATTTCATTTTTTAAGGGCAGGCAGTGGACCCTGGGACCACTGCCAGCCCTTAAAAATAATATTGCATGCATTTGCAAAGGGGAAGGGGTCCCCTGGGAACCCCTTCCCATTTGCAAATACATTACCACCTACTTGAAGTAGGTGGTAATTTGCAAGTGTTTTGCGACCGCAATTGCGATTGCAAAACATTGGTACATTGCTTTGCGGTCACTATTAGGAAGGGAAGGCCCCTTCCTAATAGCGAGTCGCAAAACAGTAATCAGTGATGTAATCAGTGAAGTCACTGACCATGTCATGAATGATGTAATATGTGACGTCATCAGCAGTGCATTGCGGGCGCGAGTTATAGTTAGCTCAACTAACTATAACGGCCGAATTTCTCTGGTTTTGTACGAGTGAAATGTCGAACTAACCATAACGTTCCTGAAACCTGTGGTTTTTTCAGTGAATTTCTAAGGTTTTTTTAAATGCTAATTTCTAACTACAACGTCCCTGAAACCTATGGTTTTTTCAGTGAATTTCAAAGGTTTTTTTAAATGCTAATTTCTAACTATAACGTCCCTGAAACCTATGGTTTTTTCAGTGATTTTCAAAGGTTTTTTAAATGCTAATTTCTAACTATAACGTCCCTGAAAACTATGGTTTTTTCAGTGAATTTCAAAGGTTTTTTAAATGTTAATTTCTAACTATGCCTACAGAGGTAGGACATGTGCAGAATAGGAAGAAAGGCGCAAAAGAAGCAAGAGAAATGCAGAAAGAGGCAACAGAAGTCCAGGAAGACAAAGAAAGGTGCAGAAAGAAGCAAGAGATATGCAGAAAGAACCAACAGAGGTGAAGAAAGAGGCCTTGTTGCAAAGTCATCCTGTGCCCCCAACGTTTTGCTGACTGGCACTGGTGGTAACTGACTCTGACTAACCAGGCCCGGAGCCAGTGCTATGCTGAAAGACACTTAGAATACAGTGAAAACACCTACATACACTAGGGTACACTATGGGTTGGGGTACCCCTGTGATTGGCATGACCTCCCTTGTAATGCCCTAGTACATGATAGGGCAGGGGGATTAAAACTACCTCTAAGTCAGAGGTGCAGAAAGAGGCAAGAGAAGTGCAGAAAGAAGCAATAGAGGTGCCGAAAGAGGCAAGAAAGGTGCAGAAAGAAGCAAGTGAAGAGCAGAAAGAGGCAACATAGTTGCAGAAAGAATCAAGAGAGGTGCAGAAACAAGCAAGAAAAGTACAGAAAGAGGCAAGAGAATTGCTGAAAGAAGCAACAGAGGTGTAGTAAGAAGCCAGAGAAGTGCAGAAAGAGGCAAGTGAGGAGAAGAAAGAAGCAAGAGCAGTGCAGAATGAACCAATAGAGGTGCAAAAATAGGCAAAAGGGGTGCAGAAAGATGTAGGAGAGGTGCACAAAGAGGCAAGAGGGGTACAGAAACAGGCAGGAGGGGTGCAGAAAGAAGCAACAGAGGTGCTGAAAGAGGCGCGAAGGGTGCATAAAGAGGCAAGTGAAGTGCAGAAAGAAGCATCAGAGGTACAGAAAGAGGCAAGAGAGGTGCAGAAACAGGCAGGAACGGTGCAAAAAGAGGGAACAGGGGAGCAGAAAGAGGCAAGAGAGGTGCAGAAAGAGGGGAGAGGGGTGCAGAAAGAGGCAAGAGGGGTGCAGAAAGACCAAATGAAGTGCAGAAAGAGGCGACAGAGGTGAAGAAAGACGGAAGAGAGGTACAGAAACAAGCAAGAGAAGTGCAGAAAGAGGTAAGAGAATTGCTGAAAGAAGTAACAGAGGTGTAGAAAGAAGCAAGAGAAGTGCAGAAAGAGGCAAGTGAGGTGCAGAAAGAAGAAAGAGCAGTGCAGAAAGAACCAACAGAGGTGCAAAAAGAGGCAAGAGGGGTGCAAAAAGAGGTAGGAGAGGTGCACAAAGAGGCAAGAGAGGTACAGAAAGAGGCAGGAGGGGTGCAGAAAGAAGGAAGAGAAGTGCAGAAAGAGGCAAGAGAATTGCTGAAAGAAGCAACAGAGGTGTAGAAAGAAGCAAGAGAAGTGCAGAAAGAGGCAAGTGAGGTGCAGAAAGAGAGCAGTGCAGAAAGAACCAACAGAGGTGCAAAAAGAGGCAAGAGGGGTGCAGAAAAAGGTAGGAGAGGTGCACAAAGAGGCAATAGAGGTACAGAAAGAGGCAGGAGGGGTGCAAAAAGAAGGTAGAGAAGTGCAGAAAGAAGCAACAGAGGTGCTGACAGAGGCGCAATGGGTGCAGAAAGAGCAAGTGAAGTGCAGAAAGAAGCATCAGAGGTACAGAAAGAGGCAAGAGAGGTGCAGAAACAGGCAGGAAAGGTGCAGAAAGAGGGAACAGGGGCGCAGAAAGAGGCAAGAGAGGTACAGAAAGAGGGGGGAGGGGTGCAGAAAGAGGCAAGAGGGGTGCAGAAAGACCAAATAAAGTGCAGAAAGAGGCAACAGAGGTGAAGAAAGACGCAAGAGAGGCACAGAAACAAGCAAGAGAAGTGCAGAAAGAGGTAAAAGAATTGCTGAAAGAAGCAACAGAGGTGTCGAAAGAAGCAAGAGAAGTGCAGAAAGAGGCAAGTGAGGTGCAGAAAGAAGAAAGAGCAGTGCAGAGAGAACCAACAGAGGTGCAAAAAGAGGCAAGAGGGGTGCAGAAAGAGGTAGGAGAGGTGCACAAAGAGGCAAGAGAGGTACAGAAAGAGGCAGGAGGGGTGCAGAAAGAAGGAAGAGAAGTGCAGAAAGAGGCAAGAGAATTGCTGAAAGAATCAACAGAGGTGTAGAAAGAAGCAAGAGAAGTGCAGAAAGAGGCAAGTGAGGTGCAGAAAGAAGCAAGAGCTGTGCAGAAAGAACCAACAGCAGTGCAAAAAGAGGCAAGAGGGGTGCAGAAAAAGGTAGGAGAGGTGCACAAAGAGGCAAGAGAGGTACAGAAAGAGGCAGGAGGGGTGCAGAAAGAAGGAAGAGAAGTGCAGAATGAAGCACAGAGGTGCTGAAAGAGGCGCAATGGGTGCAGAAAGAGCAAGAGAAGTGCGGAAAGAAGTAACAGAGGTACAGAAAGAGGCAAGAGAGGTGCAGAAACAGGCAGGAAAGGTGCAGAAAGAGGGAACAGGGGTGCAGAAAGAGGCAAGAGAGGTGCAGAAAGAGAAAAGAGTGGTGCAGAAAGAGGCAAGAGGGATGCAGAAAGAAGCAAGTGACGTGCAGAAAGAGGCAACAGAGGTGCAGAAAGACGCAAGAGAGGTGCAGAAACAAGCAAGAGAAGTGCAGAAAGAGGCAAGAGAATTGCTGAATGAAGCAACAGAGGTGTGGAAAGAAGCAAGAGAAGTGCAGAAAGAGGAAAATGAGGTGCAGAAAGAGGCAAGAGAGGTGCAGAAAATGGCAAGAGAACTGCAGAAAGAGGCAAGAGGAATGCAAAAAAGGGAAGAAGGGTGCAGAAAGAAGCAAGAGAGGTGCAGAAAGAAGCAAGAGAAGTATAGAAAGAAGCAAAAGGGGTGTAGAAAGAGGGAAGACGAGTACAGAAAGAGACAACAGGAGTGCAGAAAGAGACAACAGGGGTGCAGAAAGAAGCAAGAGAGGTGCAGAAAGAAGCAACAGAGGTGCAGAAAGAGGCAAGAGGGGTGCAGAAAGAGGAGAGAGAAGTGCAGAAAGAAGCAAAAGAGGTGCACAAAGAGGCAAGAGGGGTGCAGAAAGAGGCAAGAGCAGTGCAGAAAGAACCAAGAGATGTGCAGAATGAGGCAAGAGAGGTACAGAAAGAGGCAAGAGATGTGCAGAAAAAGGAAGAAGGGTGCAGAAAGAAGCAAGAGAAGTGCAGAAAGAGGCAAGATCATTGCTGAAAGAAGCATCAGAGGTGTAGAGGCAAGAGGGGTGCAGAAAGAGGTAGGAGAGGTGCACAAAGAGGCAAAATAGGTACAGAAAGAGGCAGGAGGGGTGCAGAAAGAAGGAAGAGAAGTGCAGAAAGAGGCAAGAGAATTGCTGAAAGAAGCAACAGCGGTGTAGAAAGAAGCAAGAGAAGTGCAGAAAGAGGCAAGTGAGGTGCAGAAAGAAGCAAGAGAAGTGCAGAAAGAACCAACAGAGGTGCAAAATGAGGCAAGAGGGGTGCAGAAAGAGGTAGGAGAGGTGCACAAAGAGGCAAAAGAGGTACAGAAAGAGGCAGGAGGGGTGCAGAAAGAAGGAAGAGAAGTGCAGAAAGAGGCAAGAGAATTGCTGAAAGAAGCAACAGAGGTGTAGAAAGAAGCAAGAGAAGTGTAGAAAGAGGCAAGTGAGGTGCAGAAAGAAGCAAGAGCAGTGCAGAAAGAACCAACAGAGGTGCAAAAAGAGGCAAGATGGGTGCAGAAAAAGGTAGGAGAGGTGCAGAAAGAGGGAACAGGGGTGCAGAAAGAGGCAGGAGGGGTGCAGAAAAGAAGGAAGAGAAGTGCAGAAAGAAGCAACAGAGGTGCTGAAAGAGGCTCAAAGGGTGCAGAAAGAGCAAGAGAAGTGCAGAAAGAAGCAACAGAGGTACAGAAAGAGGAAAGAGAGGTGCAGAAACAGGCAGGAAAGGTGCAGAAAGAAGAAACACGGGTGCAGAAAGAGGCAAGAGAAGTACAGAAAGAGAAAAGAGGGGTGCAGAAAGAGGCAAGAGGGATGCAGAAAGAAGCAAGTGACGTGCAGAAAGAGGCAACAGAGGTGCAGAAAGACGCAAGAGAGGTGCAGAAACAAGCAAGAGAAGTGCAGAAAGAGGCGAGAGAATTGCTGAAAGAAGCAACAGAGGTGTGGAAAGAGGCAAGAGAAGTGCAGAAAGAGGCAAGTGAGGTGCAGAAAGAAGCAAGAGAGGTGCAGAAAATGGCAAGAGAACAGCACAAAGAGGCAAGAGGAATGCATAAAAGGGAAGAAGGGTGCAGAAAGAAGCAAGAGAGGTGCAGAAAGAAGCAAGAGAAGTGTAGAAAGAAGCAAGAGAGGTGCAGAAAGAGGGAAGAAGAGTGCAGAAAGAGACAACGGGGGTGCAGAAAGAGACAACAGGGGTGCAGAAATAAGCAAGAGAGGTGCAGAAAGAGGCAATAGAAGTGCAGAAAGAAGCAACAGATGTGCAGAAAGAGGCAAGAGATGTGCAGATAAAGGAAGAAGGGTGCAGAAAGAAGCAAGAGAAGTGCAGAAAGAGGCAAGTGAGGTGCAGAAGGAGGCAGGACAACTGCAGAAAGAGGCAAGAGAGTTGCAGAAACAGGCAAAAGGGGTGCAGAAAGAGGGAACAGGTGTGCAGACAGAGGCAAGAGAGGTGCAGAAAGAGGGAAGAGGGGTACAGAAAGAGGCAAGAGGGATGTAGAAATTTGCAACAGAGGTGCAAAAAGAAGCAAGAGCAGTGCAGAAAGAACCAACAGAGGTGCAGAAAGAGGCAAGAGGGGTACAGAAAGAGGCAAGAGACATGCAGAAAGAAGCAATAGAGGTGCAGAAAGGGGCAAGAGAACTACAGAAAAAGGCAAGAGAGGTGCACAAAGAGTCAGGAGAGGTGCACAAAGAGGCAAAAGGGGTGCAGAAAGAGGCAAGAGGGGTGCAGAAAGAAGCAAGAGAAGTGCAGAAAGAAGCAACAGAGGTGCTTAAAGAGGCAAGAGGGGTGCAGGAAGAGGCAAAAGAAGTGCAGAAAGAAGCAACAGAGGTGCTGAAAGAGGCAAGAGAGGTGCAGAAACATGCAAGAAAGGTACAGAAAGAGGGAACAGGGGTGCAGAAAGAGGTAAGAGGGATACAGACATTTGCAAGAGAGGTGCAGAAAGAAGCAGGAGCAGTGCAAAAGAAGCAAGTGAAGTGCAGAAAGAAGCAAGAGAGGTGAAGAAATAGGGAAGAGGGGTGCCGAAGGAGGCATGAGGGATGCAGAAATTTGCAAAAGAGGTGCAGAAAGAAGCAAGAGCAGTGCAGAAAGAACAGACAGAGGTGTAAAAAGAGGCAAGAGGGGTGCAGAAATAGGTAGGAGGGGTGCAGAAAGAAGGAAGAGAAGTGCAGAAAGAGGCAACAGAGGTGCCAAAAGAGGCAAGAGAGGTGCAGAAAGAGGCAAGATGGGTGCAGAAAGAAGGAAGAGAAGTGCAGAAAGAGGCAACAGAGGTGCCAAAAGAGGCAAGAGGGGTGCAGAAATAGGTAGGAGAGGTACACATTGAGGCAAGAGGGGTACAGAAAGAGGCAGGAGGGGTGCAGAAAGAAGGAAGAGAAGTGCAGAAAGAAGCAACAGAGGTGCTGAAAGAGGTGTGAAGTGTGCAGAAAGAGGCAAGAGAAGTGCAGAAAGAAGCAACAGAGGTGCTGAAAGAGGCTCAAAGGGTGCAGAAAGAGCAAGAGAAGTGCAGAAAGAAGCAACAGAGGTACAGAAAGAGGAAAGAGAGGTGCAGAAACAGGCAGGAAAGGTGCAGAAAGAAGAAACACGGGTGCAGAAAGAGGCAAGAGAAGTACAGAAAGAGAAAAGAGGGGTGCAGAAAGAGGCAAGAGGGATGCAGAAAGAAGCAAGTGACGTGCAGAAAGAGGCAACAGAGGTGCAGAAAGACGCAAGAGAGGTGCAGAAACAAGCAAGAGAAGTGCAGAAAGAGGCGAGAGAATTGCTGAAAGAAGCAACAGAGGTGTGGAAAGAGGCAAGAGAAGTGCAGAAAGAGGCAAGTGAGGTGCAGAAAGAAGCAAGAGAGGTGCAGAAAATGGCAAGAGAACAGCACAAAGAGGCAAGAGGAATGCATAAAAGGGAAGAAGGGTGCAGAAAGAAGCAAGAGAAGTGTAGAAAGAAGCAAGAGAGGTGCAGAAAGAGGGAAGAAGAGTGCAGAAAGAGACAACGGGGGTGCAGAAAGAGACAACAGGGGTGCAGAAATAAGCAAGAGAGGTGCAGAAAGAGGCAATAGAAGTGCAGAAAGAAGCAACAGATGTGCAGAAAGAGGCAAGAGATGTGCAGATAAAGGAAGAAGGGTGCAGAAAGAAGCAAGAGAAGTGCAGAAAGAGGCAAGTGAGGTGCAGAAGGAGGCAGGACAACTGCAGAAAGAGGCAAGAGAGTTGCAGAAACAGGCAAAAGGGTGCAGAAAGAGGGAACAGGGTGTGCAGACAGAGGCAAGAGAGGTGCAGAAAGAGGGAAGAGGGGTACAGAAAGAGGCAAGAGGGATGTAGAAATTTGCAACAGAGGTGCAAAAAGAAGCAAGAGCAGTGCAGAAAGAACCAACAGAGGTGCAGAAAGAGGCAAGAGGGGTACAGAAAGAGGCAAGAGACATGCAGAAAGAAGCAATAGAGGTGCAGAAAGGGGCAAGAGAACTACAGAAAAAGGCAAGAGAGGTGCACAAAGAGTCAGGAGAGGTGCACAAAGAGGCAAAAGGGTGCAGAAAGAGGCAAGAGGGGTGCAGAAAGAAGCAAGAGAAGTGCAGAAAGAAGCAACAGAGGTGCTTAAAGAGGCAAGAGGGGTGCAGGAAGAGGCAAAAGAAGTGCAGAAAGAAGCAACAGAGGTGCCGAAAGAGGCAAGAGAGGTGCAGAAACATGCAAGAAAGGTACAGAAAGAGGGAACAGGGGTGCAGAAAGAGGTAAGAGGGATACAGACATTTGCAAGAGAGGTGCAGAAAGAAGCAGGAGCAGTGCAAAAAGAAGCAAGTGAAGTGCAGAAAGAAGCAAGAGAGGTGAAGAAATAGGGAAGAGGGGTGCCGAAGGAGGCATGAGGGATGCAGAAATTTGCAAAAGAGGTGCAGAAAGAAGCAAGAGCAGTGCAGAAAGAACAGACAGAGGTGTAAAAAGAGGCAAGAGGGGTGCAGAAATAGGTAGGAGGGGTGCAGAAAGAAGGAAGAGAAGTGCAGAAAGAGGCAACAGAGGTGCCAAAAGAGGCAAGAGAGGTGCAGAAAGAGGCAAGATGGGTGCAGAAAGAAGGAAGAGAAGTGCAGAAAGAGGCAACAGAGGTGCCAAAAGAGGCAAGAGAGGTGCAGAAACATGCAAGAAAGGTACAGAAAGAGGGAACAGGGGTGAAGAAAGAGGTAAGAGGGATACAGACATTTGCAAGAGAGGTGCAGAAAGAAGCAAGAGCAGTGCAGAAAGAAGCAAGAGAAGTGCAGAAGGAATAAAGAGAGGTGGAGAAATAGGGAAGAGGGGTGCAGAACGAGGCATGAGGGATGCAGAAATTTGCAAAAGAGGTGCAGAAAGAAGCAAGAGCAGTGCAGAAAGAACCAACAGAGGTGCAAAAAGAGGCAAGAGGGGTGCAGAAATAGGTAGGAGAGGTACACATTGAGGCAAGAGGGGTACAGAAAGAGGCAGGAGGGGTGCAGAAAGAAGGAAGAGAAGTGCAGAAAGAAGCAACAGAGGTGCTGAAAGAGGTGTGAAGTGTGCAGAAAGAGGCAAGAGAAGTGCAGAAAGAAGCAACAGAGGTACAGAAAGAGGCAAAAGAGGTGCAGAAACAGGCAGGAAAGGCGCAGAAAGAGGGAACAGGGGTGCAGAAAGAGGCAAGAGAGGTGCAGAAAGAAGGGAGAGGTGCGCAGAAAGAGGCAAGTGAGGTGCAGAAAGAGGCAAGGGAGGTACAGAAAATGGCAAGAGAACTGCAGAAAGAGGCAAGAGGGATGCAAAAAAGGGAAGAAGCGTGCATTAAGAAGCAAGAGAGGTGCAGAAAGAAGCAAGAGAAGTGCAGAAAGAACCAAGAGAGGTGCAGAAAGAGGGAAGACGAGTGCAGAAAGAGGCAAAAGGGGTATAGAAAGAAGCAAGAGAGGTGCAGAAAGAGGCAAAAGAAGTGCAGAAAGAAGCAACAGAGGTAAAGAAAGAGGCAAGAGAGGAGCAGTAAGGGGGAGGAGGGGTGCAAAAAGAGGCAAGATGGGTGCAGAAAGAAGCAAGAGAGGTACAGAAAGAAGCAAGAGAAGTGCAGAAAGAAGCAACAGGGGTGCAGAAAGAGGCAAGAGAGGTACAGAAAGAGGCAAGAGAAGTGCAGAAAGAAGCAAAAGAGGTGCAGAAAGAGGCAAGAGAACAGCAGAAAAAGGCAAGAGAGGTGCAGAAAGGGGGAGGAGGGGTGCAAAAAGAGGCAAGATGGGTGCAGAAAGACGCAAGAGAGGTACAGATAGACGCAAGAGAAGTACAGAAAGAAGCAACAGTGGTGCAGAAAGAGGCAAGAGAGGTACTGAAAGAGGCAAGCGAAGTGAAGAAAGAAGCAAGAGAGGTGCAGAAAGATGCAAAAGAAGTACAGAAAGAAGCAACAGAGGTAAAGAAAGAGGCAAAAGAGGAGCAGAAAGGGGGAGGAGGGGTGAAAAAAGAGGCTAGAAGGGTGCAGAAAGAAGCAATAGAAGTGCAGAAAGAGGCAAGTGAGATGCAGAAGGAGGCAAGAGAGCTGCAGAAAGAGGCAAGAGAGCTGCAGAAACAGGCAAAAGGGGTACAGAAAGAGGGAACAGGTGTGCAGACAGAGGCAAGAGAGGTGCAGAAAGACGGAAGAGGGGTGCTGAAAGAGGCAAGAGGGATGCATAAATTTGCAACACAGGTGCAGAAAGAAGCAAGAGAGGTGCAGAATGAACCAACAGAGGTGCAGAAAGAGGCAAGCTAGGTACAGAAAGAGGCAAGAGAAGTGCAGAAAGAAGCAAAAGAGGTGCAGAAAGAGGCAAGAGAATAGCAGAAAAAGGCAAAAGAGGTGCAGAAAGAGGAAGGAGAGGTGCACAAAGAGGCAAGAGGGGTACAGAAGGTGGCAAGAGGGGTGCAGAAAGAAGCAAGATGCAGAAAGAAGCAACAGAGGTGCTGAAAGAGGCAAGTGGGGTGCAGAAAGAGGCAAGAGACGTGCAGGGAGAAGCAACAGAGGTGTAGAAAGAGGCAATAGAAGTGCAGAAAGAAGCAACAGAGGTGCAGAAAGAGGCAAGAAGGGTACAGAAAGAGGAGGGAGAAGTGCAGAAAGAAGCAAAAGAGGTGCACAAAGAGGCAAGAGGGGTGCAGAAAGAGGCAAGAGATGTGCAGAATGAGGCAAGACAGGTGCAGAAAGAGGCAAGAGATGTGCAGAAAAAGGAAGAAGGGTGCAGAAACAAGCAAGAGAAGTGCAGAGAGAGGCAAGTGAGGTGCAGAAGGAGGCAAGACAACTGCAGAAAGGGGCAAGAGGGATGAAAAAAATGGAAGGAGGGTGCATAAAGAAGCAAGAGATGTGCAAAAAGAAGCAAGAGAAGTGCAGAAAGAAGCAAGAGAGGTGCAGAAAGAGGCAAAAGAAGTGCAGAAAGAACCAACAGAGGTAAAGAAAGAGGCAAGAGAGGTGCAGAAAAGGGGAGGAGGGGTGCAAAAAGAGGCAAGATGGGTGCAGAAAGACGCAAGAGAGGTACAGAAAGAAGCAAGAGAAGTGCAGAAAGAAGCAACAGGGGTGCAGAAAGAGGCTAGAAGGGTACAGAAAGAAGCAAGAGAAGTACAGAAAGAGGCAAGTGAGGTGCAGAAGGAGGCAAGAGTACTGTAGAAAGAGGCAAGAGAGTTGCACAAACTGGCAAAAGGGGTGCAGAAAGAGGGAACAGGTGTACAGACAGAGGCAAGAGAGGTGCAGAAAGACAGAAGAAGGGTGCTGAAACAGGCAAGAGGGATACATAAATTTGCAACAGAGGTGGTCCAGAAAGAAGCAAGAGCAGTGCAGAATGAACCAACAGAGGTGCAGAAAGAGGCAAGAGAGGTACATAAAGAGGCAAGAGAAGTGCAGAAAGAAGCAAAAAAGGTGCAGAAAGAGGAAAGAAAACAGCAGAAAAAGGCACGAGAGGTGCAGAAAAAGGAAGGAGAGGTGCACAAAGAGGCAAGAGGGGTACAGGAAGAGGCAAGACGGGGGCAGAAAGAAGCAAGAGAAGTGCAGAAAGAAGCAACAGAGGTGCTGAAACAGGCAAGTGGGGTGCAGGAAGAGGCAATGGACGTGCAGGGAGAATCAACAGAGGTGCAGAAAGAGGCAAGAGAGGTGCAGAAACAGGCAGGAAAGGTGCAGAAAGAGGGAACAGGGGTGCATAAAGAGGCAAGAGGGATACAGAAATGTGCAAAAGAGGTGCAGAATGAAGCAAGAGCAGTGCAGAAAGAACCAACAGAGGTGCAGAAAGAGGCAAGAGGCGTACAGAAAGAGGCAAAAGAGGTGCAGAAAGAGGCAAAAGAAGTACAGAAAGAAGCAACAGAGGTAAAGAAAGAGGCAAGAGAGGAGCAGAAAGGGGGAGGAGGGGTGCAAAAAGAGGCAAGATGGGTGCAGAAAGACGCAAGAGAGGTACAGAAAGAAGCAAGAGAAGTGCAGAAAGAAGCAACATGGGTGCAGAAAGAGGCAAGAGAGGTACAGAAAGAGGCAAGAGAAGTGCAGAAAGAAGCAAAGAGAGGTGCAGAAAGAGGCAAGAGAACAGCAGAAAAAGGCAAGAGAGGTGCAGAAAGGGGGAGGGGGTGCAAAAAGAGGCAAGATGGGTGCAGAAAGACGCAAGAGAGGTACAGATAGACGCAAGAGAAGTACAGAAAGAAGCAACAGGGGTGCAGAAAGAGGCAAGAGGGGAGCAGAAAGAGGCAAGAGAAGTGCAGAAAGAAGCAACAGTGGTGCAGAAAGAGGCAGGAGAGGTGCAGAAACAGGCAGGAAAGGTGTAGAAAGAGGGAACACGGTGCAGAAAGAGGCAAGAGGGATACAGAAATTTGCAAAAGAGGTGCAGAAAGAAGCAAGAGCAGTGTAGAAAGAACCAACAGATGTGCAGAAAGAGGCAAGAGGGGTGCAGAAAGAGGCAAGAGGGGTGCAGAAAGAAGGACGAGAAGTGCAGAAAGAAGCAACAGAGGTGCTGAAAGAGACAAGAAGGGTGCAGAAAGAGGCAAGAGAGGTGCAGAAAGAGGCAAGTGATCTTCAGAAAAAAGCAACAGAGGTTCTGAAAGAGGCAAGTGAGGTGCAGAAAGGGGCAAGAGAAGTGCAGAAAGAGGCAAGTGAAGTGCAGAAAGAAGACAGTGAGGTGCAGAAAGAGGAAGAAAGGTGCAGAAAGAAGCAAGAGAAATACAGAGAGGCAAGTGAGGTGCAGAAAGAGGTACGGGAGGTGCAGAAAATGGCAAGAGAACTGTAGAAAGGGGCAAGAGGGATGAAAAAAGGGGAAGGAGGGTGCATAAAGAAGCAAAAGAGGTGCAAAAAGATGCAAGAGAAGTGCAGAAAGAAGCAAGAGAGGTGCAGAAAGAGGCAAAATAAGTGCAGAAAGAAGCAACAGAGGTAAAGAAAGAGGCAAGAGAGGTGCAGAAAAGGGGAGGAGGGGTGCAAAAAGAGGCAAGATGGGTACAGAAAGACGCAAGAGAGGTACAGAAAGAAGCAAGAGAAGTGCAGAAAGAAGCAACAGGGGTGCAGAAAGAGGCTAGAAGGGTGCAGAAAGAAGCAAGAAAAGTGCAGAAATAGGCACGGGAGGTGCAGAAGGAGGCAAGAGAACTGTAGAAAGAGGCAAGAGAGTTGCAGAAACAGGCAAAAGGGGTGCAGAAAGAGGGAACAGGTGTGCAGACAGAGGCAAGAGAGGTGCAGAAAGATGGAAGAGGGGTGCTGAAAGAGGCAAGAGGGATACATAAATTTGCAACAGAGGTGGTGCAGAAAGAAGCAAGAGCAGTGCAGAATGAACCAACAGAGGTGCAGAAGAGGTGCAGAATGAGGAAAGAGAACAGCAGAAAAAGGCAAGAGAGGTGCAGAAAAAGGAAGGAGAGGTGCACAAAGAGGCAAGAGGGGTACAGGAAGAGGCAAGAGGGGTGCATAAAGAAGCAAGAGAAGTGCAGATAGAAGCAACAAATGTGCTGAAACAGGCAAGTGGGGTGCAGAAAGAGGCAATAGACATGCAGGGAGAAGAAACAGAGGTGCAGAAAGAGGCAAAAGAGGTGCAGACACAGGCAGGAAAGGTGCAGAAAGAGGGAACAGGGGTGCAGAAAGAGGCAAGAGGGATACAGAAATGTGCAAAAGAGGTGCAGAATGAAGGAAGAGCAGAAAGAACCAACAGAGGTGCAGAAAGAGGCAAGAGGGGTACAGAAAGAGGCAAGAGCAGTGCAGAAAGAAGCAAAAGAGGTGCAGAAAGAGGCAAGAGAACTGCAGAAAAAGGCAAGAGAGGTGCGGAAAGAGGAAAGAGAGGTGCAGAAAGAGGCAAGAGGGGTACAGAAAGAGGGAAGGGGGTGCAGAAAAAAGCAAGAGAAGTGCAGAAAGAAGCAACAGAGGTGCTGAAATAGGCAAGAGGGGTGCAGAAAGAGGCAAGAGAAGTGCAGAAAGAAGCAACAGAGGTGCAGAAAGAGGCAAGAGAGGTGCAGAAATGGGCAGGAAAGGTGCAGAAAGAGGGAACGGGGTGCAGAAAGAGGCAAGAGGGATACAGAAATTTGCAAAAGAGGTGCAGAAAGAAGCAAGAGCAGTGCAGAAAGAACCAACAGATGTGCAGAAAGAGGCAAGAGGGGTACAGAAAGAGGCAAGAGGGGTGCAGAAAGAAGGACGAGAAGTGCAGAAAGAAGCAACAGAGGTGCTGAAAGAGACAAGAAGGGTGCAGAAAGAGGCAAGAGAAGTTCAGAAATAAGCAACAGAGTTGCAGAAAGAGGCAATAGTGGTGCAGAAAGAGGCAAGAGAGATGCAGAAAGCAGCAAGTGAGGAACAGAAAGAGGCAAGAGAGGTGCAGAAAGAAGAGAGTGGGGTTCAGAGAGAGGCAAGAGAAGAGCAGAAAGTGGCAAGTGAGGTGCAGAAAAAGGCAAGAGAGGTATAGAAAGAGGCAAGATAAGTGTAGAAAGAGAAGTGCAGAAAGAGGCACTTGAGATGCAGAAAGAGGCAAGAGAGGTACAGAAAGAGGCTTGAGAAGTGCAGAAAGAGGCAAGAGAAGTGCAGAAAGAGGCAATAGAGGTGCAGAAGGAAGATAGTGAGGTGCAGAAAGAGGCAAGTGTAGTGTAGAAAGAGACAGGAGAGTTACAGAAAGAGGCAAGGGAAGTGCAGAAACAGGCAAGAGAAATGCACAAAGAGCAAGAGAGGAGCAAAAAGAGGCAAGAGAGGTGTAGAAAGAAGCAAGAGAAGTGCAGAAAGAGGCAAGTGAGGTGCAGAAAGAGGCAAGAGAGGTGCAGAAAGAGGCAAGAGAGGTACAGAAAGAGGCAAGTGATCTGCATAAAAAAGCAACAGAGGTGCTGAAAGAGGCAAGTGAGGTGCAGAAAGGGGCACCCCGGGACACTGCAGGAGCCGGCCCTGGGGGGTGGCGGTCCCCAGGGCCATCACAGGCTCCAGGAGGGGGGCCGCCCGGCCCCCCTCCCAACATCTGCACAGCTTCGGGGAGGTGGTGTTCCCCGGGGCTCGGGGGTTCGTAACGGACCCCCAAATTTGCATAGTTAGTGCCCCGGGGAGGTGGCGGTCCCCGGGGCCTGTGGGGGGCTCGAGCCCCCCACAGGTAGTTTTTTTTTTTTTTAAAACAAGCCCAGGGGGGTGGCGGTCCCTGGGTCTGCGGGGGGCCATGTGCACCCCCAGAAATATGTAAAGAAAGCCCGGGGGGGTGGCGGTCCCCAGACTGCGGGGGCCTACCTGGGCCCCCGCTATTAAATTTACGCATGCCCCCGGGACTTGGCCCACCCGGGGGCTAAATATAAACGAAGCGCAGGAGTCCGCGCTTCGTTTTTTTTTTTTTTGCGGCCGGAGCCGCGGATCCAGCGCGCATTTTGCAGATTTTTTTTTTAAAAAAATGCTTTTTTGGGCCCTGGGGTCCTTGTGGGACCCCTTGAGCAGGCCTAGGGGTCAGGGTGTTTCTACCCTGCCCCCTTTTCTTGTTTTTCACGTTTGTTTTTGTCTTTTCTTGTGCCTCGGTTTTCTTGAAGCTCGTGGTCGGGAGGGTCCGCAGATCCTCCGTGCCTCTAAATATCGAAACTTTTATTTTGGATTTTCTCAGCAACTACTGAACAGATTTACACCATTTTTAAAAAGCTCGCTTTCTGAGCCAAGCAGTACCTTTTTGCCAAATTTGGGGTAAATCCGTTCAGTAGTTTCGGCTGTAGCCTTGCATAAAGTTTCCTATGGGAAATTGATTTTTTGACTCTTATTTTTTAATTTCTCTGGAATTACTGAACGGATTTACACCATTTAAAAAAAAGGGCGCTTTCTGAACCAAGCACTACCTTTTTGCCAAATTTGGTGTAATTCCGTTCAGCAGTTCGGGCTGTAGCCGTGGCTAAAGTTTCCTATGGGAATTAACATGGAGAAAACACGTTTTGGGACCCCCCTTTTTTCTCGGCCCCCGCTTGCCGAATCACCCCAAAACTTTCAAGATAGGAGCGGACCGGAGCGGGCCATAAGTTTTGAAAATTTCGCGAAGATTCATCAACCTCCAGTAAGCGCCACAGGGCTGTGTTGCAGAGTGGTGGTCCGGGCCACGCCCCTTTTACACCTCTCTGCAACGCAGCTCTGTGGCGCTTACTGGAGGTACCTGGCGGGCTAGTTGGACCCCAGGGACCCTCAGGATTCAAGGGGACTTTATCCCAAACTTAAAACGCCACGGGGCGCATTTGCACAGTGGTGAAGGGAGGGGGCGGGGCCTGAGGTGACATGTGTGCAAACATGCCCTGTGGCGCGTTTTAAGTTGGGGAATTAAGCCCCTTCAATTCTGAGGGCCCCTGGGGGCCAACTAGCCCACCAGGTATCTCCAGTAAGCGCCACAGGCCTGCGTTGCAGAGAGGTGGTCCAGGCCACGCCCCTTTTTACACCTCTCTGCAACGCAGCTCTGTGGCACTTACTGGAGGTACCTAGTGGGCTAGTTGGACCCCAGGGACCCTCAGGATTCAAGGGGACTTAATCTCCCAACTTAAAACGGCCACAGGGCGTGTTTGCACACATGTCACCTCAGGCCCCCCCTCCCTTCACCACTATGCAAACGCGCCCTGCCACAGGGCGCGTTTTAAGAGGTAGTTTTAATCCCCCTGCCCTATTATGTACTAGGGCCTTACAGAGGAGGTCATGCTAATCACAGGGGTACCCCAACACTGTTCCCTAGTGTATGTAGGTGTTTTCACTGTATTCTAGGTGTCTTTTAGCATAGCACTGGCTCTAGGCCTGGTTACTCAGAGTCAGTTACCACCAGTACCCGTCTGAAAAAGTTGTGGGCACCGGATGATTTTGCAACAAGGCCACTTTCTGCTCCTCTGTTGGTTCTTTCTGCACATGTCTTGCTTCTTCCTGCACTTTTCTTCGTCTTTGTGGACTTCTGTTGCTTCTTTCTGCATTTCTTTTGCTTCTTTCTGTGCGTTTTTTCTTCTTTCTTCACATGTCCTACCTCTGTAGGCATAGTTAGAAACTAGCATTTAAAAACCTTTGAAATTCACTTAAAAAATCATAGGTTTCAGGCACGTTATAGTTAGAAATTAGCATTTAAAAAACCTTTGAAATTCACTGAAAAAACCATAGGTTTCAGGCACGTTATAGTTAGAAATTAGCATTTAAAAAACCTTAGAAATTCACTGAAAAAACCATAGGTTTTAGGGAAAGTTATAGTTAGTTGGACATTTCACTCGTACAAAACCATAGAAATTCCCCCGTTATAGTTAGTTCAGCTAACTATAACTCGCGCCCGCAATGCACTGCTGATGACGTCACATATTACATCACTCATGACATGGTCAGTGACATCACTGATGACATCACTGATGACATCTCAAATGACATCACTGATGACATCACTGATGACATCATCCATGTGATAATTTGATGCATCTTCTCACACCCTAATATAACCTTTGATACACTCACTCTAAATTACAGACTGCCATTCTCAAAACCATAGACACTCCAACACCAATAACTACATACCCACTCACTGATTCTTAGGTTTACACACACATCCACTCACTCACCCATACAGTAACCCATACTTATGGTCACTCAGTACAGGACTATCATATGCACTCATACACCTATATAGACACTCACACACCACCACTCATCCATAGAGGTACTCACACACCTAGTCAGTCATGCAAATAATTAAGCACACTGCCATTTACTCACCTACACAGTTATACACACACCAGCTCAATTACTCATACAAATACTAGCACATTCTTACGCTCTTATACAATCACTGATACAAGCACACACTCATCCATACAGTCACTCTCACAATCACACAATCTCACTTATAGCCATTTATATACTCCAACACACATATATACTGCCTTTCACATATGTAGTTACTCACACATGTACCACTGAGATATACATTCACTCACTAACACACCCATACACACACTCACCCACCCATACAGTCCATCACAGATGCACTCTTGAAACCATGCACCCAGTGAATCACCCACTCACACATCTATGCACAGAGTCACACACACCCCACCCACACAAACACTCAGGCACCAATACAGATACTCAGACAACCAATCAATAACCCATATAGACACTCATGTAGCTATTCGCAAACCCATGCAGCCGCTTACACACCAACAGACAGACGGATACAGACATTCACACAGTTTAGTCACTAACCCATGCATTCAGTAAGATACGTTTAATCACTCACTTATAGAGTCAGTCACGCACCTTCTAAATCATCCATTCAGACACTTATACACCCACTCATTCTTCAATACGCCTTTCCCTATATATATTAAACATATTTAAACTTTACAGAAACACACAGTCACTGGACGATGTCATCAGTGATGTCATCAGTGATGTCATTTGAGATGTCATCAGTGATGTCATCGACCATGTCATGAGTGATGTAATATGTGACATCATCAGCAGTGCATTGCGGGGGCACGAGTTATAGTTAGCTGAACTAACTATAACGGGGGAATTTCTATGGTTTTGTACGAGTGAAATGTCCAACTAACTATAACTTTCCCTAAAACCTATGGTTTTTTCAGTGAATTTCTAAGGTTTTTTAAATGCTAATTTCTAACTATAACGTGCCTGAAACCTATGGTTTTTTCAGTGATATATATACATATGTCCCCCTTTGGCGTCCTCCTCCTGAACACCGAATCCGGTGGCACCAGGTTAACATACTTTAACTTCACTGCTTTTCAGGTTGGTTTCTTTAAAAGCTCATTTTAGTGTTCTTCTTCAATGGCAAATACACACAGTCAATTTCGTCTACAAAATCGGACCGACACGTTTCGGCGATTTGCCTTCCTCTGGGTCACTGTGGATTCTACATTGTGTTCATTATATCCTATGTTCCTTCTCAATGTTGTTGACCCTTGAGTGACCACTAGAGCAATATACTTATTTACTTATCTTGGCTCCTATTCCCCGCCATTTGTGATTTACCACATCATGCTTAAGTTAAGAAAACATCATAATGCTTTTTGTGTTTATATACATGCATATTACTTGATTAATCTCTTCAAACCATTTTGTTCTTTTTTCCCCCTTCTTTTCTACATTTTTTTCATTTTTTTCCTCTTTTCTTTAACACACATTTTATTTCATAAATTTAATTTTTCATTGGTCATTTCTATTTCCACACACTTTTATTTTAATTTTATTTTTTTATTTATCAAGAAGGTATATGTATGCTTCATTGTTTGTTTAACCATTTTGGAAAAGACAAGAGGGAAAAACAAGAGGCCAAAATTTTAAGCAACGGTAATTGTCTCCCATGCCACCTCTTACTTATATACACCACCTATCCTTAATACCATTCCTTTCGTTTCTTTTGGGAGGCAAGCCCTACAATAGGAATGCCATACCTAAAGTACAAGAAGGTGCACATGCCCAACTGCTACATGTAATTTCTTCTCCTTATTTTCACTTCTTCTCTGTCTCGTATCCTGGGGTGTTCAGATTTAAAGTGCAAATGCATTAATTGCCTCTCTCCCTTGTTGCTAATCGATCATCTCATCCTCT
Source organism: Calotriton arnoldi (assembly GCA_963921515.1). Lineage (NCBI taxonomy): Eukaryota > Metazoa > Chordata > Amphibia > Caudata > Salamandridae > Calotriton > Calotriton arnoldi. Next base: position 11,826 of record CAWUFW010012583.1, on the reverse strand, counting down.
TAAAATATTCTAATAAAGTGCAAATGCATTAAAGAGCAACATTCCCGGGGACCAGCCCTTTTGTTGGTTCGCCCAGTGTAACATATCGCAAAGTACCCTCATTAAAAGACAAATTAGTTAAAAGCCACTTTACATCCAATCCAAAGAATAACTGGTTGGCGAACCAACAAAAGGGCTTCATACACTGCACAAAATGCAAAGCCTGCAGAATAGGCAAAATTGTCAAGGAAATCATGGATTTTAGGGGCAAAATTTTCAGGATAAACGAAAGAATCACATGTGAGTCAACCTACATAGTATATGTGATTGAGTGCCACTGTGGAATGCGGTATATAGGAAGCACAATATGCCCCATCAAAAAGAGAATTTTGGAGCATGTTCGAGCAATCCAAAATGGGGATATGACATATGCCTTTGCCAAACACATGACCATACACCAAGATGCAGACTGGCATAATATCAGGTACTTTGGACTAGTAACAGTACCGAAACATGAGAGAGGTGGCAATAGAACCCTAAAACTAGAGACTAGAATCCAGGATGATCATCAGGTTCAGAACCAAAACCCCACATGGATTAAATGGGGACGAAGAACTGTATATACACCTATGAGGCTAGATGACGATTGAAAAAAGGCAACCTTGAACCAAAAGAAGTACTCACAGGCATAAAGAGGATGACACACCATTCATGACAATTATACGGAAGCAAAGTATCATAATACAAACATTGCGGTTCGAGCACTAAGCTCATGATCGAGAAACTATTCTTGATGAGGGTAGGAGCAACTAATAAAAGACATACTGTCAATAGCACTAAGCATTTACGAAGTATATGGGCACTTAGCCATTACATCAGTACGAACTGCAGAGTCCAAAATGACAGTACTATACTGATCACACAAATGTTGACATCAAACGGCATTTGACCTGAAATGAGCAATTGGACTTGGCAGAGTATCTCAAACCCATGAGATCTGAAAACAATATCCTGCATTGACAATAACATTTTTTTTAAATGGAGATGCAAACACAAGGATGTGTCATGCCCACAGATGTACTACTAAATTGGTGTGCACAACTCTGAAACATCAACGATGAACGTATCTGAACATCAATAAGATACAGAACCCAGTATGGACAGCAACAACACTTGATTTATACACTTTCATAATGGTAACCTGATATGAGCAACTACATGTCCCAGAATGCCTCATTGTGGGCACTGACGGGCTAGAACTATAAAAAGGGAAAGTAAAGATGGACTCACATTACCGTTAACAAGAACCGTGGTGGGTTGAAACACGTAGGTAGTGGTAGTGGTGTAATTTGCATGTCTGCAAATAAAAGTCCAAATTGAACATTCCCTTGATGTGCGGTGAATCCTATTCTGGATAAGTTTGGTGATTGATATATATATATTATCAAATGTTATCAAATGGTGAATCATACATATGAATGTGAATTGTATAACATTCTAAGATGGCCCATAAAGTACATATTTATAGTCCGTTAACTATGTTCATTGTTTATTTTGCCCCGGAAGTACTACCTCCATGAGTATGTAAATGTTTGGCGGTGCCTCCGTCTCTGTTTACAGTTTGGAAAAAGGCGCGAAGCCGAAACGCGTCATGTTTGTTTAACCCGGTAAATTAAACACCGAGTTTTTCACCCTTAACGGAGTGCGGTCTCTTCACTTGGCGACGAGTGGGGTTTGGAGCTGTGTATAATTCCGTGGTACCATCGCCACGGACTACTGACCGGCACCCGTTCCTGAGTGCTTATTGCGATCACTGATGGACCCTTGAGCTGCAACCGATATCGCACAAGAGCACCGCCGAAGTCATCACGGACAAATTGAGGGAGATGTTACGCGGACGGGTGAGTCGGACGACGCACCGGTCCCTGTTCCTTTCTCTTTGAGTGATTTCACCTATTGTATATCCATATGGTTTGAATTCTCATTTATCGGCTGGAACGAGTTAAGGGTGACAGTTTTAATGTTCTGACATTGACGGAGGCCAAATATACTGAAATAAGGATGTACTCGGACGAGGCACGCCGCGAAGCAGCGGCAGATATTTTTAAAAGGGGCCCGGCACAACACGGCGCTGAGAGCACCACTACCCCAAGTGCCTAGGGAACTTTAAAAAATCTATTTGGCAAATTGGAAAGACTTTTTGAACGCGAAATACGTAAATGGTGGGAAGCCACCTCTCTCCAAAACTATATTGAGGTGCAACGCATCCCACGTGGCTTACGCATCTACACAATTCCAGCTTATGAAAACCCCGATCCACAACTTCTCGACGAATGGGCGTCTTACACCGCGGATGTATCAGGTGGTATGTTAAAGATACTGATTAAATTTGCCTGGAGCGACAGAGACAAATGCCTCAAGGAAATAGAGGAGGTAGAAGCTTTGATTTCCCGTGAATCGGATCAGAAATTGAGGGATGAGCTAAGGGAAGCTATGAAAAAACGCCTCCTAATATATGAGGATAAAATCAGACAACGGAAACAAACAAAATTTAACAGAGACGCCCACGACTACGAGCAAGGAAGAGTCCTGACCTTTGCACGAAAATTTGATGCACCCCGTAAAGCGTTGAGAAGTGATGCAAACAAAAGAGTAGTCGTACGAAGAGAAACCTCGGAGTCGGATATCACCACAGACAACGAGCAATCGGGGGAAGAAGGTGCAACAGCACGCGTACAACTGTCAACGCAGTCTCATTTTCACGAGGAGTTCGAGCTCATGAGGCAGACATGGCAGAGAGGCGGCAGGGGCAAACCCCCAGAAAGAAGACAAGACAAACGCGAAGAGGGGGCTTCAACAAGTGCAAATCAAGGAGTAGCCTCCCAAACACGCAGCAAGAGGGGGACAAGGAGATAAACCTAGTGGAGGATCTAACAATTATCAATTTAACTCCACGAAAATTGACCAAGACCGAAGAAATCGTATTGAAGAAAGGACTAACATTTTGCCCGGCTCAGAACTTTGAGTTCACACAAACCAGAATTGACTTGTACCTCTTCACTCGAAAACTGAAACTCTTCAAATTCTTCAAAATGAAAAATGTGCGGAATTTAGGTGAAAACATACCAATTGTGGCAGGAACCGGGGTATTGACAGATGTTTTATCTGGCGAGGATTTGGATATGCTGCAAATACTGTCAAGTCAATCAACTGACCACCACGGTTATGATGAAGTTGATCAAATAGCTAATGTCGAAAGTTTTGGAATAGTACAAAAAACAGCTAAAACCAACTTTAGACCGAAATCGGTGTTCTGTCCTAAAACACCATTTGACACTATTGATGTATTTGAAGAAGCAGTGAAGAAGGATCTAGTACAAATGAAGACAACAAAATCTGTTAAATTCAAAGGATCAGAACCTAACTTGTCCATTGAACAGAAACAAGCCCTGGACAGTATACGAACAGACCCCATTATAATCTGCAAACCCTCAGATAAAGGGGGTAACATTGTGCTCATGACACGAGACTTTTACTGCAGTGAAGCCTTAAAACAACTGTCCGACACTACCTGTTACAGTAAGATCACCAAGGAAGAATATAACAGCAGCATCTGTGACTACCATGAAATGATTGAAAAGTGGCGGAAGAAAGGGATGATTGGTTCCAATGAATTTGAATTTCTAAAAAATCCGCATCCAGTGACACCTACATTTTATCACTTACCCAAGATCCATAAGAACCCTATAAAACCACCAGGTCGTCCCATCATTTCATCCAAAGGCAGTTTGACAGAAGCAATGTCTCAATATTTGGACTTTTTCTTAATTGATTTTGTAAAAACATTACCTTCTTACATTCGTGACACAGCAGACTTCATACGGATTATCTCAAACATCACATGGGAACCAGACATGTATATGATAGTCCTGGATGTAACTAGTTTGTATACGTGTATAGGACATGAACTTGGCATCAATGCAGTGGAATACTTCCTTAAAGGGAGATCTCTGAAATTCATGGAGCACAATGCTATGCTAATTGATTTTCTAAGGTTTTGCCTGACAAATAACATCTTTTTGTTTCAGAAACAGCATTTTAGACAAATCAAAGGAACGGCGATGGGCACCTGCTTCGCCCCCAGCTACGCAAACTTGTTCGTGGGCTGGTGGGAGAAGCAGGTGGCCTGGTCCGAAGGCATGAACCAATGGGTATCTTCGATTATTGGTTGGTATAGGTACATTGACGACCTTTTTATTTTCTGGAAGGGTTCTAAATCCGAGGCAGAACTGTACATACAAGAACTCAATGTAAATACAGTAAACTTACATTTCAGTTGGCAAATTAGTTGCATAGAGGTCACATTTCTAGATCTGAAGGTTTTTATCAAGGAAGGGTTGATCTGTACTTCACTGTTCCGCAAAGAAACAGCGGGTAATTCCATTCTCGAGGCTAGGAGCAGTCACCCCAGACCCCTGAAAAACAGTATTCCATATGGAGAACTGTTGCGGCTGAAAAGAAACTGTTCAAGAAACAGTGATTTCATATCGGCAGCACATGATACCATTGAAAGATTCAAGATACGGGGTTACCCAGATCAGCTGCTTCAGAAAAACTTTGATAGAGTTAATAAAATACCCAGACACTGTCTTTTAATGGGAAAGCAGCAACGAAGTAACAATGATACTAATAGCTTCAGATTCATTACGACCTTTTCAAGAAGCTCAGAGAGATTATATCATATACTAACTCGCAATTGGCATATTCTTAAATCCGACTCTGTCATTGGGCGACATATATCAGACTACCCTAAAATAACATACAGGCGTTCTCGCTCCTTGAAAGATTCATTGGTACAAAGTCATTTGGATTCTATTCCTTACAATCCCAGATTGAGTAACATCACTGGATTCTTTCCATGCTCCAAATGTAAAGCGTGTAGAAACAGTACAAAAATCTTAACTTATCAAGTTCCTGGAATGTCCGGTCCCAAGAAGATCACCAAGTTTCTTACATGCAATACACCGTTCTGTGTCTATAGTCTTGTCTTGCCCTGCAATTTACAGTATATAGGCAGCACGATACATCCGACTAAACGCAGGATTTTGGAACATGCCAGGGCTATTGAAAGAAACGACCTAACCTACCCTGTAGCTAGGCATTTTGCCCGTTTCCACGAGAGCAATAGAAATCTATTGAAATTCTACTGTCTCGACCATGTCCCAATACATGAACGTGGTGGGAACAGAGAATTAAAATTACGGAGACTGGAATCCAGATTCATTATTGACCTCCAGACCAGGGCTCCTTTAGGCCTTAATACAGAAGAAGAGCTAGCAATACACTTAGGCTAGTGGTCATCTGGTACTGTTTTTATAGCTTGTTGTAATTTTTTGTTGAATAAGTTCTCATTATCATTCTTGATTGATACATTATCAATTCTGGTTATGAATTCATGAATTTTTGTATGAATTTTTTGTTGCAATTTTGTCATTAATTTTTCCTGGCACTTTGTAAATACTGTATATAGGACATTAATTTTGATCTCACTCACTGATCGGACAAATATATATACCAATGAATGAATGGCCATGGGGGCCCTTGCTGTGATATCTCAGAGTTCAGAATGAGTTATTACCATGATTATCTAAATTTATGATTTTTGCCTAACATATTTCGGGCTTAATGCCCATTCAGGGCTAGATTTTCCTTCTTCGTTCATTGTATGTGCGTAAAATATATTTATATAGGTAATAATTGTGTCAAATCACTGATAAACTATTCATGGCATGTGAGCATTGAGATTTGTTAATTCATGCAAATGCAGTTATGGACTTTAATCTGCTGGCCCATCAAGGGCGGGATTTTGTGGATTGGTCATTATTTATAATTTACTTTATTAATTTTAGGCCAGTTATGAACAGCCTTAATTAATTGTTGAATGATTATCCAATGTTATCAAATGGTGAATCATACATATGAATGTGAATTGTATAACATTCTAAGATGGCCGATAAAGTACATATTTATAGTCCGTTAACTATGTTCATTGTTTATTTTGCCCCGGAAGTACTACCTCCATGAGTATGTAAATGTTTGGCGGTGCCTCCGTCTCTGTTTACAGTTTGGAAAAAGGCACGAAGCCGAAACGCGTCCTGTTTGTTTAACCCGGTAAATTAAACACCGAGTTTTTCACCCTTAACGGAGTGCGGTCTCTTCACTTGGCGACGAGTGGGGTTTGGAGCTATATATATATGTATATATATGTATATATATATATATTATCTACTGGCGGTCGCCAGTAGATAGTTATAGTTAGGACCTAGTTTCCATAGGAAACTCGTTTTTTGTTTTCTCAATATCTTTTGCGCCGGTTGACGAATCTTCGCGAAATTTTCAAAACTCGTAGCCCGCTCCGGTCAGCTCCTGTCTCGAAAGTTTTGGGGTGATTTGGCAAGCGAGGGTCGAGAAAAAAGGGGGTCCCAAAACGTGTTTTCCCCAATGTTAATTCCCATAGGAAACTTTAGACACGGTTACAGCCGAAACTGCTGAACGGAATTACACCAAATTTGGCAAAAAGGTAGCCCTTGGTTCAGAAAGAGACCTTTTTTTTAAATGGTGTAAATCCGTTCAGTAGTTGCTGAGAAAATCAAAAAATAAAAGTTTCGATATCTATGGCCGCGGTGGATCCGCGCACCCTCCCGATCATGAGCTTTATTCTAATTGGCTGTCAACACTCCAAACCAGGAAGTGTTGGCAGCCATCTTGTGCCTCGGTAACCGAGGCACAAGAAAACAGGGAAACAAACACAAAAAACAAGAAAAGGGGGCAGGGTAGAAACACCCTGACCCCCCAGGCCTGCTCAGAGGGTCCCACAAGGACCCCCAGGGCCCAAAAAAGCATTTTTTTTAAAAGAAAATCAGCCGAATTCGCGCTGGGTGCGCCAATTTGGCCGAAAATAAAAATAAAATGAAGTGCGGGCTCCCGCGCTTTGTTTAATTAAGCCCCCGGGTGGGCCAGGTCCCGGGGGCATGCAGAAATAAAATTGCAGGGGCCCAGGGGGACCCCCGCAGCCCCGGGTTCCGCCACCCCCGGGGCTTGTTTTTTAAAGGTTTGGGGGGCCTCCAAGGCCCCCCCAAGCCCCGGGGACCGCCACCCCCGGGGCTTTCATTAATTATTTGCAGGGGGCACACTGCCCCCCCGCAGCCCCGGGGACCGCCACCCCCTGGGGCTTGTTTTTTAAAGGTTTGGGGGCCTCCAAGGCCCCCCCAAGCCCTGGTGACCGCCACCCCCGGGGCTTACATTAATTATTTGCAGGGGGCACACTGCCCCCCCGCAGCCCCGGGGACCGCCACGCCCCGGGGCTTCTTTTTAAAAAAAATATATATATACCAGCGTGGGGGGGCTAGAGCCCCCCACATGCCCCGGGGACCGCCACCTCCCCGGGGCACTAAAATGCTAATTTGGGGGTCCGTTACGGACCCCCGAGCCCCGGGGACCACCAACTCCCCGGGGCTGTGCATGTGATGGGAGGGGGCCGTGCGGCCCCCTCCTGGAAGTCCTTGATGGCCCTGGGGACCACCACCCCCAGGGCCAGCTCCTGCAGTGTCCCGGGGTGCCCACCCCGGGACACTGCTGTTTGCTATGACAGGGCGGGAGCCTCGCGGCTCCCGCCCTGTCATAGCAAACAAGTTTGGATTTTGGAAGAGAGAGCAGGAAACCTGCTCTCTCTTCCAAAATCCAAACCAGATTGCTTTTCCACACGGGGAGCTGCATGTCAGCAGCTCCCCATGTGGAAAAGCAATGCCGACTCCCGCAGGACGCGGGGAGCCGGCAGGGACTGTGGGGACATTGGGGCCCCCCCCACAGGTCCCCAAAGAGAGGCCAGGCCCCGGGGGATAGGGTCCCTGGGGCCAGAAGTGGCCAGGGAGGGGGGCCACACAGCCCCCTCCAAATAAATTTAAAAAAAAAAACACTGGCCATGCCCAGGGGGATGGGGTCCCCGGGGCCGAATATGGCCTCGGGAGGGGGGCCACGTGGCTCCCTTCCATGTAAAAAAAAAAATAGGGGTCAGGCCCTGGGGGATGGGGTCCCCAGGGCCCATAAAATAGGAAAGAAAGGGGGGGCCACACAGCCCCCCTTCTTAAAAAAAAAAAAGACACGATTGTGCCGGAGGCCCCGCCCCCTCCCAGCAACACTCTGCAAATGTGCCCTGTGTCGCGTTTTAAGTTGGGGAATTAATTCCCCTTCAATACTGGGGGTCCCTGGGGGCCAACTAGCCCACCAGGTACCTCCAGTAAGCGCCACAGGGCTGCGTTGCAGAGAGGTGGTCCAGGCCACGCCCCTTTTTACACCTCTCTGCAATGCAGCTCTGTGGCGCTTACTGGAGGTACCTGGTGGGCTAGTTGGATCCCAGGGACCCTCAGGATTCAAGGGGACTTTATCCCCCAACTTAAAACGTGCCACGGGGCGCGTTAGCACATTGGTGAAGGGAGGGGCGGGCCTGAGGTGATATGTGTGCAAACACGCCCTGTGGCGCATTTTAAGTTGGGGAATTAAGTCCCCTTCAATCCTGATGGCCCCTGGGGCCAACTAGCCCATCAGGTACCTCCAGTAAGCGCCACAGGCCTGCGTTGCAGAGAGGTGGTCCGAGGCCACGCCCCTTTTTACACCTCTCTGCAACGCAGCTCTGTGGCGCTTACTGGAGGTACCTCGTGGGCTAGTTGGACCCCAGGGACCCTCAGGATTCAAGGGGACTTAATCTCCCAACTTAAAACGCGCCACGGGGCGCGTTTGCACAGTGGTGAAGGGAGGGGGCGGGCCTGATGTGACATGTGTGTACTTATCCAATCACTCTGCCAAAACCCAAGCACTTATAAATTCACCATGCACTCTCTTTCCAGTACTCTAATCATCCAGTCAGTACGCATGTACTCATGTGATGACCCATGCACTAAGTCATGCACTACTACAATACCCTAAGCACTACTGATGCAGTCCAGCCATCGCCCTGTCACTACCCATGCACTGCTACTATCACCCAGCGAGCACCATGTACTTATCCAATCACTCCGCCACAACCCAAGCACTTATAAATTCACCATGCACTCTCCTTGCAGTACTCTAATCATCCAGTCAGTACCCATGCACTCATGCAATGACCCATGCACTAACTCATGCACTGCTACAATACCCTGAGCACTACTGATGCAGGCCAGCCATCACCCTGTCACTACCCATGTACTCCTCTAATCACCCAGCGAGCACCATGTACTTATCCAAGCACTCTGCCAAAACACAAGCACTAATAAATTCACCATGCACTCTCCTTGCAGTACTCTAATCATCCTGTCACTACCCATGTACTCATCTAATGACCCAGGCACTAACCTATGGCAAATACAGAGGAGGTCATGCTAATCACACGGGTACCCCAACGCATAGTGTTCTCTAGTGAATGTAGGTGTTTTCACTGTATTCTAAGTGTCTTTTAGCTTAGCACTGGCTCTAGGGCCGGTTAGTCAGAGTCAGTTACCACCAGAACCCGTCAGCAAAAAGTTGGGGCACAGGAGGACTTTCTGCTCCTCTGTTGGTTCTTTCTGCACTTCTCTTGCTTCTTCTTGCACTTTTCTTCGTCTTTCTGGACTTCTGTTGCCTCTTTCTGCATTTGTCTTGCTTCTTTCTGCGCTTTTCTTCTTCTTTCTTCACATGTCCTACCTTTGTAGGCATAGTTAGAAATTAGCATTTAAAAAACCTTTGAAATTCACTTAAAAAACCATAGGTTTCAGGCACGTTATAGTTAGAAATTAGCATTTAAAAAACCTCTGAAATTCACTGAAAAAACCATAGGTTTCAGGCATGTTATAATTAGAAATTAGCATTTAAAAAACCTTAGAAATTCACTGAAAAAACCATAGGTTTCAGGCACGTTATAGTTAGAAATTAGCATTTAAAAAACCTTTGAAATTCACTGAAAAACCATAGATTTCAGGCACGTTATAGTTAGAAATTAGCATTTAAAAAACCTTAGAAATTCACTTAAAAAACCATAGGTTTCAGGCACGTTATAGTTAGAAATTAGCATTTAAAAAACCTTTGAAATTCACTGAAAAAACCATAGGTTTCAGGCACGTTATAGTTAGAAATTAGCATTTAAAAAACCTTAGAAATTCACTTAAAAACCATAGGTTTCAGGCACGTTATAGTTAGAAATTAGCATTTAAAAAACCTTTGAAATTCACTGAAAAAACCATAGGTTTCAGGCACGTTATAGTTAGAAATTAGCATTTAAAAAACCTTAGAAATTCACTTAAAAAACCATAGGTTTCAGGCACGTTATAGGTAGAAATTAGCATTTAAAAAACCTTTGAAATTCACTTAAAAAAACCATAGGTTTCAGGCACGTTATAGTTAGAAATTAGCATTTAAAAAACCTCTGAAATTCACTGAAAAAACCAAAGGTTTCAGGCACGTTATAGTTAGAAATTAGCATTTAAAAAACCTTTGAAATTCACTGAAAAAACTATAGGTTTTAGGGAAAGTTATAGTTAGTTGGACATTTCACTCATACAAAACCAGTGAAATTCCCCGTTATAGTTAGTTCAGCTAAATATAACTCGCGCCCCGCAATGCACTGCTGATGACGTCACATATTACATCACTCATGACAGGGTCAGTGACATCACTGATGACATCACTGATGACATCTCAAATGACATCACTGATGACATCACTGATGACATCATCCATGTGATAATTTCATGCATCTTCTCACACCCTAATATAACTTGTGATACACCCACTCTAAATTACAGACTGCCATTCTCAAAACCATGGACACTCCAACACCAATAACTACATACCCACTCACTGATTCTTAGGTCTACACACACATCCACTCACTCACCCGTACAGTCACTCATACTTACGGTCACTCAGTACAGGACTATCATATGCACTCATACACCTATATAGACACTCACACACCCCCACTCATCCATAGAGGTACGTACACACCTAGTCAGCCATACAAATAATTAATCACACTCCCATTTACTCACCTATACAGTTATACACACACCAGCTCACTTACTCATACAAATACTAGCACATTCTTACGCTCTTATACAATCACTGATACAAGCACACACTCATCCATACAGCCACTCTCACAATCACACACTCTCACTTATAGCCATTTAAATACTCTAACACACATATATACTGCCTTTCACATATGTAGTTACTCACACATGTACCACTGAGATATTCATTCACTCACTAACACACGCATACACACACTCACCCACCCATACAGTCCATCACAGATGCACTCTTGAAACCATGCACCCAGTGAATCACCCACTCACACATCTATGCACAGAGTCACACACACCCCACCCACACAAACACTCAGGCACCCATACAGATACTCAGACAACCAATCAATAACTCATATAGACACTTATGTAGCTACTCACAAACCCATGCAGCCGCTTACACACCAACAGACAGACGGATACAGACATTCACACAGTTTAGTCACTAACCCATGCATTCACTAAGATACGTTTAATCACTCACTTATAGACTCAGTCACGCACCTACTAAATCATCCATTCAGACACTTATACACCCACTCATTCTTCAATACGCCTTTCCCTATATATATTAAACATATTTAAACTTTACAGAAACACACAGTCACTGGATGATGTCATCAGTGATGTCATCAGTGATGTCATTTGAGATGTCATCAGTGATGTCATCAGTGATGTCACTGACCATGTCATGAGTGATGTAATATGTGACGTCATCAGCAGTGCATTGTAGTCTTAATACATGTAT